>JAJJMC010029624.1:10436485-10452749 GCA_023531435.1 Papaver californicum
TATTCAATATACATTCTTAGAGACTTGTTAAGCCTGTATTGGTTGTTGTTAATTTCAATTATTTTGGTGATTATCATATTTTTGCTTCGTTTTGCTCAGTAAGGTTCTCTTTTGTCATTTCAAACCAAAATATGTTAATTTTGAACCAATTTCCTTTTTTTTGTGTATTAATATGCAATATATATTCTTAGAGACTCGTTAAGGATTATATTGGTTGTTAAGTTCAAGTATTTGAGGTTGTTATCATGTTCTTGCTTCGGTTTGCTCAATAAGGCTGTCTTTTGTCATTTCAAACCAAAAATTGTTAAATTTGAGTCGTTTTCATTCATTTTTGTGTATAAATCTTCAATCTACATTCTTAGAGACTTGTTAAGCCTTATATTGATTGTTAAGTTCAGTTATTTGTGGTGGTTATGATGTTCTTGCTTCTGTTTGCTCAATAAGTTTCTCTTTTGTCATTTTAAACAAAAAATTAATAAATTTGAACCAATTTTATTCACTTTTGTTATTAATCTTTAGTATACATTCTTAGAGATTTGTCAAGGATTATATTGGTTGTTAAGTCCAATTATTTGTGGCTGTTATCATGTTCTTGCCGTGGTTTCCTCTATAAGGCTCTCTTTTCTAATTTTTTTTTTTGATAAGTCAAAATTTATAATAAAATGAAAAATATTTACAACCAAGTTTACAAGAAAAGAGGCCAAAGAGACCCCAAAAACTCATAAAATATTTTAATCTAAAATAAGATACATTTGGATGTTCTATAGAAAAAAGGAAATCTGGTCTTCCTTTAAAACTCATCCCTTCACCATTAGAAAATAAGCATCCCCTATTAGCCATGGTATCCGCTGCAAAGTTAGCTTCTCTAAATATATGTTCATAACGAATAGAAGTATATCAACTTCTTACTGCAACCCAACGTTGTCTAACAAACCAAGGCAAATTAAAACCCTTAAGCGCTTGAATAACACTCTCAGAATCAGACCGAATCAGTACACAATCCATACGCCACTTCAAGGGCCATTCCAATCTAACAATTACACCGTACAACTAAGCTAAAAAATTAGTAGCAATTCCAAGACCAATACAAAGAGCTCCCAAAACAGTACTTTGAGAGTCCCTTGCAACAATCCCAGCACCAGTTATACCTGGATTCCCATGAGAAGCTCCATCACATCAAATAAGCAACTCTCCCGGATCTGGTGGCTTCCAAAAATATTCAATAGGGTTACAAACCTTCACCTTTCTATGAACCACCCTAAAGTAATCCATAACCTTCAAATCAGCTGAACTATTGTGCATATATCCATGCAATCTTATTGAGTACTCATGAACTAACTGAAAAGTTCAGTTTCTCAGCAACGTCCATGATGGTTTTTCCTTGGCAAACACAATTGAGTTTCTCATTCTCCATAATTCAGACCTAATCACCATAATTGCAACCAACCATAAATCCTTGATCATTATATTCCGTCCTTTAGCAACTTTGTAAGAATCTATTAGAAAACAACTAGGTGAAAGATCAAAAATACCTCCAATCCATTGCCATACGCGCCTAGCCAGACTACGATGCCAAAGGATATGGTCAAGACTCTCTTCATCATTGTTGCACAAGTAACACTTGTTAACAACTTCATTATTAAATCTGCTCTTTACTTTGTCCATTGTGGCGCAAGTACCCTTAACCAACTTCCAATTTTGAGCCACCAAAGATGGATGAATAGATGGCCTCCATAATAATTTTGCTTCATCAAAATCAGGTTGACGTGACCTTATCAAATTCTTTGCTGATGCAATAGTGAACCCCCCCTTAACAGTAGGCATCCAAATCTTCAAATCAGATCCTCCCAAAGGTTTTGGAAGTTTTAAAATATCAATACCTGCACTAATAAAAAGAGATTGGTAAGTAGGAGATACCACCCACTCATTATTCACCAATAAATCACCCACCTTCAAATCAATGTATTTTTTTACTGTATTAGGAATTCCCAAAGAATCGGCTATACTAGCATTCCCATACCAAACATCAAAATATAAAGAAGTATTGTTTCCATCACCGATTAGAGTCTTTGTATGCTTCTCCACATCCTTATAAACTCATCTAATACCTGGAAGAATAGAAGACTTCACACTGTAATCAACAGTATCCCCATTTGATTTGATAAATTTAGCTCTCAGAAATCTGGCATACACTTTATTAGAATTCTGAATATTCCACCAAAGCTTCACTAACATTGCCTTATTTGTAACCACCATTCTTGATATACCAAGTCTACCTTCCCTAACTGGACAACAGATTTTATGATAAGCCACAATAAAAGATCTACTAATAAGAGAGTCTCCCGACCATATAAAATTCCTAATAACAACTTCACATTGATGTATAAACTTTCTAGGCCATTTATAGACAGCCATATTATGAATCGAATAGCTGGAAATGACAGATTTGACAAGCACAATCCTATTTTGAAAAGATAACAACTTACGTTTCCATCCAGCTAATTGATCCTTAATCCTTTCCACCATATTTCCAATATGATGATATCTAATTGTCCCAGGCATAATCAGAACACCAAGGTAACGATCCGGAAAAGAAGCAATGTTCATCCCCAAATAATCAACAATAGTTCTCCTTCTATTCAAAGATCCCCCACCATAATAGATTTTACTTTTCTATTTAGAAATAACCTTCCCCAAAGCTCTTTGATAAACATCCAGCAAATTCATTAAGTTCTGTAAACTCTTCATATTACCCTTGCAAAAGATCATAATATCATCTGCAAAAAACAAGTGAGTAGGTGAAACACCCTTTTTAGTTACCATATGCATCATGAGTCGTTCCTGAAAGAGCTTTGTAATATTTCGACTCAAAATATCTTCAACTATCACAAAAAATTAAAGGAGATAAAGGATTTCCTTGGCGAAGACCTCTATCAATAGAAAAGAATCCCTCCAGACTACCATTCACAAGCACAGAAATCCTTGCCGATTGTAAGATTGTGAGCAACCAATCACACCATTGTTCAGAGAAACCATATCTTCGAAATACCTCTAGAATAAAAGTCCAACTTACAGTATTAAAAGCCTGCGTAATATCTAACTTGAGACCCACATTACCATTCTTTCTATTGATGTGTAATTCATTAACCATTTCAGAAGCAAGACTAATATTCTCATGAATATTTCTCCCTTTCATAAACGCAACATGTTCCTCAGACACCAATTTATCCAAAACTCCACCCAGCCTTGTAGCCAAGATTTTAGTAAAAATCTTAAAGAAGAAATTACTTAAACCAATTGGTCTGAAATTTTTGAGAGCATTAGCACCACGTACCTTAGGGATGAGTATTAGAAGACTAGAATTAACCCCGTTACGAATAATTCTATTCCTCCAGCAATAAGTCACAGCCCTTATTAAATCATCCTGAATTATGTCCCAGCAATGCCTGTAGAAGGAACCAGCAAAACCATCCAAGCCTGGAGCTGAATCAGCCCCTAAATCAAAAAAATCCTGCTTTGATTTCCTCATTTGAAGGATTACAATCCATGGTTTGTCTTTCCTCTAAAGAAATAACTTCATGATCCACATCAAAAAGTTGTTCCTCTAAAGTAGAGACGTCCCCATTGAATTTATTCTTAAAGTATTGCACAATATGGTCACTAAGCCTTTGAGTATCTGTAATAATAGCACCTGTTTCATCCACAAGTTCAGAAATCACGTTATTGCTTCTCCTAATACGAATACTATTGTGAAAGTATCCTGTGTTACTAGAGCCTTCCACCAACCACTTGTTTCTATCTTTTTGTTTCAACATAGTTGTAATCTGAATTCTGGTATCATGAACCTCCACCTGAGCTTCCTTCAGAAAATTAAGTTTTGCTCCATCATCTGGATCTTCATCCGAGTTCATTAATGCCACTTCTAGCTTTATCTCCGCTTGCTTTAAACGCTTATTAACATTACCAAAAATGGCCCAATTCCACTCTTTCATAGCCGCCTTCAAACGCTTTAATTTGTAAGGAAACACAAACCCATGATTACCATAAACATGACTATTCCAGCTTGTTTCCACCATAGTCATGAAATCAGGATGAGAAAACCACATCTTTTGGACACGAAAAATAGTCTGCTTCGGCCTAGCAACAACAAAAGGAAAACCAATTAAAGGAGAATGGTCAGAAACTTCCCTAGGAAGAACTTTACACCGCCAATTCTCAAACTTATTAAGCCATGCAATATTAATGATTGCTCTATCTAATTTACTAACAATCCTTCTTCCCCCCGACTGGCCATTACCCCACGTAAAATTAACTCCCAAAGCATCAGCCTCAAAAAGATCATTATTATCCATCTAATTACTAAATTCATTAATGACTGAACTCCTAGGTTCACAACCACCTTTCTTCTCCTCCAAACGAAGCACACAATTGAAATCACCAACCACCATCCATGGAATAACCACATTCATTTTTAATTGTCTACACAAGCCTCTTCTAGTAATTTACAAAGAACTTGCATGAACAAACGAGACAACCACACCTGCTATAGAAATAGTAATAGCTTGCCTACTACAATTAAGCACCACCAGAGCATCAAAATCTTTTGAACATAAAATCCAAGGATTACCAACAACGTAAGTCAGTTGAATTATGTATAACTCCACTTCTAAAATCAGTCAAATTCATCCGTTGAATGATAGTATTACTAACAGCAACCTTAGTTTCCGTCAGGCACACCAAAACAGGTTGATGTAATCTAATAAGATCCTTGAGTTTATTTTTAGCTTCATCTCTAGCAATACCACAAACATTCCAAAAAAGCACTCATTAAGAAATATTCATATTATAAGTGTTTGATACCTTCATACCACCTCCACCTGAAATACCATCCCCAAGAACATGCCCAAGTAGCCTAGGAGACCTGCCTTTTCTCAATTTTTCACCAAGAGTATTACTACGAGTTTCCAAAACCAATTCCATTCCAGTTTCCAAAGCCGAGTCTAATTCAACTTCCTTATTGTGCTCAGTTTCTTTATTTCTACCAAATGTTTGGAGTCTTGCACGTAAAGTTTGCTTCTTTGCCAATTTCTCCTCTAATTTTTTTAATTTTTCATCTTGTTCAATTGCATCAATCTCACCCCATGATTTAGAGCCCAAGTCAGTTTTATCATAAGCATCTAACCGGCCAACTTCTTCCATATCATTCCCAACATCTTCTTCAGTTAAACCCTCACTTCTAAAACCCAATTCAGCCTCATAGACCTCAGAACTATTATTTAGAAGATTATTATTATCAAGTAACTCATCTACTCTTGGTGTAATTGAAACAAACTTATTCCCAACCTCATCAGACAAACTGTTAAGAACATCAAATTGATTGTTAGAAACAAGCTCAGCATTCCTAGTTGTGTTATGAACTGAATTTTTTCCTTTAACCTGCCTCCATTTATTACGCCTTTTCCATTGAGTTTGGCCTGATTTTGATTCACCACTAACTTTTCTTTTTCAATAACATCACGTTGTTATTGCCCAGCTTTCACAAAAGTTTGTTTTGCTTTTTTACATTCTTTAAAAACGTGACCAACAGTCTTGCAATCGCTACAAAATTTTGGTATATTTGGTACATCAACTTCCTGCATAAAACACCTTCCACCCGCTATATCTTTTATTTCATCTAATATTTCCTTAGAAAAATCAATATCCACCAATATAGAAGCAAAATAATCATATTCATGGTTCAAAGTTCTCTTATCCACCACAATTGGAGTTCCTAACGCTTGACCAAGAGATAATAGTATTTTTTCCGTCCAAAGTTCCATAAACAATCCTGGAAATTTTACCCAAACCGTTGCATGTGAAGTACGTTTTATTTCTGGATCAAAATTTGGAGTCCATGCTTGAATACATAAAACTTGTTGTTCTATAATCCATGCATCTATTCGTGTCGTCAGCACACCAAAATAATTCAAGTTCTTACTTCACTAATATAAATTAGAGTATAGTAATAAGAACAAGTTCGTTCCCACAGGGAGGCAGGTGATTTTTAATTACTTTCGAGTACTTATGTAAACAAAGGGGGTTTTGGTTGTGATTATAACTAAATTATAATAAAGTAAAAAGATCAAAACGAATATCAGAGATAAAGAACATTGGTTTGAGAATTCATCTTCCATCTTCCAACATGTTATCAACCAAATCATACTCAACATTCATGCACTCTCAATATCAATAACCCTAAAGCATTCTATCGCAGGCTTACTCCGGCAAAACTCATATTATCATCAAAGGCGCAAGAGCCACTCTTTGAATCCTTTTCACCGAATAACTTGGCGCAAGATCCACTCAAGTTTAACCCAATGAAAGCAATGGTCTTTGTGAGTTGAGGTTATTCTAAGCAACCCGGCGCAAGAGGCACTCGGATTTAACCTAGGTCACGCTTCTACACATAATTGCATGGCAACATCCCGTCGTTAACAACTATGTTATACTACTTGTAACAAGGGTCTTTTGACAATTCCAGATCTCAAACCCTAGTTTAGATATAGATGTACATGCATGCTCATCTAATTCGCGACTTAAACAAACAAGCAATCCATCATACAATGCGTTATAAACGGTAGAACATGAACGATATTGAAGAGATTATGAACATATGAGAATGATCCATTCAATTGATAAACATGTTTTCCAACTTAGGACTACATCCTTAACCAATAAGAAAGGTTTATTTCATCATGGATTTCTCAAAATCTATGAAAAATAAACAAGAAAGCAAGTAAAGCAAACCCTCGGTATTGTGATGATCAATTGCTCTCCAAGCCGTTCTCCTTGTGTTCTTCAAGTGTAAAGATATCTTCTTAATGTCTTGGATGTCTCTTTATATAGTATCCACGAAATCTATGTTTTTTAATGCTTCCAGGACCATGTTTTCCATGTTTTAAGAACCCACACACGTGCCAAAACTCCCCCTTTTACGGTTGGGTTCGAGCCAATAACCCAACCGTAACTCTGGCACAAAAATATCACCCAAAAGCACCCAGTTTTACAGTCGGGTTCGAGCCAAGAAATCCAACCGTAACTCTGTCACAAAAATTCGCTCCAACTTCCCCAGGTTTACGGTTGGGTTCGAGCCAAGAAACCTAACCGTAATTCCTCCTGGATACTTTTTTGTACTTCACTATTTTGATCATATCTCCCTCATCTGGTGTCCGATTGACCTCATTCTTTTTGGGGTTGCCTTCGTCTTTCAATTCTATACAAGATGGAAGTGACAAAATCTTCATGATTTTTCAACCAATTTCACGGTTGGGTTTGAGAGTCTAGACCCAACCGTAAATCTTTCTGGAATTTTCCTTCAAAATCAACTTCTTTTACGGTTGGGTTTTGGGGTACTTTCCCAACCGTAAATCTTCCTGGAACTCTTGTTTCAAAGTTGTGTTTCCATACTTTAACCTCTTCTTTTCATGCCGGAATGAACTCCTTTCTTCTTCTTTGGTTGAATACACTTCAAAACGCATAAGAAACTCATAAACAAACAAAATCAAAGCATAATAATATAAAAACTAACAAGAAATCAATAAATTAGAGTATACAAATAGTGCAAATAATGCACCTATCGAATTCCCCCACACTTGCCTTTTGCTAGTCCTCGAGCAAACTACAAATCTAAACTAACCTAAACTACAACAACTTTATTTCCTTGAGGATACAGTTACACTTAGCATGTGTAACAAGTCTTTAAACCCCTAGGTGTCCCTAGTAGACGAGTTATAGTCTCGTGAGGATTTACAAGAGGTATACCCACAAAACCTAATTTCCAACTTCAAAACATTCAAGAGCACATGTATCCAAAGAGCTACGAAGGCATAAAGTTTCTGCACACTAACAATAAGAAGCTAGAAGTATAAAGAACATTATTCTCATGCTTAACCCTTGAGTTAGGAGAAAACCACCATGTGAAAGGATCCAGGTTCGAGAGTGACCGAATATTTCTGTCTCACTAACAAGATTTTATGAATTTGACACTCAAAAGACACACTTTATGGTTCTCACATGTGTGCAGGCAGGAATGAAGATAGAAATCCTACACACGTTGAATGGTAGGAAGGAAAGGTAACCTTCCCAATCATATGAAGACGTTATCCATAGAACGTGGGACGAAAAAAAAACCCTTTTTGTTTTTCTAGTGACCTCTAATAAAGGAAATCAACCACTATTCAAGGATGGGAATGCTTACTTACCTTCTCATCTGATCGGCAATCAGCACCACTCTCACAGCATCCAATAGAAATGTCTTCGGTCTTCCAATGTTGATGATGAACTTTTGAACTTCGTAGAACCTTGACACTTTGTAACTCTTTTCCTCAATTTTTTGTTGTTAGAAACTTATCTGTAGATTTCTTCTTCCCCACGACCTTATTGATTGAATACCAAAAACAAATATACATTAAAGCAATGATAAGCTTCTTTTTTTTTATGAGAATGACTGAAAAATAAATGATGTGACTACTATGGCCGTGGGATAGAGATTTTACCACTTGATTCTTCACAACTTGTATTGCCTTGATATCATGAACTTCACTAACTCACATCTTTTGATTTCTTTCTCTCTTGTACATAAGTCTTCAACATGTATATATATTCTGCTGATGTATAGTTTCTTTACTTGAATATGAAATTTGTTCTTTCCTGAACAATTGCTTTTAAACCTTGACTGTATTCAACTTTCGCGCAATTTTTTTTTTGATGTTCCGCTTTTTGATGATGATATGTTTCTATGGACCTATTGTTATCGAGAGAATGGTGCCAACTGCAAACAAAACTATAAGATAGAGTTAGCAATTCTGATGGCACCCTCATGATTGATAGAAATAGCACTCAAGAGATCAAAAAGTAGTGCTGAAATTGGTGCGAGGTTAGGTAGCTCTCATTCTACCCTTGCGCAGATGAAACACTCTAAACGGACAATTGAAGGTTTGGTGCCTCACTCATGGGTATTGAATGATCAACTCTTCTAATACTATATTCTCTACCGGCATTTTAAGTCCATTTTTGTCAGCTCTAGCCTCTCAAGAACTAAGCACTGCGAATATAGTTCTCTAACACTTCTAAGTTCAGTTGTTTCGGTTAGAACTCCGTATGTAAACGTAGCTAGAAGTATACTAAGTGACTCTAAAATCTCTAAAAGTTGAAGGTTTTCATGCAAATATGTACAAAAGTTTAAAATTCTACCTAAAAACTCTATATGCTTAACTACTCCCCCACACTTAAACTTTACATTGTCTTCAATATAAATTGGTTCCTCCAATGTAAAATCAAGATGGGAAATCCTAACATGATATGAAAAACTAACAAAAAGCAAAAGATAAAGATAGAAATAAAAAATCAATGGGTTGCCTCCCATTTAGCGCTTAGTTTAACATCTTCATCCCGACTTGACATTCCTTGCTACTCCTCCAGAGGGAGTGCATCTACTAAATTGATCTCAACTCTTTCAGGTTCAAACGGCTCATAATAGGGCTTCAAACGATGCCCATTTACTTTAAGATCCTTCCCTGTTAACAAGCTACGAATCTCCACTGCACCATGAATAAAAACGTTAGACACAACAAAGGGTCCTATCCAACGAGACTTCAATTTTCCAGGAAATAAATGAAGGCGAGAGTTAAACAAGAGAACTTTATGTCCAACAGTAAATTGTTTTCTAGAAATCCTACTATCATGAAAAGCCTTTGTTTTCTCCTTGTAGATTCATGAACTTTCATATGCATCATTCCTAATTTCTTCCAGTTCACTCAAATTGAAGCTTCCTTTGTTTACCAGCCCTATCCATCTCCATGTTGCACTGTTGAATAACCCAAAAAGCCTTATGCTCAATTTCAACAGGAAGATGAAAAGGTTTACCGTACACAAGTCTATATGGGGACATCCCAATAGGAGTTTTGTATGCTATTCGGTATGCCCATAATGCATCATTGAGACGTAAACTCTAATCCTTCCTTGATGGATTCATTGTTTTCTCTAGGCTGGACTTCACCTCTTGATTAGAGACTTCTGCTTGCCCGTTTGTTTGTGGATGATACGCTGTGGTGATCTTGTGAGATATGTTATACTTTTTCAACAAACTCTGGAAGAACTTGTTTCGAAAGTGTGATCCCCCATCGCTGACTATGGATTTTGGAGTTCCAAACCTTGCAAAAATATGTTTTTTAACAAAATCTGAAACCACTTTAGAATCATTAGTTGATAAGTGCATAATTTATACATTTTAAGTATCATTTCCTTATTCTTATTTGCTAGATTTTGTGTGAATTACCGTGTGTTAGTATTACTTTTGAAGTTTATTTGTTTTATTAGGTTACATCCCGGAAACAAGTGAAATGGAGCTTTATAAGAGAGGAATTACAAAAGACCCAGTGTAACTCAGTCTAATCCAGTATCTCTACTCTCTTTATTGTAGAGAATTAAATTACGAATCCAACGGCGAAAGAACGAGGTCATTCTGACTTCGTATGAGAAAGTTACGGGCAAAAAGAGGAGTTAAGCTTGTCAGTTCCACGGAACCGACAGTTGAACAGTTTTGATGGGAGAGTGATAAAGGCACCAGACTATTGGATCATGGATGCCACAATTCAAATGGTGACAAAGACACTATCCAGTTCGTTATGGGCCACCTTCTTCTTCTTCTCAATTCAAACGATGGTTTGTTGATGAGTGGAGTTGAAGCAGCTGATGTCATTGATGGACGTAGTTGATAGTGATCACGATGATCGCTGGAACAACAGAGAAGTTAGTGATGGTATCTAGCAAATTGGAAATGATTAAAGAGTGGGTAGAGATGTCTTGGTGGCTGCCAGAGATGATAAATCTGCTGTCGTTCTGTGATTGATAGTTGTTGGACGTGAACTAGCAGTTGGAGCTCGGTTAGCTGCTGGACATGATTGCTGCTGGACATGAATGCTTCTGGAGGCTCTTGTCTATGATGGTGGTGAGATGCTTCTGCTGGGA
Organism: Papaver californicum; assembly: GCA_023531435.1. Lineage (NCBI taxonomy): Eukaryota > Viridiplantae > Streptophyta > Magnoliopsida > Ranunculales > Papaveraceae > Papaver > Papaver californicum. The sequence goes on from JAJJMC010029624.1 coordinate 10,447,493, forward strand.
AGTCGAAAAGAAGATGGAGTATGCGCTGGCTCAAGAATGGATGATATTCATGGAGCTTGCTGTTGACAAGGAATAATGGCATAGCTCAAAGTGATCAAAATTGAAACACGAACAAGAGGCAGCGATGGGCTTGGAAGTGAGGAAATGCTGGAGTTAATTGAGATGTTGCTGCTGTGGCTTCGATTTTGTTGGTAGAGAAGATGGTGTTAATGGAAGCTAGTTGGACTGAAGTTTTGCTGGTGGTAAGAGCTCGAGTAGTTGGTTGGAGTCGAAGTTGAGTTTTGAGAACTCGAGAAGAATGAGAGGCGTGCGGCTCAAGTGATGATGGTGGTTCTTGGAAGCAAAGATGTGTACAACCGGGAGTTGTTTTCTTGTTGAGAAAGAATCATAAGAAGAGAGTTAGAAAGAATATAACCGTGTTATACACGGAATAGTGATCGGTGGTGTGTATTTCCTATACCAGTTAGGATTCTAAAAATAGTGGTTACCCAACCTCTATAAATAGAGCCGTATACCCCTCTTACTAAGATATCCGGAGGTATATAACCTCTCACGTATACAGAAACCTCCCGGGACAGAAACGATTGGGAGTAGTGACTTTTGACGCTGAGTTGATAGTTTGTTTATTTTCTTAATTAATTTTTATGGCTTTTGAAAAAACCATGTTGCGCTAATTCCCTTGTTAGGGTGAAAGGATGAACTTGTAGAGATGGTTTTATTTGTGTTTCAAAACTAGGGTTTTCAATTATATGAACTAAATATCATTAATTTGTCTCTCTCTCAAGGTTTTACCGTCTCGATGATTTTTCATGTTCTATGCCACGTATAGTTCATTGTTTGATTAGTAGAAGGACTCGTTGAAACCTTGTATGAAATTTTTTTATGAATATTCTTTGACTCTTTATGCCCCGTATACTTAGTACTTCGAAATTCTACTTTAGGTTGAGAACAAACAATTCTTTTTGAAATCGAAACCCTATGTGACGAATGCAATTAAACCCTAATCTACAACGGATTCCCGGAACCTTAACGTTTTCCTCTTATTGTTTTCAAACTTTACTAAATAGTTTTAAATCACTAGTTAATTTAATTCTTTATAAATAAAACCTAAAAAAAAACATTTTAATCCAAACTCCTCGTGGGAACAAACCGTATTTGCTATTGTCTACATCTTTCGACACTGTGCGCTTGCGGTAAATCAAAGTCGGTTTTTCGATGCATCAAGTTTTTGGCGCCGCTGCCGGGGAGTTGTTTTTCAATTGGATTTTTTTTTTTAGATTTTTTTTTTGTTCAATTTTACGCTTTTTGGTAATTATCTTCTGCTGCAGGTTTTGAGAACGGAAACGAAAAGAAATTGAGCCAAAGATTTTGGTAATTAAAAGACTTGGAGTAAAGTTAAAGCTGAATGAACGTAGAAGAAGACAAATAGTTAATTTTTCCTTTTTAGGATTTTTATTAGTTAATTTAATTTAGAAAACTGTATTAGGAAATTTTTGATTATTTTTGTAATTTTCTTTTAGTTTTGGACATTACGGACATAATTATTATTTTTAAACCATACGGAAGGGTAGTATTAAATATAAACAGCACAGGGAAGGACGGCAATTACTATATTGTCTCGGCCCCTTGGGTTCGTACACTGACACAAGAGTCAGTGCCCTGAGTCGACTTCAACGGTTCATCCCCCGTATGTTACGGGAGGTAAGATTCGATCAACCCACGATTCCCTTGCAAGTGGGTTTACTGTATTCCTTCATGTGCATATATGTTGAGGACCTGAATACGGATTTACTTTTCTAGTAAAGGGCAAGAACTGGCCATATAAGATAAGGACTCGGATTTCATCACCGTTTCCTTCTTGCCCGCTTTAGGCACACGTTACCAAACGCGAACCTAAACCTTAAAATTTTGACTAGAAAGAGACTGATAGGGTAACGAGCTTAAAGGAAACTCGTCCAAAAGGACTGTATTGGTTACTTTGTTAGCCTAACTCGAAGTTCAGGAAGATTATTTTAAGTTGATTAGAACCGCCTTGTAACCCAGGGAAAAGTTGCCAAAGAGACAGGGTTATCAAAGCTCCTTAGAGATTATCTTGTTTCTCTTCAACTTAATCTAATTCGGATCGTTCTAAGAGGTTTGCTAGAACTGTAACTAGTTGCCTTTCGAAAGAATAAAAGCTGGTCTAGAAACAATCTAAGTGTAGCCATCATGCTTTTTGTTTACTAGATTCAATAGGTGATTTGGTTGAGTCATCCTTGCTTGTGATTGTTTATAAATTATACACACGGGAGGTAAGTAAATATTTGATACTCTCGCAAATCTTTTGCAAGGTAAGTTATTGGGTAAATTTTGCTTGGTATTATGGATCCCGATGATTTGGATTCCTTTACTGCATTTTGGAATCGTTCCAAAGAGACGGGAAAGAGGAGTCATATAATAGTTCACTTGGGGAATATGTATACACACCTTTTTATTATCAGGAACCTATGAGAGAAGATTGTATAAATAATGATTGGAATTATTCTCATGGGTATGATCATTCCGGACCTTGTGAAGGTTATGATTATTACCAACCTTACCCAGGTTATGAGTTACATTATACTAATTCCAATTATTATTCCCACTCGTATAATTCACAGTATGAGAGAGATGATCAATCATATTGTGAAACATATGCATCATTCTCATCTAAGTTGGTACAGTGGAGTCACGACATGGAAAAATCAATTGAAAAGTGTAGTCACAATATTTTCAAAAGGGAAGAGAAAGAACCTTCACGGATGATGACTCCTTCTCAGGAGACGTCATCTAAGATAACAATTCGGGAACATATGGAACAGAGGCATAAGGGAGTTTTTGCTCCACCTGAGGTAATTGAGGATGACCCTCTAATGATATATGAGAAGTATTATAAACACGCACCGCTTAGTTTGGAACAAAGATTGAGAGTTCTGGCATTTCAGAAAACACTTGCTGATGATAGTGATGATGAATATGTTTGTTTTAAAAGTGATGATGAACTTGACACTTGTGATTATAGGAATGATGACACTGTTATCACATTTGAATCTAGTGTATCTTGTCCAACTCACGATCATATTAATGGTGATGTGCATATTCAAAAGGATGAGGTTTGGATTAGAAACCCTATTTATTCAGATGATGATGATGATTTAGAAGAACCTGTTTATACAGGGGATACTATTGTCGAGTTTAATAACTCATAGGCATTAGATGTGCAAACTGATATACCTTCTAATCATATAAATTCTGAGATTCCTACTGGTCACCTAGAAGAGGATAATAACGATCCAATTAATCATGAAACTGTTTGCATAATTGATGAAATAGTCCATGATACTTATTTGCAGAACCATATAGATGATCCATTAGAGAAATGCCTAGCCCACTTTCGATTTGATTTTGACAATGATAGTGTTATTAATGAGGTGAAAACTTTGTTAGATTATGCACCACCTGATCATAACTTAGAAGAAGCAATTGACTATTTTCAAGAGTATGACGATCTAGAAATTAGGGAAATTGTGACTAGTCTATCTAGAGACACCCAAGATTCTAAGTGTGGGGGTGATTATCGATCTCCCTGTACCTTACCTTTGACTCTTAGAAGGGTCCCTAACTTGGGACTTGACATATGCACCTCAACTATTTTGCAAGATCATTTTCAAACTATATTTCCTGAACCTAATGTCCAGAAAACAGTTCAGCTGTTAGAAACCCATCCTCTGGTCGATGTGGTTTACCTAGGCGATAATACCAAGATTGACTTTGTTTTCCCACCAAAATATATTCTTCCATATGTGAGAACGTATGAATTTCAAATGTGTCAGTTACTAAGTTTTGAGACTAAACCTGATTACTTTAGGAGACTAAAATCGACACAATTGCTTAAGAATAACCATTTTCATAGTAATCAACTGCGTGAGTCAAATCAGATTAACTTTGAGGATCCATAATTATTCAGGTTATTATTATGTGCGTCTAAGTTCTTACTTGAGTTATTCCAGACTCTACAACCTGATCCTGTTGATCTTACCTATGACGAAATCCAGCCCATGAAAATATTTTATCTAGACCGTTTTATAGAGCCTGAACCTGAACCACGACTACAAGTAGTTGTCTTAAATAGAAAACTAGATAAGGGTGTGCTCGGTTTGTTCTTTTTATTGGCTTGTTGTAGTTTCCTTTTATTGGTGATAGCACTATTTGATCCATATGACCCACAGTTGTTCCGGCTATTGCTATATGATGCTATCATTTGCTTCATGGGAGTCAACCCATCAGATTTGTTTCCTTCACCTTATCTTTTTAGTTTTTGATTGCTTGTTTTATGCTATTTTAGGATTTCCCATCTTGACTTTACATTGGATGAGTTAGTTTACATTGAGGACAATGTAAAGTTTAAGTGTAGGGGAGTTCGAGCATATAGAGTTCTTAAGTACACACTTTTTAGGTAGAAAATTTTCAACTTTTTCGAAATTATTTGCATGAAAACCTCCAACTTTTAGATATTTTACAGTCACTTAGTATATTCTAGCTACGTTTACATACGGAGTTCTAACCGATACAACTGAACTTAGAACTATTATAGAACTATATTCGGAGTGCTTAGTTGTTGAGAGGCTAGAGCTGACAAAAATGGACTTAAACTGCCGGTAGAGAATACAGTACTAGAGTTGTTGATCATTCAATATCCATGAGTGAGGCACCAAACCTTAAATTGTCCGTTTAGAGTGTTTCATCTGTGCAAATTCCGGGTAGAATGATGAGCTACTTAACCTCGCACCAATTTCAGCACTACTTTTTGATCTCTTGAGTGCTATTTCTATCAATCATGAGGGTTCCATCAGAATTGCTAACTCTATCTTGTAGTCTTGTTTGCAGTTGGCACCATTCTCTCGACAATAACAGGTCCATAAAAACATATTATCAACAAGCAGAACATCAAAAATTTGAAAAAAATTTGAAGACAGTCAAGGTTTAAAAGCAACCGTTTAAGAAAGAGCAAATTTCATATTCAAGTAAAGTAAACAATACAATTAACATGTTAAAGACTTATATACAAAAGCGAAAGAAATTAAAAGATGTGAGTTAGTGAAGTTCAGAATCAAGTGGTAAAGTCCTTATCCCACGGTCGTAGTAATTTAATCATTTATTTTTCAGTTTATATTGTAGAAAAAAAAAAAAAAGATTATCATTGCTTTAGTGTAGATTTTCTTTTGTATTCTTTCAATAA
>JAJJMC010029624.1:10452759-10472431 GCA_023531435.1 Papaver californicum
TGTAGATTTTCTTTTGTATTCTTTCAATAAGGTCGTGGGGAAGAAGAGATATATAGAGAATTTTTCTATAACAAGAAATTGAGGAAATGAGTTACAAATTGTCAAGGTTCTACGAAGTTCAAGAGTTCATCATGTACAGTTGAAGACCGAAGACGTTTCTGTTGGATGCTGTGAGAGTGGTGTTGATTGCCGATCGGATGAGAAGGTAAGTAAGCATTCCCATCCTTGCATAGTGGTTGATTTCCGTTATTAGAGGTCACTAGAAAAATAAAAAGGGGTTATTTTTCGTCCCACTTTCTATGGGATAACATTTCCATATGATTCGGAAGGTTACCTTTCCTTCCTACCATTCAACGTGTGTAGGATTTCTATCTTCATTCCTTCCTGCACACATGTGTGAACCATAAAGTGCGTCATTTGAGTGTCAAATTCATATAACCCTATTGGTGAGGCAGAAATATTCGGTCACTCTCGAACCTAGATCCTTTTACATGGTGGTTTTCTCCTAACTCAAGAGTTAAGCATGGGAATAATGTTCTTTATACTTCTAACTTCTTATTGTTAGTGTTCAGAAACTTTATGTCTTCGTAGCTCTTTGGATGCAGGTGTTTTGGAATACTTAGAAGTTGGAGTAGGTTTTCTGGGTAAATCTCTTGTAAACCCTCACGAGACTATAACTCGTCCACTAGGGACACCTAGGGGTTTAAAGGCTTGTTACACATGCTAAGTGTAACCGTTTTCTCAACGAAAGGGAGTTGTATTTTAGATTAGTTTAGATTTATAGTTTGCTCGAGGACTAGCAAAAGGCAAGTGTGGGGGAATTTGATAAGTGCATAATTTATATATTTTAAGTATCCTTTCCTTATTCTTATTTGCTAGATTTTGTGTGAATTACCGTGTGTTAGTATTACTTTTGAAGTTTATTTGTTTTATTAGTTTACATCCCGGAAACAAGTGAAATAGAGCTTTATAAGAGAGGAATTACAAAAGACCCAGTGTAACTCAGTCTACTCCAGGATTTCTACTATCTTCATTGTAGAGAATTAAATTACGAATCCAACGGCGAAAGAACGAGGTCATTCTGACTTCGTATGAGAAAGTTACGGGCAAAAAGAGGAGTTAAGCTTGTCAGTTCCACGGAACCGACAGTTGAACAGTTTTGATGGGAGAGTGATAAAGGCACCAGACTATTGGATCATGGATGCCACAATTCAAATGGTGACAAAGACACTATCCAGTTCGTTATGGGCCACCTTCTTCTTCTCAATTCAAACGATGGTTTGTTTGTGAGTGGAGTTGAAGCAGCTGATGCCATTGATGGACGTAGTTGATAGTGATCACGATGATCGCTGGAACAACAGAGAAGTTAGTGATGGTAGCTAGCAAATTGGAAATGATTAAAGAGTGGGTAGAGATGTCTTGGTGGCTGCCAGAGATGATGGATCTGCTGTCGCTATGTGATTGATAGTTGTTGGACGTGAACTAGCAGTTGGAGCTCGGTTAGCTGCTGGACATGATTGCTGCTGGACATGAATGCTTCTGGAGGCTCTTGTCTGTGATGGTGGTGAGATGCTTCTGCTGGGAATTCGAAAAGAAGATGAAGTATGTGCTGGCTCAAGAATGGATGATATTCATGGAGCTTGCTGTTGACAAGGAATAATGGCAAAGCTCAAAGTGATCAAAATTGAAACACCAACAAGAGGCAGCGATGAGCTTGGAAGTGAGGAAATGCTGGAGTTAATTGAGATGTTGCTGTTGTGGCTTCGATGTTGTTGGTAGAGAAGCTGGTGTTAATGGAAGCTAGTTGGACTCAAGTTTTGCTGGTTGTAAGAGCTCGAGTAGTTGGTTGGAGTCGAGGTTGAGTTTTGAGAACTCGAGAAGAATGAGAGGCGTGCAGCTCAAGTGATGATGGTGGTTCTTGGAAGCAAAGATGTGTACAAACGGGAGTTGTTTTCTTGTTGAGAAAGAATCAGAAGAAGAGAGTTAAAAAGAATATAACCGTGTTATACACGGAATAGTGATCGGTGGTGTGTATTTCCTATACCAGTTAGGATTCTAAAAATAGTGGTTACCCAACCTCTATAAATAGAGCCGTATACCCCTCTCACTAAGATATCCGGAGGTATATAACCTCTCACGTATACAGAAACCTCCCGGGACAGAAACGCTTGGGAGCAGTGACTTTTGACGCTGAGTTGAAGACACTGGGTTAGTTTGTTTATTTTCTTAATTAATTTTTATGGCTTTTGAGAAAGTCATGTTGGGATAATTCCCTTGTTACGAAAGGATGAACTTGTAGAGATGGTTTTATTTGTGTTTCAAAACTAGGGTTTTCAATTATATGAACAAAATATCATTAATTTGACTCTCTCTCAACGTTTTACCGTCTCGATGATTTTTCATGTTCTATGCCACGTATAGTTCATTGTTTGATTAGTAGAAGGACTCGTTGAAACCTTGTATGAAATTGTTTTATGAATATTCTTTGACTCTTTATGCCCGGTATACTTAGTACTTCGAAATTATACTTTAGGTTGAGAACAAACAATTCTTTTTGAAATCGAAACCCTATGTGACGAACGCAATTAAACCCTAATCTACAACGGATTCCCGGAACCTTAACGTTTTCCTCTTATTGTTTTCAAACTTTACTAAATATTTTTAAATCACTAGTTAATTTAATTCTTTATAAATAAAACCTAAAAAAAATATTTTAATTCAAACTCCTCGTGGGAACGGACCGTATTTGCTATTGTCTACATCTTTTGACACTGTGCGCTTGCGGTAAAACAAAGTCGGTTTTCCGACGCATCATTAGTAGAGGTAGCTTTAGCTTCCATTTCGAGACATAATCAACATCGAGTAAGATATAGAATTTACCAAAAGAATTAACAAAAGGACCCATAAAATCAATGCCCCATACATCAAAAATTTCAACGAAAAGGATAAACTTCAGTGGCATTTGATTTCGAGCACCTAGATTGCCCGTTCTTTGACATCTATTACAAGTTGTGCAAAATACATATGCATCTTTAAATAAAGTGGGGCAATAGAACCCACTTTCAATTACCTTCAAAGCAGTTCTCTTTGCCCCAAAGTGTCCTCCACAAGCATATGAATGGAAAAAAGACAAGATAAAGTTGTATTCAGATTCGGGTACACACCTTCGCATAATTTGGTATGAACAATGTTTCCACAGGTATGGATCATCCCATATATATTGATTCACTATCTTTTTAAGTTTGTCTCTCTCAGCACGAGACAAATCTCTCGAGATTTTTTTAGACACTAGATAATTCACAATATCCGTGTACCATGGTTCTGAAACTGTAACTAAGAAGAGTTGTTCATCCGGAAAGCTTTCACATAACGGGATAACTTCTTCGTCTATAGTAAGACGACTCAAGTGATCCGCAACGGTATTCTCAATTCCTTTCTTGTCTTTAATGTTGAGATCAAATTCTTGTAGGAGTAGTATCCATCGAATGAGCCTTGGTTTCGCCTCCTTCTTTGTAAGTAAGTACCTAAGTGTTGCATGATCAGAAAACACAACAAATTTTGTACCAAGTAAATAAGAACGAAATTTCTCCAATGCAAAAACGATTGTTAACAACTCCTTTTCCGTGGTCGTGTAGTTTTGTTGGGCCTCGTTTAACGTTCTGGAAGCATAATAAATGGCATGAGGTAGTTTCCCAGTACGCCGGCCTAAAACTGCACCGACCGCATAGTCAATGACATCACACATTAGCTCAAATGGCTTGCTCCAATCCGGTGGTTTAATGATAGGGGCTATTATCAAAAGTTCTTTCAAACGATTGAATGCCGCCAAACACTTCTCATCAAAGTTAAAAACCACGTCCTTTTGTAATAAATGGCATAATGGTGATGCAACCTTGGAAAAATCTTTGATAAACCGACGATAAAATCCTGCATGACCAAGAAAAGCACGAATCTCCCTCACCGTAGTGGGAGGGGTGAGAGCACGAATAAGATCGATCTTTGATTTATGAACTTCCAAGCCTTTGGAAGATATAATATGGCCTAAAACAATGCCATGAGTTACCATAAAATGGCACTTCTCCCAATTTAGCACAAGATTAGTTTCAACACATCGTTTAAGAATCAATGTAAGGTTATCCAAGCACAAGTAAAATGAATCACCGTACACACTGAAATCATCAATAAAAACTTCGATAATATTTTCAACGTAATCTGAAAAGATACTTACCATACATCTTTGTAAGGTAGCGGGTGCGTTACACAAACCAAAAGGCATCCGCCTGTATGCAAATGTCCCAAAAGGACAAGTAAAAGTGGTTTTCTCTTGATCCTCATGTGCTATAGAAATTTAATTATAACCTGAATAACCATCAAGAAAACAATAATAAGAATGTCCTGACAATCTTTCCAACATCTGATCCATAAAAAGTAAAGGAAAGTGATCTTTTCTAGTGGTTGCATTAAGCTTTCGATAATCAATACAAACTCTCCAACCGGTTTGTACTCGAGTTGGAACAAGTTCATTGTCTGTATTCTGCACCACTGTAACGCCTGACTTCTTTGGTACAACTTGTACCGGGCTCACCCACTTGCTATCAGAAATAGGGTAGATAACTCCCACATCTAATAACTTGAGTATCTCTCTTTACTACTTCCATCATTGGAGGATTCAAACGACGTTGAGCTTCCCTTATAGGCTTTGTTCCATCCTCAAGTAGTATTTTATGTATACATGTAGAAGGGATTATTCCCTTGATATCAGCAATTGTCCATCCTATGGCCGTTTTATACTCCTTCAATACCCGAAGAAGTCTTTGTTCCTGCAGTCCAGTTAGTTCTTAGAAACTATTACCGGCAACTCCTCATTCTCACCCAAATACATGTATTTTAGGTGATCAGGAAGAGGATTAAGTTCTAGTTTAGGAGTCTGCAAGACAGATGACAACAATTTTTCATTAGTGCATGCTAAAGAGATGAATGAAATATCATGAATTGGTGGGCATTGTTGTACTGAATTGAGTTCACAAATAGCTTCCACAAATTCATCCCCTAATTTAAGCTCGGTTCTTGGATCTGGAAGATTTTTAAAACCCACACTTCTCGTGATAATAGCCTCCAATGGATCATTATTCCCCAAATCAAACATTTGTTGAGCCAAAGAGTCAATAACATCAATAGAGAAACAGGAATGTACGTCACTAGGGTATCACATCGCCTCATAAATGTTGAAACGTATTATTCTCCATCAAATTCCATTGTCAATGTTCCACTATAGACATCAATTTTTGTTCTAACCGTTCGCATAAATGGACGTCCCAGTAGCAACGGTATAGACGAATCAGTTGATCCATCTGTCGTCTCCAGTATACAGAAATCTCCTGGAAAAACTAACTGATTAACTCGCACAAGCACATCTTCAACAATACCTCGAGGATATACATTAGAACGGTCAGCTCGTTGTAAAATAATTCCAGTTTCTTTCAAAAGTCCTAAATTAAGAGATTCATATATAGATGCAGGCATAACATTTACTGATGCTCTTAAATCAAGCATAGCCTTGTTAAACGTCGTGTTACCAATAACAATAGGAATATCAAAACTACCGAGATCTTTACATTTGAGTGGGAGTTTCTTTTGCAAGATAGCCGAAGCATTCTCCCCCACTCTCATTACCTCATTACCGGTTAATCTTTTTTTATTGGTGCACAAGTCCTTCAGAATTCTCGCATACTTGGGGACTTGTTTAATCGCATCTATGAGTGGAATATTCACATGAATCTTCTTGAAAATTTCTAAGAATCCTTATCCTGTTCTGCCTTTTTCGAGTTAGCAAACCTGCGAGGAAAAGGTAAAGGAGGAACATACGTAGAAACAGGAGGTTTAGAGTTTTCTTTAGGTACCTCATCGGTTTGGGAAGAGTCAGTAATTTCTTTTTCCAAAACCGGCCCCTTAGGGTCTTTGTTTTTCTCAGCTTCCTCTGGTTGCACAGTTTGTGTACCACTTCTAAATGTTACGTCGTTGACATTTTCTCTTGGATTGATAGGTTGAGAAGGGAGTTTCCCATCCAGATGATTCAGTCTACCGGCCATAGTGCTCATCTGAGTTTGTAGCTCTTTTATCGCATTGTCATTTGTCTGCTGATTTTTCTGCATCAACGTCGTCATATTCTTCATCATGGAGAGCATCTCCGATGATTCTGAATTTTGAGCTTGTTGTGGAGGTTGTACTTGCTTTTGTAACCCATTTTTATGATTAAAAACCGGCCTCGGAGCTGCAACTTGCTTATTCGCATAACTGAAATTTGGATGATCTCTCCATCTTGGATTATAAGTGTTGGAATACGGATCATACCGTTGTCTCTGCTGATTTTGGAATACTGCATTCACCTGTTCGGATTCTTCTTCATAAGATGGGATGATTACTACTGCCATTTGTTGTATCATCTTCTCTATATTACCCATTCTATGCTCTAGGTATGGTGAAGAAGTAATCTCATTAACCCTCTTGACGAGTGACTCTGACCCACGACCTGAAAATTGTTGAGAGTTTGCTGCCATGTTCTCAATTAACTCTCTAGCTTGAGCTACTGTTTTGTTTACTAATGCACTACCACCTGCAGCATCGAGAAGATTTCTGTCACTTACTTGAAGACCATCATAAAAGTACCGGATGATCAATACATCATTGAATTGATGATGTGGGCAACTAGCGACCAATCTCTTGTAACGTTCCCAGCATTCATGCAATGTTTCTCCTGCCATCTTCTTAATGCCACAAATATCTTTACGAATCTGAGTTGCCTTTGATGCAGGAAAGTATCTCTCTAAAAAGAGTTTCTTCAGACCATTCCAAGTTGTGACACTACCAGAAGGTAAATAGTATAACCATTCCTTAGCAGTATCCATCGGGGAGAAAAGCTCGTAACATGGCTCCATCAACATCAGTTTTGTCCCCTAGCATGGCCATGATTATGTTATGGAAATCCATCAAATGTTTATTCGGATCTTCATTAGTCATCCCATGAAACTTTGGGAGTTCTCGAATCAACCCTGGCTTGATCTCAAATGTAGATGTAGTCTGAATACACCACTGTTGTGTATCTAACTTGTGAGATGCTAAGTCTTTGAGTGTACGATTTGTATCACCCATTGTTTCTTGTTCTTCCTCTGCGTCTCAATCTGCGAACTCATTTGACGATGTACTTGGAGGAAGTGGAGTGTTCACTGCTCGAACGAATTCCTTTAGTAAAGTCCCTGATCAAAGTCGTATACCAATGAGACTTGGTCTACTCTCTCTAAGCATTCACGAAAGGAATAGTACGTGAAAAACAATTCTTAGAACTAAATTAAGAACTAGAAATAAGAAATCAAAAACAAAATAACAATCCGCTATGCCTTCCCTGGCAGCGACGCCAAAATTTGGTCGTGTCGTCAGCCAACCAAAATAATTCAAGTTCTTACTTCACTAACATAGATTAGAGTATAGTAATAAGAACAAGTTCGTTCCCACAGAGAGGCAGGTGATTGTTAATTACTTTCGATTATTTATGTAAACGGGGGGTTTTGGTTGTGATTATAACTAAATTATACTAAAGCAAAAAGATTAAAACGAATATCAGAGATAAAGAACATTGGTTTGAGAATTCATCTTCCATCTTCCAACATGTTATCAACCAAATCATACTCAACATTCGTGCACTCTCAATATCAATAACCCTAAAGCATCCTACCGCAGGCTTACTCCGGCAAAACTTCTATTATCATCAAAGGCGCAAGAGCACTCTTTGAATCCTTTTCACCGAATAACTTGGCGCAAAAGCCACTCAAGTTTAACCCAATGAAAGCAATGGTCTTTGTGAGTTGAGGTTATTCTAAGCAACCCCGCGTAAGAGCTACTCGGATTTAACCTAGGTCACGCTTCTACACATAATTGCATGGCAACATCCGTCGTCAACAACTATGTTATACTACTTATAACAAGGTTATTTGGACAATTCCGGATCTCAAACCCTAGTTTATCTATAGATGTACATGCATGCTCATCTAATTCGCGACTTAAACAAACAAGCAATCCATTATACAAGGCGTTATAAACGGTAGAACATGAACGATATTGAAGAGATTATGAACATATGAGAATGAACCATTCAATTGATAAACATGTTTTCCAACTTAGGACTACTTCCTTAACCAATAAGAAAGATTTAGTTCATCATGGATTTCTCAAAATCCATGGAAAATAAACAAGAAAGCAAGTAGAGCAAACCCTCGGTATTATGATGATCAATTACTCTCCAAGCCGTTCTCCTTGTGCTCTTCAAGTGTAAAGATGTCTTATTAATGTCTTGGATGTCTCTTTATATAGTATCCACGAAATCTAGGTTTTTTATTACTTCCGGGACCATGTTTTTCATGTTTTAAAAGCCCACGCACGTGCCAAAACTCCCCTTTTTAAGGTTGGGTTCGAGCCAATAACCCAACGGTAACTCTGGCACAAAAATATCACCTAAAAACACCCAGTTTTACGGTTGGGTTTGAGCCAAGAAACCCAACCGTAACTCTGTCACAAAAATTCGCTCCAAACTTCCCCAGGTTTACGGTTGGGTTCGAGCCAAGAAACCCAACCGTAATTCCTCCTGGATACTTTTTTGTACTTCACTATTTTGATCATATCTCCCTCATCTGGTGTACGATTGACCTCATTATTTTTGGGTTGCCGTCGTCTTTCATATACAAGATGGAAGTGACAAAATCTTCATAATTTTTCAACCAATTTTACGGTTGGGTATGAGAGTCTAGACCCAACCGTAAATCTTTCTGGAATTTGCCTTCAAAATCAACTTCTTTTACGGTTGGGTTTTGGGGTACTTTCCCAACCGTAAATCTTCCTGGAACTTTTCTTTCAAAGTTGTGTTTCCATCCTTTAACCTCTTCTTTTCATGCCGGAATGAACTCCTTTCTTCTTCTTTGGTTAATACACTTCAAACTCCTAAGAAACTCATAAACAAACAAAATCAAAGCATAATGATATAAAAACTAACAAGAAATCAATGAATTAGAGTATCCAAATAGTGCAAATAATGCACCTATCAGCATCCTTATTCAAAATTTTCTCTTTATCTTCTAAAGAATCCCTTCGACATAGGCACAAATCTACATCTCTTTTCATCAATCTGCCATTGATCAAGGAGAAATTTCTTCACTTCATCAAAAACTAACCTATTAAAGTTTAATCTCCCTATGAGACTGAATCTCTAAGTCTCACGCCCTTCATTAAATAAATCCATAGCAATAACCAAGGCTGTTTTTCCATCTTTAGAAATAGGTTTAGTTAAAGTCTTAAGATTAATAGTTGTTGAATCAATCTTCTTTGTGGCTTTCAGCAAATCAGCATACGTACTAGTATTTTTAGAAGAAGCTCTCTCTATTATATTCACCGAACTTGAATTCGTTTCCTGTTGTAACTCTAAAACTGCTGTATTATGACTTGTAGAAGAACACGGATTGTTAATTGTAGTTGTACTCGTATTATGGTTCAACAAATCCATCATCTTAATCAACCGAAGTTAATCAATATCAAATAGGAAAACGTAAACCCTAAAAAATTATGAAACCCTAGCTCCTTTTTTCTAATTTTGAGTAAACAAAATACGTTAAATTTGAACAATTTTATTTCATTTTCGTGTATTAATATTTAATATACATTCTTAGAAATTCGTTCAAGCTTGTATTGGTTGTTAAGTTCAAAAATATTTTGGTGATTATCATGTTCTTGCTTCGGTCTGCTCAATAAGGTCTTTTTCTTAACATTTCAAACCAAAATATGTTAATTTTGAACCAATTTACTTTTTTATTTGTGTTAATCTTTAATATACATTCTAAGAGACTCGCTAAGGATTGTTTTGGTTGTTAAGTTAAATTATTTCTGGTGGTAATCATGTTCTTGCTTCGGTTTTCTCAATAAGGTTCTCTTTTTCATTTTGAACCAAATAATGTTAAATTTGAACCATTTTCCTTCATTATTGTGTATTAATCTTCAAAATAGATACTTAGAGATTTGATAAGGCTTATACTGGTTATTAAGTTCAAGTATTTGAAGTTGTTATCATGTTCTTGCTTCAGTTTGCTCAATAAGGTTCTCTTTTTCATTTCGAACCAAATAATGCCAAATTTGAACCATTTCCCTTCATTTTTGTGTATTAATCTTCAAAATACATACTTAGAGATTCGATAAGGCTTATATTGGTTGTTAAGTTCAATTATTTGTGGTGGTTATCATATTTTTTTTGCTTCAGTTTGCTCAATAAGGTTCTCTTTTGTCATTTCAAACCAAAATATGTAAAATTTGAACCACTTTCATTCAATTTTATGTATTAAACTTTAGTATACATTCTTAGAGATTTGTTAAGGCTTATATTGGTTGTTAAGTCCAATTATTTGTGGTTGTTATCACGTTCTTGACTTGGTTTGTTCTATAAGGCTCTCTTTTCTTATTTTGAATAACCAAAATATGCTTAATTTGAACAGTTATCCTTCACTTTTGAGAATGTATATGTAATATACATTCTTAGAGACTTTTTAAGTTTTGTATTGGTCGTTTATAGTGTTTATCATATTCTTGCTTCAATTTGCTCAATAATGCTACTTTTTTCATTTCGAACCAAAATATGATAAATTTGAACAAATTTCTTTCACTTTTATGTATTAATCTTCAATATACATTCTTAGAGACTTGTTAAGCCTAGTATTAGTTGTTAAGTTTATTTATTTGTGGTGGTTATCATGTTCTTTCTTCGGTTTGCTCAATAAGGTTCTCATTTGTGATATTAAAGAAAAAATAGTTAAATTTGAACTATTTTCCTTATCTTTTGTGTATTAATCTTCAATATACATTCTTAGAGATTCGATAAGGCTTATATTGGTTGTAAAGTTTAATTTTTATCATGTTCCGTCTTTGGTTTGCTTATCAAGGTTCTATTTTGTCATTTCAAACCAAAAATTGTTAAATTTGAACCTACTTTCGCTCATTTTTGTGTATAAATCCTTAATATACATTCTTAGAGACTTGTTAAGCCTAGTATTAGTTTTTAAGTTAATTTATTTGTGGTGGTTATCATGTTCTTTCTTCGTTTTGTTCAATAAGGTTCTCATTTATAATTTTAACCAAAAAATAGTTAAATTTGAACTATTTTCCTTTACTTTTATGTATTAATCTTCAATATACATTCTTAGAAACTTGTTAAGCCTTGTATTGGTTGTTAAGTTCAATTATCTGTGGTGGTTATCATATTCTTGCTTCGGTTTGCTCAAGAAGATTTTCTTTTGCCATTTCAAACCAAAATATGTTAAACTTGAACCAATTTCATTCACTTTTGTGTATTAATCTTTAATATACATTCTTAGAGACTTGTTAATCCTTCTATTGTTTGTTAAGTTCAATTAATTCTAGTGGTTATCATATTCTTGCTTCGGTTTGCTCAATTAGGTTCTCTTTTGTTATTTTGAACTAAAAATTGTTAAATTTAAACCATTTTTGTGTATTTTTATTCAATATACATTCTTAGAGATTCGATAAGGCTTATATTGGTTGGGAAATTTAATTATTAATGATTGTTATCATGTTCTTGCTTCGGTTTTCTCAATAAGGTTCTCTTTTGTCATTTCGAACCAAAAATTGTTAAACTTGAACCTTATTTCGCTCATTTTTGTTTATAAATCTTTAATATACATTCTTAGAGACTTGTTAAACCTTGTATTGGTTTTTAAGTTCAATTATTTGTGGTGGTTATCATGTTCTTGCTTCGATTTGCTCAATAAGGTTCTCTTTTGTCATTTTCAACAAAAAATTAATAAATTTAAACTTATTTTCCTTCAATTTTGTGTAATAATATTCAATATACATTCTTAGAGACTTTTTAATCCTGTATTGGTTGTTAAGTTCAATTATTTGTGGTGGTTATCATATTCTTGCTTTGGTTTGCTCAAGAAGGTTCTCTTTTGCCATTTCAAACCAAAATATGTTCAGTTTGAACCAATTTCATTCACTTTTGTGTATTAATCTTTAATATACATTCATAGAGACTTGTTAAGCCTTATATTGGTTGTTAAGTTCAATTATCTGTGGTGGTTATCATATTCTTGCTTCGGTTTGCTCAAGAAGGTTCTCTTTTGCCATTTCAAACCAAAATATGTTAAATTTGAACCAATTTAATTCACTTTTGTGTATTAATCTTTAATATACATTCTTAGAGACTTGTTAATCCTTGTATTGTTTGTTAATTTCAATTAATTCTAGTGGTTATCATATTCTTGCTTCTGTTTGCTCAATAAGGTTCTTTTTTGACATTTTGAATTAAAAATTGTTAAACTTTGACCTATTTTGCCTCATTTTTGTGTATGATTATTTAATTTACATTTTGAGAGATTTGTTAAGCCATGTATTGGTTGTTAAGTTCAATTATTTGTGGTGGTTATCATGTTCTTGCTTCGGTTTGCTCAATAAGGTTTTCTTTTGTCATTTTGAACAAAAAAAATTAATATATTTAAACCTTTTTTCCTTCACTTTTGTGTATTAATCTTCAATATACATTATTATAGACTTGTTAAGTCTTGTATGTGTTTTTAAGTTCAATTATTTGTGGTGGTTATCATGTTCTTGCTTCGGTTTGCTCAATAATGTTCTCTTTTTTCATTTTGAAAAAAAAATAATTAATTTGATCCAAATTTATTCACTTTTGTTTATTAATCTTCAGTATACATTCTAAGAGATTTGTTAAGGCTTATATTGGTTGTTAAGTCCAATTATTTGTGGTTGTTATGATGTTCTTCCCGTGGTTGACTCTATAAGGCTCTCTTTTCTAATTTTGAATAAACAAAATACGTTAAAATTGAACAATTTTTCTTTCATTTTCTTGTATTAATATTTAATATACATTCTTAGAGACTCATTCAAGCTTGTATTGGTTGTTAACTTCAAAAATGTTTGGTGGTTATCATGTTCTTGCTTCGGTTTGCTCAATAAGGAGTTTTTTTTTAACATTTCGAACAAAAATATGTTAATTTTGAACCAATTTCCTTTTTTTCTTTGTATTAATCTTCAATATACATTTCTACAGACTCGTTAAGGCTTGTTTTTGTTGTTAAGTTAAATTATTTGTGGTGGTTATCATGTATTTGCTTCGGTTTGCTCAAAAGGGCTCTCTTTTGTCATTTCAATCCAAAAATTGTTAAATTTGAGTCATTTTCCTTCATTTTTGTGTATAAATCTTCAATATACATTATTAGAGACTTGTTAATCCTTGTATTGGTTGTTAAGTTCAATTATTTGTGGTGGTTATCATGTCCTTGCTTCGGTTTGCTCAATAAGGTTCTCTTTTGTAATTTTGAAAAAAAAATTAATATATTTAAACCGATTTTCCTTCACTTTTGTGTTTTAATCTTCAATATACATTCTTAGAGACTTGTTAAGTCTTGTATGTGTTGTTAAGTTCAATTATTTTTGGTGGTTATCATGTTCATGCTTCGGTTTGCTCAAATAAATTTATCTTTTGTCATTTTGAACAAAAAATTAATAAATTTTAACCAATTTTATTCACTTTTGTTTATTAATCTTCAGTATAAAGTCTTAGAGATTTGTTAAGGCTTATATTGGTTGTTAAGTCCAATTATTTGTGGTTGTTATCAAGTTCTTGCCGTGGTTTCCTCTATAAGGCTCTCTTTTCTAATTTTTAATAAACAAAATACGTTAAATTTGACCAATTTTCTTTCATTTTTGTGTATTAATCTTCAATATACATTCTTAGAGACTCATTCAAGCTTGTATTGGTTGTTAAGTTAAAAAATGTTTGGTGGTTATCATGTTCTTGCTTCGGTTGTATCAATAAGGTTCTCTTTTTCATAATAATGTTAAATTTGAACCATTTTCCTTCATTTTTGTATATTAATCTTCAAAATAGATATTTAGAGATTCGATAAGGCTTATATTGGTTGTTAAGTTCAAGTATTTGAAGTTGTTATCATTTTCTTGCTTCAGTTTGCTCAATAAGGTTCTCTTTTTTCATTTCGAGCAAAAATATGTAAAATTTGAACCACATTCATTCAAATTTATGTATTAAACTTTAGTATACATTCTTTGAGATTTGTTAAGGCTTACAATTATTGTTAAGTCAAATTATTTGTGGTAGTTATCACGCTCTTGCCCTGGTTTGTTCTATAAGGCTCACTTTTCTTATTTTGAATAACCAAAATATGTTAAATTTGAACAGTTACCCTTCACTTTTTTGTATCTATATGTAATATACATTCTAAGAGACTTTTTAAGTCTTGTTTGGTCGTTTATAGTGTTTATCACATTCTTGCTTCAATTCGCTCAATAATGGTCTCTTTTTCTATTTGAACCAAAATATAATAAATTTAAACAAATTTCTTTCACTTTTATGTATTATTTTTCAATATACATTCTTAGAGACTTGTTAAGCCTAGTATTAGTTGTTAATTTCATTTATTTGTGGTGGTTATCATGTTCTTTCTTCCGTTTGCTCAATAAGGTTCTCATTTGTAATTTTAAATAAAAAATAGTTAAATTTGAACTATTTTCCTTCACTTTTGTTCATTAATCTTCAATATACATTCTTAGAGACTTGTTAAGCCTTATATTGGTTGTTAAGTTCAACTATCTATGGTGATTATCATATTCGTGCTTCGGTTTGCTCAAGAAGGTTCTCTTTATCCATTTCAAACCAAAATATGTTAAGTTTGAACCAATTTCATTCACTTTTGTGTATTAATATTTAATATATATTCTTAGAGACTTGTTAATCCTTGTATTGTTTGTTAAGTTCAATTATTTATAGTGGTTATCATATTCTTGTTTCGGTTTACTCAATTAGGTTTTCTTTTGTCATTTTGAACAAAAAATTGTTAAATTTAAACCATTTTCCTTCATTTTTGTGTATTTTTCTTCAAAATACATTCTTAGAGATTCGATAAGGCTTATATTGGTTTGTAAATTTAATTGTTGGTGATTGTTATCATGTTCTTGCTCCTGTTTGCTCAATAAGGAGTTTTTGTAACATTTTGAACCAAACTATGTTAATTTCGAACCAATTTCCTTCTTTTTTGTGTATTAATCTGCAATATACATTCTTACAGACTCGTTAAGGTTTATATTGGTTGTTAAGTTCAAGTGTTTGAGGTTGTAATCATGTTCTTGCTTCGGTTTGCTCAATAAGGCACTCTTTTGTCATTTCGAACCAAAAATTGTTAAATTTGAGTCATTTTCCTTCATTTTTGTGTATAAATCTTCAATGTACATTCTTAGAGACTTGTTAAGCATTGTATTTGTTGTTAAGTTCAATTATTTGTGGTGTATATCATGTTCTTGCTTCTGGTTGCCCAATAAGGATCTATTTTGATATTTTGAACCAAAAATTGTTAAACTTGAACCTACTTTACCTCATTTTTGTGTATAAATCTTTAATATACATTTTTAGAGACTTGTTAATCCTTGTATTGGTTGTTAAGTTCAATTATTTGTGGTGGTTATCATGTTCTTGCTTCAGTTTGCTCAATAAGGTTCTCTTTTGTCATTTGGAACAAAAAATTAATAAATTTTAACCAAATTTATTCACTTTTGTTTATTAATCTTCAGTATACATTCTTAGAGATTTGTTAAGGTTTATATTGGTTTTTAAGTCCAATTATTTGTGGTTGTTATAATGTTCTTGCCGTGGTTTCCTCTATAAGGCTCTCTTTCAAATTTTGAATAAACAAAATACGTTAAATTTGAACAATTTTATTTCATTTTTGTGTATTAATCTTTAATATACATTCTTAGAAACTCGTTAAAGCTTGTTTTGGTTGTTAAGTTAAATTATTTGTGGTGGTTATCATGTTCTTGCTTCGATTTGCTCAATAAGATTCTTTTTTTCATTTCAAACCAAATAATGTTAAATTTGAACCATTTCCCTTTATTTTTGTGTATTAATCTTCAAAAAAATACTTAGAGATTCGATAGGGCTTATATTGGTTGTTAAATTCAATTATTTGTGGTGGTTATCATATTTTTGCCTCGGTTTGCTCAGTAAGGTTCTCTTTTGTCATTTCAAACCAAAATATGTAAAATTTGAACCACTTTCATTCAATTTTATGTATTTTTCTTTAGTATACATTCTCAGAGATTTTTTAAGGATTATATTGGTTGTTAAGTCCAATTATTTGTGGTTGTTATCACTTTCCATCCCTGGTTTGTTTAATAAGGCTCTCTTTTCTCATATTGAATAACCAAAATATGTTAAATTTGAACAGTTATCCTTCACTTTAGTGATTATCATGTTCTTGCTTCGGTTTGCTCAATAAGGAGTTTTTTTAACATTTTGAACCAAAATATGTTAATTTTGAACCAATTTCCTCTTTTTTTGTGTGTATTAATCTTCAATATACATTCTTAGAGGCTTGGTAAGGCTTGTTTTGGTTTTTAAGTTAAATTATTTGTGGTGGTCATCATGTTCTTGCTTCAGTTTGCTTAATAAGGCTCTTTTTTTCATTTCAAACCAAATAATGTTAAATTTGAACCATTTTGCTTCATTTTTGTGTATTAATCTTCAAAATACATAATTAGATATTCGATAAGGCTTATATTGGTTGTTAAGTTCAAGTATTTGACGTTGTTATCATGTCTTGCTTCGGTTTTCTCAATAAGGTTCTCTTTTCCATTTCGAACCAAATAATGTTAAATTTGAACCATTTCCTTTATTTTTTGTGTATTAATCTTCAAAATACATTCTTAGAGACTTGTTAATCCATGTATTGGTTGTTAAGTTCAATTATTTGTGGTGGTTATCATGTCCTGGCTTCGGTTTGCTCAATAAGGTTCTTTTTCGTCATTTTGAACAAAAATTAATAAATTTAAACTTATTTTCCTCACTTTTATGGATTAATCTTCAATATACATTCTTATAGAGACTTGTGAAGCCTGTATTAGTTGTTAAGTTCAATTATTTTGGTGGTTATCATATTTTTGCTTCGTTTTGTTCAGTAAGGTTCTCTTTTGTCATTTCAAACCAAAATATGTTAATTTTGAACAATTTCCTTCTTTTTTGGGTAATAATCTACAATATACAGTCTTAGGGACTCGTTAAGGCTTGTATTGGTTGTTATGTTCAAGTATTTGAGGTTGTTATCATGTTCTTGCTTCGGTTTTCTCAATAAGTCTCTCTTTGGTCATTTAGAACCAAATAATGTTAAATTTGAACCATATCCTCTTATTTCTGTGTATTAATCTTCAAAATACATACTTAGAGATTCGATAAGGCTTATATTGGTTGTTAAGTTCAATTATTTATGGTGGTTATCATATTTTTGCCTCGGTTTGCTCAGTAAGGTTCTCTTTTGTCATTTCAAACCAAAATATGTAAAATTTGAACCACTTTCAGTCAAATTTATGTATTAAACTTTAGTATACATTCTTAGAGATTTTTTAAGGCTTAAATTGGTTGTTAAGCACAATTATTTGTGGTTGTTATCACTTTCCATCCCTGGTTTGTTATATAAGGCTCTCTTTTCTCATTTTGAATAACCAAAATATGTTAAATTAGAACAGTTATCCTTTACTTTAGTGTATCTATATGTAATATACATTATTAGAGACTTTTTAAGGCTTTGTATTGGTCGTTTATAGTGTTTATCATATTCTTGCTTCAATTTGTTCAATAATGCTCTTTTTTTCATTTCCAACCAAAATATGATAAATTTGAACAAATTTCTTTCACTTTGTGTATTTATTTTCAATATACTTTCTTAGAGACTTGTTAAGCCTAGTATTGGTTGTTAAGTTCATTTATTTTTTGTGGTTCTCTTCTCTAATATTAGACAAAACATTATTAAATTTGAACTATTTTCCTACATTTTTGTGTATTAATCTTTAATATACATTCTTAGAGACTCGTTAAAGGTTGTATTGGTTGTTAAGTTCAAAATATTTGGTGGTTATCATGTTCTTGCTTCGGTTTGCTCAATAAGGAGTTTTTTTAACATTTTGAACCAAAATATGTTAATTTTGAACCAATTTACTCTTTTGTTTTGTGTATTAATCTTCAACATACATTCTTACAGACTTGCTAAGGCTTGTTTATGTTGTTAAGTTAAATTATTTGTGGTGGTCATCATGTTCTTGCTTCGGTTTGCTTAATAAGGCTCTTTTTTTCATTTCGAACCAAATAATGTTAAATTTGAACCATTTTGCTTCATTTTTGTGTATTAATCTTCAAAATACATAATTAGAGATTCGATAAGGCTTATATTGGTTGTTAAGTTCAAGTATTTGACGTTGTTATCATGTCTTGTTTCGGTTTGTTCAATAAGGTTCTCTTTTCCATTTCGAACCAAATAATGTTAAATTTTAACCATTTCCTTTCATTTGTATTAATCTTCAAAATACATAATTAGAGATTCGATAAGGCTTATATTGGTTGTTAAGTTCAATTATTTGTGGTGGTTAACATATTTTTGCCTCAGTTTGCTCAGTAAGGTTCTCTTTTGTCATTTCAAACCAAAATATGTAAAATTTGAACCACTTTCATTCAATTTTATGTATTAAACTTTAGTATACATTCTTAGAGATTTTTTTAAGGATTATATTGGTTGTTAAGTACAATTCTTTGTGGTTGTTAGTACTTTTCATCCCTGGTTTGTTCTATAAGGTTTTCTTTTCTCATTTTGAATAACCAAAATATGTTAAATTTGAACAGTTATCCTTCAATTTTATGTATCCATATGTAATATACATTATTAAAGGATTTTTAAGTCTTGTATTGGTCGTTTATAGTGTTTATCATATTCTTGCTTCAATTTGCTCAATAATGCTCTTTATTTTATTTCGAACCAAAATATGATAAATTTGAACAAATTTCTATCACTTTTGTGCATTAACTTCAACATACATTATTAGAGAATTTTTAAGCCTTGTATTGGTTGTTAAATTCAATTATCTGTGGTGGTTATCATATTCTTGCTTCGGTTTGCTCAAGAAAGTTCTCTTTTGCCATTTCAAACCAAAATATGTGAAGTTTGAACCAATTTCATTCACTTTTGTGTATTAATCTTTAATATACATTCCTAGAGACTTGTTAATCCTTGTATTGGTTGTTAAGTTCAATTATTTCTAGTGGTTATCATATTCTTGCTTTGGTATGCTCAATTAGGATCTCTTTATCATTTTGAACCAAAAATTGTTAAATTTAAACCATTTTCCTTCATTTTTGTGTATTTTTCTTCAATATACATTCTTAGAGATTCGATAAGTCTTATATTGGTTAGTAAATTTAACTATTGATGATTGTTATCATGTTCTTGCTTCGGTTTTCTTAATGAGGTTCTCTTTTGTCATTTCGAACCAAAATTTGTTAAACATGAAAGTACTTTCGCTTATTTTTATGTATAAATTTTCAATATACATTCTTAGAGACTTGTTAATCCATGTATTGGTTGTTAAGTTCAATTATTTGTGGTGGTTATTATGTTCTGGCTTCGGTTTGCTCAATAAGGTTCTTTTTTGTCATTTTGAACAAAAATTAATAAATTTAACTTATTTTCCTTCACTTTTATGAATTAATCTTCAATATAAATTCATATAGAGACTTGTGAAGCCTGTATTAGTTGTTAAGTTCAATTATTTT
>JAJJMC010029624.1:10517431-10556537 GCA_023531435.1 Papaver californicum
TATTCGATAAGGCTTATATTGGTTGTTAAGTTCAAGTATTTGACGTTGTTATCATGTCTTGCTTCGGTTTGCTCAATAAGGTTCTCTTTTCCATTTTGAATAAATAATGTTAAATTTGAACCATTTCCTTTCATTTTCGTGTATTAATCTTCAAAATACATAATTAGAGATTCGATAAGGCTTATATTGGTTGTTAAGTTCAATTATTTGTGGTGGTTATTATATTTTTGCCACAGTTTGCTCAGTAAGGTTCTCTTTTGTCATTTCAAACCAAAATATGTAAAATTTGAACCACTTTCATTCAATTTTATGTATTAAACTTTAGTATACATTCTTAGAGATTTTTTTAAGGATTATATTGGTTGTTTAGTACAATTATTTGTGGTTGTTAGTACTTTTCATCCCTGGTTTGTTCTATAAGGCTTTCTTTTCTCATTTTTAATAACCAAAATATGTTAAATTTGAACAGTTATCCTTTAATTTTGTGTATCTATATGTAATATACATTATTAGAGGCTTTTAAGTCTTGTATTGGTCGTTTATAGTGTTTATCATATTCTTGCTTCAATTTGCTCAATAATGCTCTTTATTTCATTTCGAACAAAAATATGATAAATTTGAACAAATTTCTTTCACTTTTGTGTATTAACTTCAACATACATTCTTAGAGAATTTTTAAGCCTTGTATTGGTTGTTAAGTTCAATTATCTGTGGTGGTTATCATATTCTTGCTTCGGTTTGCTCAAGAAGGTTCTCTTTTGCCATGTCAAACCAAAATATGTTAAGTTTGAACCAATTTCATTCACTTTTGTGTATTAATCTTTAATATACATTCCTAGAGACTTGTTAATCCTTGTATTGGTTGTTAAGTTCAATTATTTCTAGTGGTTATCATATTCTTGCTTTGGTTTGCTCAATTAGGATCTCTTTATCATTTTGAACCAAAAATTGTTAAATTTAAACCATTTTCCTTCATTTTTGTGTATTTTTCTTCAATATACATTCTTAGAGATTCGATAAGTCTTATATTGGTTAGTAAATTTAATTATTGATGATTGTTATCATGTTCTTTCTTCGGTTATCTTAATGAGGTTCTCTTTTGTCATTTCAAACCAAAATTTGTTAAACATGAACGTACTTTCGCTTATTTTTATGTATAAATCTTCAATATACATTCTTGGAGACTTGTTAAGCCATGTATTGGTTGTTAAGTTCAAATATTTGTGGTGGTTATCATGTTCTGGCTTTGGTTTGCTCAATAAGGTTCTTTTTTGTCATTTTGAACAAAAATTTATAAATTTAACTTATTTTCCTTCACTTTTGTTTATTAATATTCAATATACATTCTTAGAGACTGGTTAAGCCTGTATTGGTCTTTAAGTTAAATTATTTTAGTGGTTATCATATTTTTGCTTTGTTTTGCTCATTAAGGTTCTCTTTTGTAAGTCAAACCAAAATATGCTAATTTTGAACCAATTTCCTTCTTTTTTGTGTATTATTCTGCAATAGACATTCTTAGAGACTCGTTAAGGCTTGTATTGGTTGTTAAGTTAAATTATTTTTGGTGGTCATCATGTTCTTGCTTCGGTTTGCTTAATAGGGTTTTTTTTTTTATTTCGAACCAAATAATGTTAAATTTGAACCATTTTGCTTCATTTTTGCTTATTAATCTTCAAAATACATAATTAGATATTCGATAAGGCTTATATTGGTTGTTAAGTTCAAGTATTTGACGTTGTTATCATGTCTTGCTTCGGTTTGCTCAATAAGGTTCTCTTTTCCATTTCGAAACAAATAATGTTAAATTTGAACCATTTCCTTTCATTTTTGTATATTAATCTTCAAAATACATACTTAGAGATTCGATAAGGCTTATATTGGTTGTTAAGTTCAATTATTTGTGGTGGTGGTTATCATATTTTTGCCTCAGTTTGCTCAGTCAGGTTCTCTTTTGTCATTTCAAACCAAAATATGTAAAATTTGAACCACTTTCATTCAATTTTATGTATTAAACTTTAGTATACATTCTTAGAGATTTTTTTAAGGATTATATTGGTTGTTAAGTACAATTATTTGTGGTTGTTAGTACTTTTCATCCCTGGTTTGTTCTATAAGGCTTTCTTTTCTCATTTTGAATAACCAAAATATGTTAAATTTGAACAATTATCCTTCAATTTTGTGTATCTCTATGTAATATACATTATTAGAGGCTTTTTAAGTCTTGTATTGGTCGTTTATAGTGTTTATCATATTCTTGCTTCAATTTGCTCAATAATGCTCTTTATTTCATTTCGAACCAAAATATGATAAATTTGAACAAATTTCTTTCAACTTTTGTGTATTAACTTCAACATACATTCTTAGAGAATTTTTAAGCCTTGTATTGGTTGTTAAGTTCAATTATCTGTGGTAGTTATCATATTTTTTCTTCGGTTTGCTCAAGAAGGTTCTCTTTTGCCATTTCAAACCAAATTATGTTAAGTTTGAACCAATTTCATTCACTTTTGTGTATTAATATTTAATATACATTCCTAGAGATTTGTTAATCCTTGTATTGGTTGTTAAGTTCAACTATTTCTAGTGGTTATCATATTCTTGCTTTGGTTTGCTCAATTAGGTTCTCTTTATCATTTTGAACCAAAAATTGTTAAATTTAAACCATTTTCCTTCATTTTTGTGTATTTTTCTTCAATATACATTCTTAGAGATTCTGTAAGTCTTATACTGGTTAGTAAATTTAATTATTGATGATTGTTATCATGTTCTTGCTTCGGTTTGCTTAATGAGGTTCTCTTTTGTCATTTCGAACCAAAATTTGTTAAACATGAACGTACTTTCGCTTATTTTTATGTATAAATCTTCAATATACATTCTTAGAGACTTGTTAAGCCATGTATTTGTTGTTAAGTTCAATTATTTGTGGTAGTTATCATGTTCTAGTTTCAGTTTGCTCAATAAGGTTCTTTTTTATCATTTTGAACAAAAATTAATAAATTTAACTTATTTTCCTTCACTTTTATGGATTAATCTTCAATATAAATTCTTATAGAGACTTGTGAAGCCTGTATTAGTTGTTAAGTTCAATTTTGGTGGTTATCATATTTTTGCTTCGTTTTGTTCAGTAAGGTTCTCTTTTGTCATTTCAAACCAAAATATGTTAATTTTGAACCAATTTCCTCTTTTTTTTTGTGTATTAATCTTCAATATACATTCATAGAGACTTGTTAAGGCTTGTTTTGGTTGTTAAGTTAAATTATTTGTGGTGGTCATCATGTTCTTGCTTCGGTTTGCTTAATAAGGCTCTTTTTTTCATTTCGAACCAAATAATGTTAAATTTGAACCATTTCCTCTCATTTTTATGTATTAATCTTCAAAAGACATACTTAGAGATTCGATAAGGCTTATATTGGTTGTTAAGTTCAATTATTTATGGTGGTTATCATATTTTTATCTCGGTTTGCTCATTAAGGTTCTCTTTTGTCATTTCAAACCAAAATATATTAATTTTGATCCAATTTTCTTCTTTTTTGTGTATTAATCTGCAATATAAATTCTTAGAGACTTGCTAAGGCTTAAATTAGTTGTTAATTTCAAGTATTTGAGGTTGTTATCATGTTCTAGCTTCGGTTTGCTCAATAAGGCTCTCTTTTGTCATTTCGAACCAAATAATGTAAATTTGAACCATTTCCTTTCATTTTTGTGTATTAATCTTCAAATTACATACTTAGAGATTCGATAAGGTTTATATTGGTTGTTAAGTTCAATTATTTATGGTTGTTACATATTTTTGCCTCGGTTTGCTCAGTAAGGTTCTCTTTTGTCATTTAAACCAAAATATGTAAAATTTGAACCACTTTCATTCAATTTTATGTATTAAACTTTAGTATACATTCTGAGTGATTTTTAAAGGATTATTGGTTGTTAATTACAATTTTTTGTGTTTGTTATCACTTTCCATCCTTGGTTTGTTCTATAAGGCTCTCTTTTCTCATTTTGAATAACCAAAATATGTTAAATTTGAACAGTTATCCTTCACTTTAGTGTATCTACATGTAATATACATTATTAGAGACTTTTTTGTATTGGTCGTTTATAGTGTTTATCATATTCTTGCTTCAATTTGTTCAATGATGCTCTTTTTTTCATTTCCAACCAAAATATGATAAATTTGAACAAATTTCTTTCACTTTTATGTATTTATTTTCAATATACATTCTTAGAGACTTGTTAAGCCTAGTATTGGTTGTTAAGTTCATTTATTTTTGGTGGTTATCATCTTTTTTCTTATGTTTGCTCAATAAGGTTCTCTTCTCTAATTTTAAACAAAACAATGTTAAATTTGAAATATTTTCCATCATTTTTGTGTATTAATCTTTAATATACATTCTTAGAGACTCGCTAAAGCTTGTATTGGTTGTTAAGTTCAAAAGATTTGGTGGTTATCATGTTCTTGCTTCGGTTTGCTCAATAAGGAGTTTTTTTAACATTTTGAACCAAAATATTTTAATTTTGAACCAATTTCCTTTTTTTTTTGTGTATTAATCTTCAATATACATTCTTAGAGACTTGTTAAGGCTTTTTTTGGTTGTTAAGTTAAATTATTTGTGGTTGTCATCATGTTCTTGCTTCGGTTTATTAATAAGGCTCTTTTTTCATTTCGAACCAAATAATGTTAAATTTGAACCATTTTGCTTCATTTTTGTGTATTAATCTTCAAAATACATAATTAGAGATTCGATAAGGCTTATATTGGTTGTTAAGTTCAAGTATTTGACGTTGTTATTATGTCTTGCTTCGGTTTGCTCAATAAGGTTCTCTTTTCCATTTCGAATCAAATAATGTTAAATTTGAACCATTTCCTTTCATTTTTGTGTATTAATCTTCAAAATACATACTTAGAGATTCGATAACGCTTATATTGGTTGTTAAGTTCAATTATTTGTGGTGGTTATCATATTTTTGCCCGAGTTTGCTCAGTAAGGTTCTCTTTTGTCATTTCAAACCAAAATATGTAAAATTTGAACCACTTTCATTCAATTTTATGTATTAAACTTTAGTATACATTCTTAGAGATTTTTTTAAGGATTATATTGGTTGTTAAGTACAATTATTTGTGGTTGTTAGTACTTTCATCCCTGGTTTGTTCTATATGGCTTTCTTTTCTCATTTTGAATAACCAAAATATGTTAAATTTGAACAGTTATCCTTCAATTCTGTGTATGTTAATGTAATATACATTATTAGAGGCTTTTTAAGTCTTGTATTGGTCGTTTATAGTGTTTGTCATATTCTTGCTTCAATTTGCTCAATAAT
This sequence comes from Papaver californicum, assembly GCA_023531435.1. NCBI lineage: Eukaryota > Viridiplantae > Streptophyta > Magnoliopsida > Ranunculales > Papaveraceae > Papaver > Papaver californicum. Next base: position 10,522,745 of record JAJJMC010029624.1, read on the forward strand.
GCTCTTTATTTCATTTCGAACCAAAATATGGTAATTTGAACAAATTTCTTTCACTTTTGTGTATTAACTTCAACATACATTTTTAGAGAATTTTTAAGCCTTGTATTGGTTGTTAAGTTCAATTATCTGTGGTGGTTATCATATTCTTGCTTCGGTTTGCTCAAGAAGGTTCTCTTTTGCCATTTCAAACCAAAATATGTTAAGTTTGAACCAATTTCATTCACTTTTGTGTATTAATCTTTAATATACATTCCTAGAGACTTGTTAATCCTTGTATTGGTTGTTAAGTTCCATTATTTCTAGTGGTTATCATATTCTTGCTTTGGTTTGCTCAATTAAGTTCTCTTTATCATTTTGAACAAAAAATTGTTGAATTTAAACCATTTTCCTTCATTTTTGTGTATTTTTCTTCAATATACATTCTTAGAGATTCGATAAGTCTTATATTGGTTGTAAATTTAATTATTAATGATTGTTATCATGTTCTTGCTTCGGTTTGCTTAATGAGGTTCTCTTTTGTCATTTCGAACAAAAATTTGTTAAACATGAACGTACTTTCGCTTATTTTTATGTATAAATCTTCAATATACATTCTTAGAGACTTGTTAAGCCATGTATTTGTTGTTAAGTTCAATTATTTGTGGTGGTTATCATGTTCTGGCTTCGGTTTGCTCAATAAGGTTCTTTTTTGTCATTTTGAACAAAAATTAATAAATTTAACTTATTTTCCTTCACTTTTATGGATTAATCTTCAATATAAATTCTTATAGAGACTTGCGAAGCCTGTATTAGTTGTTAAGTTCAATTATTTTGGTGGTTATCATTTTTTTGCTTCGTTTTGTTCAGTAAGGTTCTCTTTTGTCATTTCAAACCAAAATATGTTAATTTTGAACCAATTTCCTTCTTTTTTTAGTAATAATCCGCAAAATACATTCTTAGGAACTCGTTAAGGATTGTATTTGTTGTTAAGTTCAAGTATTTGAGGTTGTTATCAAGTTCTTGATTCGGTTTGCTCAATAAGGCTCTCTTTTGTCATTTCGAACAAAATAATGTTAAATTTGAACCATTTCCTTTCATTTTTGTGTATTAATCTTCAAAATACATACTTAGAGATTCGATAAGGCTTATATTGGTTGTTAAGTTCAATTATTTACGGTGGTTATCATATTTTTACCTCGCTTTGCTCAGTAAGGTTCTCTTTTGTCATTCCAAACCAAAATATGTTAATTTTAAACCAATTTTCTTCTTTTTTTTGTATTAACATGCAATATAAATTCTTAGAGACTCCCTAAGGCTTATATTAGTTGTTAAGTTCAAGTATTTGAGGTTGTTATAATGTTCTAGTTTCAGTTTGCTCAATAATGCTCTCTTTTGTCATTTCGAAACAAAAATTATTAAATTTGAGTCATTTTCCTTAATTGTTGTGTATTAATCTTCAATATACATTCTTAGAGACTGGATAAGGCTTATATTTGTTGTTAAGTTCAATAATTTGTGGTGGTTATCATGTTTGCTCAAAAAGGTTCTCTTTTGACATTTTGAACAAAAAATTGTTAAACTTTAACCTATTTTCCCTCATTTTTGTATATAAATATTTAATATACATTTTTAGAGACTTGTTAAGCCTTGTATTGGTTGTTAAGTTCAAATATTTGTGGTGGTTATCATGTTCTTGTTTCGGTTTTCTCAATAAGGTTCTCTTTTGTCATTTTGTACAAAAAATTAATAAATTTTAACCTATTTTATTCACTTTTGTTTATTTATCTTCAGTATACATTCTCAGAGATTTGTTAAGGTTTATATTTATTGTTAAGTCCAATTATTTATGGTGGTTATCATGTTCTTTCTCCGGTTTGCTCCATAAGGTTCTCTTTTGAAATTAAAAAAAAAGTTAAATTTTTAACTAATTTGCTTCACTTATGTGTATTAGTCTTCAATATACATACTTAGAGATTCGATAAGGCTTATATTGGTTGTTAGGTTCAAGTATTTGACGTTGTTATCATGTCTTGCTTCAGTTACTCAATAAGGTTCTCTTTTCCATTTTGAACCCAATAATGTTAAATTTGAACCATTTCCTTTCATTTTTGTGTATTAATCTTCAAAATACATACTTACATATTCGATAAGGCTTATATTGGTTGTTAAGTTCAATTGTTTGTGGTGGTTATCATATTTTTGCCTCCGTTTGCTCAGTAGGGTTCTCTTTTGTCATTTCAAACCAAATTATGTAAAATTTGAACCACTTTCATTCAATTTTATGTATTAAACTTTAGTATACATTCTTAGAGATTTTTTAAGGATTATTGGTTGTTAAGTACAATTATTTGTGGTTGTTATCACTTTCCATCCCTGGTTTGTTCTATAAGGCTCTCTTTTCTCATTTTGAATAACCAAAATATGTTAAATTTGAACAGTTATCCTTCACTTTAGTGTATTTATATGTAATATACATTATTAGAGACTTTTTAAGTCTTGTATTGCTCGTTTATAGTGTTTATCATATTCTTGCTTCAATTTTCTCAATAATGCTCTTTATTTCATTTCGAAGCAAAATATGATAAATTTGAACCAATTTCATTCACTTTTGTGTATTAATCTTTAATATACATTCTTAGAGACTCGTTAAGGCTTATATTGGTTGTTAAGTTCAAGTATTTGAGGTTGTTATCATGTTCGTGCTTCGGTTTTCTCAATAAGCCTCTCGTTTGTCATTTCGAACCAAAAATTATTAAATTTGAGTCATTTTCCTTCATTTTTGTGTATTAATATTCAATATACATTCTTAGAAATCGGATAAGGCTTATATTGGTAGTTAAGTTCAATTATTTATGGTTGTTATCATATTCTTGCTTCGGTTTGCTCAACAAGGTTCTCTTTTGACATTTCTAACCAAAAATTATAAAAATTTAACCTATTTTCCCTCATTTTTGTGTATAAATCTTTAATATACATTTTTAGATACTTGTTAAGCCTTGTATTGGTTGTCAAGTTCAATTATCTGTGGTGGTTATCATGTTCTTGCTTCGGTTTTCTCAATAAGTTTCTCTTTTGTCATTTTGAACAAAAAATTAATAAACTTTAACCTATTTTATTCGTTTTGTTTATTAATCTTCAGCTTAGAGATTTTTTAAGGCTTATATTGATTGTTAAGTCCAATTATTTGTGGTGGTTATCTTCCTTCAGTTTGCTCCGTAAGGTTCTTTTTTGTAATTTTAAACAAAAAAAAAGTAAAATTTGAATTACTTTCCTTCACTTTTGTGTATTAATCTTCAATATACATTTTTAGATACTTGTTAAGCCTCGTATTGGTTGTTAAGTTCAATTATCTGTGGTGGTTATCATATTCTTGCTTCGGTTTGCTCAAGAAGGTTCGTGTTTGCCATTTCAAACAAAAATATGTTAAGTTTGAACCAATTTCATTCACTTTTGTGTATTAATCTTTAATATAAATTCTTAGAGACTTGTTAAGCCTTGTATTGGTTGTTAAGTTCAATTATTTCTAGTGGTTATCATATCTTGCTTTAGTTTGCTCAATTAGGTTCTCTTTTGTCATTTTGAACCAAAAATTGTTAAATTTAAACCACTTTCCTTCATTTTTGTGTATTTTTCTTCAATATACATTCTTAGAGATTGGATAAGGCTTATATTGGTTGGTAAATTTAATTAATGGTGATTGTTATCATGTTCTTGCTTCGGTTTGCTTAATAAGGTTCTCTTTTGTCATTTCAAACCAAAAATTGTTAAACTTGAACCTACTGCTTATTTTTGTGTATAAATCTTCAATATACATTCTTAGATACTTGTTAAGCCAGGTATTGGTTGTTAAGTTAAATTATTTGTAGTGGTTATCATGTTCTTACTTCGGTTTTCCCAATAAAGTTCTCTTTTGTCATTTTGAAAAAAAATTAATAAATTTAAACCTATTTTCCTTTAGTTTTGTGTATTAATCTTCAATATACATTCTTGGAGACTTGTTAAGCCTGTATTAGTTATTAAGTTCAATTGTTTTGGTGGTTATCATATTTTTGCTTCGTTTTGCTCAGTAAGGTTCTCTTTTGTCATTTCAAACCAAAATATGTTAAATTTGAGTCATTTTCCTTCATTTGTGTGTATTAATATTCAATATTCATTCTTAGAGATTGGATAAGGCTTATATTGGTTGTTATCATGTTCTTGCTTCTGTTTGCTCAATAAGTTTCTATTTTGACATTTCGAACCAAAGTTTTTAAAACTTTAACCTATTTTCCCTCATTTTTGTGTATAAATTTTTTATATACATTTTTAGAGACTTGTTAAGCCTTGTATTGGTTGTTAAGTTCAATTATTTGTGGTTGTTATCATGTACTTGCTTCGATTTTCTCAATAAGGTTCTCTTTTGTCATTTTGAACAAAATATTAATAAATTTGAACGAATTTTATTCACTTTTGTTTATTAATCTTCAGTATACATTCTTAGAGATTTGTTAAGCCTATTATTGGTTGTTAAGTTCATTTACTTGTGGTGGTTGTCATGTTCTTTCTTCGGTTTGCTCCGTAAGGTTCTCATTTGTAATTTAAACAAAAAATAGTTAAATTTGAACTATTTTCCTTCACTTTTGGGTATTAATCTTTAATATACTTTCTTAGAGACTTTTTAAGCCTTGTATTGGTTGTTAAGTTCAATTATTTGTGGTGGTTATCACATTCTTGCTTCGGCTTGCTCAAGAAGGTTCTCTTTTGCCATTTCAAACCAAAATATGTTAAGTTTGAACCAATTTCCTTCACTTTTGTGTATTAATTTTTAATATACATTCTTAGAGACTTTCTAAGCCTTGTATTGGTTGTTAAGTTCAACTATTTCTAGTGGTTATCATATTCTTGCTTTGGTTTGCTCAGTAAGGTTCTCTTTTGTCATTTTGAACCAAAAATTGTTAAATTTAAACCATTTTCCTTCATGTTTGTGTATTTTTCTTCAATATACATTCTTAGAGATTCGATAAGGCGTATATTGGTTGTTAAATTTAATTATTGGTGATTTTTATCATGTTCTTGCTTCGGTTTGCTTAATAAGGTTCTCTTTTTTCATTTCGAACCAAAAATTGTAAATTTGAACCTACTTTCGCTTATTTTTGTGTATAAATTTTCAATATACATTCTTAGAGACTTGCTAGGAAAAGTTTTCACCATTATTGATTCATTGAGTATTAGGAGAGAGAATGTCCGGTTTTTTTGCTAGGGTTTTAAAAAAAATTAGTTAGGGTTTACGTTTCCTTCCTTGATTATGATTAACATCGTTTGATTAGATGATGGATTTGCTGAACCCTAATCCGAGTACAATTACAAGTCATAATCCGAGTTCTTGTACAACTCATAATTCAGCGTTTTTAGAGTTTCAACAGGAAACAAACTCAAATACGGTGGCTATAATAGAGAAAGCTTCTTCTAAAAGTTCTGGTACATATGTTGATTTGCTGAAAGCCACAAAGAAGTTTGATTCAACAACTATTGATCTTAAGACTTTACCTAAACCTATTTCTAAAGATGGAAAAACAGCCTTGGTTATTCTTATGGATTTATTTAATGAAGGGTGTGAGACTTGGAGATTCAGTCTCATAGGGAGATTAAACTTTAATGGTTTAGTTTTTGCTGAAGTGAAGAAATCTCTCCTTGAGAAATGGCAGATTGATGAAAAGAGATGTAGATTTGTGCTTATGTCCAAGGGTTTCTCTATTATCAAGCTGGAGTCTTTAGAAGATAAAGAGAAGATTTTGAATAAGGATGCATGGATTGTGGAACATCAAGTCTTCGTATTCAAGCTTGGACTCCAAGTTTTGATCCAAAAAATCAACGTACTTCACATGCAACGGTATGGTTGAAATTTCTAGGTTTGTTTATGGATCTTTGGACGAAAAAAATTCTTTTATCTCTTGGTCAAGCTTTAGGAACTCCAATTGTGGTGGATAAGAGAATTTTGAACCATGAATATGGTTATTTTGCTTCTCTTTTTGGTGGATATCGATTTTTAAGGAAATTCTAGATGAAATTGAAGTTATAGCGGGTGGAAGATGTTTTACGCAGGAAGTTGATGTTCCAAATAAACCAAAATTTTGTAGCCATAGAAAGATTGTTGGTCACGTTTTTAAAGAATGTAAGAAAGCAAAACATAAGTTTGTGAAAGCTGGGCATGAAAAACGTGGTGTTGCTGAAAGGGGAAGGTTAGTGGTGAATCAAAATCATGCCAAAGATCAAAGGCGTAATGAATGGAGGCAGGTTAAAGGAAAAAATTCAGTTCCTAATACAACTAGGAATGCTGAGATCGTATATAACAATCAATTTGATGTTCTAAACGGTTTAAATGATGAGGTTGGGAATGAGGTTGTAAGAATTACACCAAGAGTAGATGAGTTACTTAATAATACTAATCTTCTAAGTAATAGTTCTGAGGTTCATGAGGCTGAATTGGGTTTTAGAAGTGAGGTTTTAGCTGAAGAAGATGTTGGGAGTGATATGGAGGAAGTTGGCCGGATTGATGCTTATGAGAAAACTGAATTGGGATCTAAATTATGGGGTGAGATTGATGCAATTGAACAAGCTGAAAAATTAAACAAATTGGAGGAGGAGAAATTGGCAAAGAAGAAAGCTTTACATGCAAGACTCCAAACGTTTGGTAAAAGTAAGGAAACTGAGCACAATAAGAAAACCGAACATAATAAGGAAATTGAATTAGAATCGTTTTTGAAAGATGGAATGGACTTGGTTTTGGAAACTTGTAGTAATTCTCTTGGTTAAAAAGTGAGCAAAGGCAAGTCTCCTAGGCTACGTGGGCGTGTTAGTATAAATGGTGTAAGTGATAATGCTTCTACCAAAAAGCAAGTTCAATCTCCAATTAAGCTCGTCCCTAGTAATTATGCTTCCACTGAAGATGAAGATAGTGATTCTTTCGATGGTATGAAAGAAATTGATTTGGATTCCATTTTCTCTAAGAGGAGGTCATATAGACGTAAACACAAATGAGGAAACTGAGTGGAGTGGGTATTAGGCGTTGGTAACTGCCTCTCTTTTTTCTTTTTATTGATGTTATTTATTTAAGTTCTGAGTCTTTGACTCTGAATCCATCTTTGTAAACTAAATCTATTTATTTTTAATACAATTTTTGGCTTACCAAAAATAATTGTTAAGCCATGTATTGGTTGTTAAGTTAAATTATTTTTGGTGGTTATCATGTTCTTGCTTCGATTTGCTCAATAAGGTTCTCTTTTGACATTTTGAACAAATTTAATAAATTTAATCCTTCACTTTTGTGGATTAATCTTCAATATACATTCTTAGAGACTTGCTAAGCCTGTATATGTTGGTAAGTTCAATTATTTTGGTGGTTATCATATTTTTGCTTCGTTTTGCTCAGTAAGGTTCTCTTTTGTCATTTCAAACCAAAATATGTTAAATTTGAACCAATTTCCTTCTCTTTTGTGTATTATCTACAATATACATTCTTAGGGAATCGTTAAGGCTTGTATTGGTTGTTAAGGTCAAGTATTTGAGGTTGTTATCATGTTCTTGCTTCGGTTTGCTCAATAAGGCTCTCTTTTGTCATTTCGAACCAAAAATTATTAATTTTGAGTCATTTTCCTTCATTTTTGTGTATTAATCTTCAATATACATTCTTAGAGATTGGATAAGGCTTATATTGGTTGTTAAGTTCAATTATTTATGGTTGTTATCATGTTCTTGCTTCTGTTGTCTCAATAAGGTTCTCTTTTGACATTTCGAACCAAAAATTGTTAAACTTTAACCTATTTTCCCTAAATTTTGTGTATAAATATTTAATATACATTTTAGAGACTTGTAAAGCCTTGTGTTGGTTGTTAAGTTTAATTATTTGTGGTGGTTATCATGTTCTTTCTTCGGTTTGCTCAATAAGGTTCTCTTTTGTCATTTTGAACAAAAAATTAATAAATTTAAACCTATTTTCCTTCACTTTTGTGTATTAATATTCAATATACATTCTTAGAGACTGGTTAAGCCTGTATTGGTCTTTAAGTTCAATTATTTTGGTGGTTATCATATTTTTGCTTTGTTTTGCTAATTAAGGTTCTCTTTTGTAATTCAAACCAAAATATGCTAATTTTGAACCAATTTCTTTTTTTTTTGTGTATTATTCTGCAATATATATTTTAGAGACTTGTTAAGCCTTGTATTGGTTGTTAAGTTCAATTATTTGTGGTGGCTATCATGTTCTTGCTTCGGTTTGCTCAATAAGGTTCTCTTTTGTCATTTTGAACAAAAAATTAATAAATTTAAACCTATTTTCCTTCACTTTTGTTTATTAATATTCACTATACATTCTTAGAGACTGGTTAAGCCTGTATTGGTCTTTAAGTTAAATTATTTTAGTGGTTATCATATTTTTGCTTTGTTTTGCTCATTAAGGTTCTCTTTTGTAATTCAAACCAAAATATGCTAATTTTGAACCAATTTCCTTCTTTTTGTGTATTATTCTACAATATACATTCTTAGAGACTCGTTAAGGCTTATATTGGTTGTTAAGTTCAAGTATTTGAGGTTGTTATCATGTTCTGCTTCGGTTTGCTCAATAAGGCTCTCTTTTGTCATTTTGAACCAAAATTTGTTAAATTTGAGTCATTTTCCTTTATTTGTGTGTATAAATCTTCAATATACATTCTTAGAGACTTGTTAAGCCTTGTATTGGTTGTTAAGTTCAATTCTTTGTGGTGGTTATCATGTTCTTGCTTCTGTTTGCTCCATAAGGTTCTCTTTTGACATTTCAAACAAAATTGTTTTAAAATTTAACCTACTTTCCCTCGTTTTTGTGTATAAATCTGTAATATACATTTTTAGAGACTTGTTAAGCCTTGTATTGGTTGTTAAGTTCAATTATTTGTGGTGGTTATCATGTTCTTGCTTCGGTTTGCTCAATAAGGTTCTCTTTTCTAATTTTGAATAACAAAATACGTTAAATTTGAACAATTTTCTTTCATTTTTGTGTATTAATCTTTAATATACATTTTTAGAGACTCGTTAAAGTTTGTATTGGTTGTTAAGTTAAAATTTTTTTGGTGGTTATCATGTTCTTGCTTCGGTTTGCCCCATAAAGAGTTTATTTTAACATTTCAAACCAAAATATATTAATTTTGAACCAATTTCCTTTTTTTGTGTATTAATCTTCAATATACATTCTAAGAGACTCGTTAAGGCGTTTTTGGTTGTTAAGTTAAATTATTTGTGTTTGTTATCATGTTCTTGCTTCGGTTTACTCAATAAGGTTCTCTTTTGTCATTTTGAACAAAAAATTAATAAATTTAAACCTATTTTCCTTCACTTTTGTGTATTAATATTCAATATGCATCCTTAGAGACTTGTTAAGCCTGTATTGGTTGTTAAGTTCAATTATTTTGGTAGTTATCATATTTTTGCTTCGTTTTGCTCAGTAAGGCTCTTTTTTATCATTCAAACCAAAATATGCTAATTTTGAACCAATTTCCTTCTTTTTTGTGTATGAATCTGCAATATACATTCTTAGAGACTCGTTAAGGCTTATATTGGTTGTTAAGTTCAAGTATTTGAGGTTTTTATCATGTTCTTTCTTCGGTTTGCTCAATAAGGCTCTCTTTTATCATTTTCGAACCCAAAATTGTTAAATTTGAGTCATTTTCCTTGATTTTTGTGCATTAATCCTCACTATACATTCTTAGAGACTTATTAAGCCATGTATTGGTTGTTAAGTTTAATTGTTTGTGGTGGTTATCATGTTCTTGCTTCTTTTTGCTCAATAAGGTTCTCTTTTGACGTTCGAACCAAAAATTGTTAAACTTTAACCGACTTTCCCTCAGTTTTGTGTATAAATATTTTATATACATTTTGAGAGACTTGTTAAGGCTTGTATTGATTGTTAAGTTCAACTATCTGTGGTGGTTATCATATTCTTGCTTCTGTTTGCTCAATAAGGTTCGCTTTTGTCATTTCAAACCAAAATATGTTAATTTTGAACCAATTTCCTTCGTTTTTTGTGTATTAATCTGCAATATACATTCTTAAAGACTCGTTAAGGATTTTTTTGGTTGTTAAGTTCAATTATTTGTGGTGGTTATCATGTTCTTTTTTCGGTTTTATCAATAAGGTTCTCTTTTGTAATTTTGTACAAAAAAATGTTATTTTTGAACTATATTCCTTCAGTTTGGTGTATTAATCTTCAATATACATTCTTAGAGACTTGTTAAGCCGTTATTGGTTGTTAATTTCAATTATTTGTTGTGGTTATCATATTTTTGCTTCGGTTTGCTCAGTAAGGTTCTCTTTTGTCATTTCAAACCAAAATATGTAAAATTTGAACCATTTTTATTCAATTTTATTTATTAAACTTTAGTATACATTCTTAGAGATTTTTTAAGGCTTATATTGGTTGTTAAGTCCAATTATTTGTGGTTGTTGTCACTTTTCATCCCTGGTTTGTTCTATAAGGCTCTCTTTTCTCATTTTGAATAACCAAAATATGTTAAATTTGAACAATTATCCTTCACTTTTGTGTTCTATATGTAATATACATTATTAGAGACTTTTTAAGTCTTGTATTGGTTGTTTATAGTGTTTGTCTTATTTTTGCTTCAATTTGCTCAATAATGCTCTTTATTTCATTTCGAACCAAAATATGATAAATTTGAACAAATTTCTTTCACTTTTGTGTATTAACTTCAACATACATTCTTAGAGAATTTTTAAGCCTTGTATTGGTTGTTAAGTTCAATTATCTGTGGTGGTTATCATATTCTTGCTTTGGTTTGCTCAAGAAGGTTCTCTTTTGCCATTTCAAACCAAAATATGTTAAGTTTGAACCAATTTCATTCACTTTTGTGTATTAATATTTAATAGACCTTCTTAGAGACTAGTTAAGCCTTGTATTGGTTGTTAAGTTCAATTATTTCTGGTGGTTATCATGTTCTTGCTCTGGTTTCCTCAATAAGGAGTTTTTTTTAACATTTCGAACCAAAATATGTTAATTTTGAACCAGTTTCCTTTTTTTTTGTGTATAAATCTTCAATATACATTCTTAGAGACTCGTTAAGGCTTGTTTTGTTTGTTAATCTAAATTATTTGTGGTTATTATCATGTTCTTGCTTCGGTTTCCTCAATGAGGTTCTCTTTTTCATTTCGAACCAAAATATGTAACATTTGAACCACTTTCATTCACTTTTGTGTATCTATATGTAATATACATTCTTAGAGACTTTTTAAGTCTTGTATTGGTCGTTTATAGTGTTTATCATATTCTTGCTTCAATTTGCTCAATAATGCTCTTTTTTTCATTTCGAACAAAAAATATGATAAATTTGAAAAAATTTCTTTCACTTTTATGTATTAATCTTCAATATACATTCTTAGAGACATGATAAGCCTAGTATTAGTTGTTAACTTTAATTATTTGTGGAGGTTATCATGTTCTTGCTTCGGTTTTCTTAATAAGGTTCTCTTTTGGCATTTCGAACCAAAAATTGTTAAACTTGAACCTACTTTCGCTCATTTTTGTGTATAAATTTTCAATACATTCTTAGAGACCTGTTAAGCCTTGTATTGGTTTTTAAGTTCAATTATTTGGGGTAGTTATCATGTTCTTGCTTCGGTTTGCTCAATAAGGTTCTCTTTTATCATTTTGAACACAAAATTAATAAATTTAAACTTATTTTCCTTAACTTTTGTGTATTAATATTCAATAAACATTCTTGCTTCAGTTTGCTCAATAAGGCTCTTTTTTGCCATTTCGAACCAAATATTGTTAAGTTTGAGTCATTTTCCTTCATTTTTATGAATTAATCTTCAATATACATTCTTAGAGATTGGATAAGGCTTATATTGGTTGTTAAGTTCAATTATTTATGGTTGTTATCATGTTCTTGCTTATGTTTGCTCAATAAGGTTCTCTTTTGTCATTTTGAACAAAAAATTAATAAATTTGAACCAATTTTATTCACTTTTGTTTATTAATCTTTGGTATACATTCTTATAGAATTGTGAAGTCTTGTATTGGTTGTTAAGTTCAATTATTTGTGGTGGTTATCATGTTCTTGCTTCGGTTTGCTCAGTAAGGTTCTCTTTTGTTATTTCAAACCAAAATATTTTAATTTTGAACCAATTTCCTTCTTTTTTGTGTATTAATCTTTAATATACATTCTTAGAGACTCGTTAAGGCTTATATTGGTTGTTAAGTTCAAGTATTTGAGGTTGTTATCATGTTCTTGCTTCGGTTTGCTCAATAAGGCTCTCTTTTATCATTTCAAACCAAAAATTGTTAAATTTGAGTCATTTTCCTTCATTTTTGTGTATAAATCTTCAATATACATTCTTAGAGACTTATTAAGCCTTGTATTGGTTGTTAAGTTAAATTATTTGTGGTGGTTATCATGTTCTTGCTTCGGTTTGCTCAAAAAGGCTCTCTTTGTCATTTCAAACAAAAAATTATTAAATTTGAGTCATTTTTCTTCATTTTTGTGTATTAATCTTCAATATACATTCTTAGAGACATGATAAGCCTTGTATTAGTTGTTAAGTTCAATTATTTGTGGTGGTTATCATGTTCTTGCTTCGGTTCGCTCAATAAGGTTTTCTTTTATCATTTTGAACAAAAAATGATTAAATTTAAACCTTTTTTCCTTTACTTTTGTGTATTAATCTTCTATATACATTTTTATAGACTTGTTAAGTGTTGTATGTGTTGTTAAGTTCAACTATTTGAACCACTTTTATTCACTTTTGTTTATTAATCTTCAGTATACATTCTTAGAGATTTGTTAAGGCTTATATTGGTTGTTAAGTCCAATTATTTGTGGTTGTTATCATGTTCTTGTCGTGGTTTCCTCTATAAGGCTCTCTTTTCTAATTTTGAATAAACAAAATACGTTAAATTTGAACATTTTTCTTTCATTTTTGTGTATTAATATTTAATATACATTCTTAGAGACTCGTTCAAGCTTGTATTGGTTGTTAAGTTCAAAAATGTTTGGTGGTTATCATGTTCTTGCTTCGGTTTGCTCAATAAGGAGATTTTTTTTACATTTCGAACCAAAAACTATTAACGTTGAACCAATTTCCTTTTTTTTTTTGTATTACTCTTTAATCTACATTCCTAGAGACACATTAAAGCTTGTTTTGGTTGCGAATTTAAATTATTTATGGTGGTTATCATGTTCTTGCTTCGGTTTGCTCAATAAGGCTCTCTTTTATCATTTCAAACCAAAAATTATTAAATTTGAGTCATTTTCCTTCATTTTTGTGTATAAATCTTCAATATACATTCTTAGAGACTTATTAAGCCTTGTATTGGTTGTTAAGTTCAATTATTTGTGGTGGTTATAGTGTTCTTGCTTCGGTTTGCTCAATAAGGTTCTCTTTTTTCATTTTGAACAAAAAATTAATAAATCTAAACCTATTTTCTTTCACTTTTGTGTATTAATCTTCAATATACATTCTTATAGACTTGATAAGTCTTGTATGTGTTGTTAAGTTCAATTATTTGTGGTGGTTATCATTTTCTTGCTTCGGTTTGCTCAATAAGGTTCCCTTTTGTCATTTTGAACAAAAAATTAATAATTTTGAACCAATTTTATTCAGTTTTGTTTATTAATCTTCAGTATACATTCTTACAGATTTGTTAAGGCTTATATTGGTTGTTAAGTCAAACTATTTGTGGTTGTTATCATGTTCTTGCCGTGGTTTCCTCTATAAGACGCTTTTTTCTAATTTTGAATAAACAAAATACGTTAAATTTGAACAATTTTCTTTCATTTTTGTGTATAAATCTTCAATATACATCCTTAGAGACTTGTTAAGCCTTTTATTGGTTGTTAAGTTCAATTATTTGTGGTGGTTATCATGTTCTTGCTTCGGTTTGCTCAATAAGGTTCTCTTTTGTCATTTTGAACATAAAATTAATAAATTTTTTTAAACCTTTTTTCCTTCACTTTTGTGTATTAATCTTCAATATTCATTCTTATAGACTTGTTAAGTCTTGTATGTGTTGTTAAGTTAAATTATTTGTGGTGGTTATCATGTTCTAGCTTCGGTTTGCTCAATAAGGTTCTCTTCTGTCATTTTGAATAAAAAATAATAAATTTGAACCAATTTTATTCACTTTTGTTTATTAATCTTCAGTATACATTCTTAGATATTTGTTAAGGCCTATATAAGTTGTTAAGTCCAATTATTTGTGGTTGTTATCATGTTCTTGCCGTGGTTTCCTCTATAAAGCGCTCTTTTCTAATTTTGAATAAACAAAATACGTTAAATTTGAACAATTTTCTTTCATTTTTGTGTATTAGTCTTTAATATACATTCTTAGACACTCGTTCAAGCTTGTATTTGTTGTTAAGTTCAATAATGTTTGGTGGTTATCATGTTCTTGCTTCGGTTTGCTCAATAAAGAGTTTTTTTTATCATTTCGAACCAAAATATGTTGATTTTGAACCATTTTCCCTTTTTTTGTATTAATCTTCAATATACATTCTTAAAGACTCTTTAAGGCTTGTTTTGGTAGTTAAGTTAAATTATTTGTGGTGGTTATCATGTTCTTGCTTTGGTTTTCTCAATAAGGTTCTTCTTCTCATTTCGAACCAACTAATGTTAATTTGAACCATTTTCCTTCATTATTGTGTATTAATCTTCAAAATAGATACTTAGAGATTCGATAAGGCTTATATTTGGTTTGAAGTTCAAGTATTTGAAGTTGTTATCATGTTCTTGCTTCAGTTTGCTCAATAAGGTTCTCTTTTTCATTTCGAACCAAATAATGTTAAATTTGAACCATTTCCCTTCATTTTTGTGTAGTAATCTTCAAAATACATGCTTAAAGATTCGATAAGGCTTATATTGGTTGTTAAGTTTAATTATTCGTGGTGTATATCATATTTTTGCTTCAGTTTGCTCAGTAAGGTTCTCTTCTGTCATTTCAAACCAAAATATGTAAAATTTGAACCACTTTCATTCAATTTTATGTATTAAACTTTAGTATATATTCTTAGAGATTTGTTTAGGATTGATTGTTAAGTCCAATTATATGTGGTTGTTATCACGTTCTTGCCCTGGTTTGTTCTACAAGGCTATCTTTTCTCATTTTGAATAACCAAAATATGTTAAATTTGAACAATTATCCTTCACCTTTGTGTACCTATATGTAATATACATTCTTAGAGACTTTTTAAGTCTTGTATTGGTCGTTTATAGTGTTTATCATATTCTTGCTTCAATTTGCTCAATAATGTTCTTTATTTCATTTCAAACCAAAATATGATAAATTTGAACAAATTTCTTTCACTTTTATGTATTAATCTTCAATATACATTCTTAGAAACTTGTTAAGCGTAGTATTGGTTGTTAAGTTCATTTATTTGTGGGTGTTATCGTTTTCTTTCTTCCGTTTGCTCAGTAAGGTTCTCTTTTTTATTTTAAACAAAAAATAGTTAAATTTGAACTATTTTCCTTCACTTTTGTGTATTAATATTCAATATACATTCTTAGAGACTTGTTAAGTCTTGTATTGGTTGTTAAGTTCAATTATCTGTGGTGGTTATCATATTCTTGCTTCGGTTTGCTCAAGAAGGTTCTCTTTTGCCATTTCAAACCAAAATATGTTAAGTTTGAACCAATTTCATTCACTTTTGTGTATTAATCTTTAATATACATTCTTAGAGAATTGTTAAGCCTTGTATTGGTTGTTAAGTTCAATTATTTCTTGTGGCTATCATATTCTTGCTTTGGTTTGCTCAATTAGGTTCTCTTTTATCATTTTGAACCAAAAATTGTTAAATTTAAACCATTTTCCTTCATTTTTGTGTATCTTTCTTCAATATACATTCTTAGAGAATATTGTCATTTCCATCAAAAATATTCAGCAGCATAAGAAAATTTCTGTCTGCATGAGAAAAATGCGGCTAATGAACAAATTCTCTATCTTAATTTCTTTGGCAGCTGTGGCGGGCAGATGATTCATAGCCTAACATTTGAGAACACGGATGGAGGCCCCAGACCGGAGAAGCACCAAGCAGTAACACTACGGTCAGATTCTGATATATCTGCATTTTAAATTAAATCATCCTTTACAAATAAATTATACTAGAATTAACTATTTGTTTTCAAAAATGTAACTTGTGTTAGAATTTCTAAATTGAAGATTGCACCTTGGGGTTCTTCTGCGGATCAATTTGAAATAAACATGCCTAATCAGCTACTAAGAAGGCCTATCACAACGGACTTGGTTTGATGAATCCAATTTGCAGAATTTTTACTTTGAAAGTAAGATACTATTCTTTGAAATGCTTAGAATCATTAATTTACTCAGTTATACAAGGGGTTAAGTTAATTATTGACAATTGATCACTTTAGTTGTTGTTCTTGGTGTTTCTCGAATATGCAGAAAAAAAGGGTTCGGATATGCAGAAATGTTCGTAAGGCAACCACAAGTGGTGAGACAGGATAAATGTTTTATGATAAGCTTGAGGGTGCCGAGTTAGTTAAAATATTTTTATAAAGCATGGAAGTTTTCCTCGCATCCTGACATTACAGCAAAAGCTAAAACGAATAATAGTGAGTAACAAAATAGATATCCGTACATTCTGATTCTCTTCTTATATTATGTCTACATTCTGATTCTCTGTCCTATGCTGTGGTACTCGGTGGAAGTATGATGATATTTCCCCTCTAATCTTTAATGCAGATCCGGATTAAAAATATCGGTTTGAAATCAAAGATATTCTTGAAACGGAAATGAAGATTCTAGAAGCTCTTGATTATTATTTGGTTGTGTACCATCCTAACCGGCCGTTGTCTCAATAAGATTGTTTTGCTCTTTAGTCATAATTATCCTCCCTTTATCATGTTTTAGGAGTTCTCGCTTTTGTGATTTTGAGTATCCTATACGGCCCATATTTTAGCCTGGTGCCAGTTGGAAAAGGCATCATGTAGATCTTATAGATAGATTGACCATAAGAATGTTGAATATTAAGGACTAACTCTTTACTGTGAACAGGTTACTTCAGGATGCAGGGATGACAGATATGACCCATTTATCTTGGTAAGAATTGGTATTCTTTCTTAGATTATCACTTACAAAATATCAAAGTCATGGCACTATAACGTGGTTAGCTAATACAGCCAAATAGTCCGTCCATCTTCGCAACACACATGTTTTGAACGTCAGTGAATTTTAGCTAAGGCTCTTCAATGGCCTGACGTGGTAAATTATAGGCACCGTGAACATCACCCTGATGAATGTTAAGCGAAGTAGACAAACACTAAAAATGAATATTTTCAAAACATTGATGATAACCAGATATTTATAATTACATAAGTTGATAGAAGTCCTGTTTGACATCTTTCTTGAATAACGTATCATAGTCACTAAGGAGTTGGGGAGATAACTTTAGAGATAAAACTAAAGGCTTGCAGCCTTATACTGCATTCTACGTAAACATCTGATTTCAAAGAACAATTTTTATTCTGTATTTCTAATACATAGGCAAAGCATGCTGAGTGATTTGAAATGTTAGTTATGTTTGTAGAACATGGGGTTTTCGTGAACAACTTTATATGTGGCCATCAAAGTCAAACTCTCTACACACTTATAGACAACTTGATGCAGATGAGCAGGCTATAGTCTATTTGGAGACTAAAGACCCAAATATCGTAATTTAGCTCAAGAGGGGTCCATTTTAATTGGAAACAGGCCAACGAGCAAGACATGACACGATTTCGTCTCATGGTCTTCAGATTTTTAGCCAAATTCCATCGTTTAGGGCTTCAAACAAGCGTTTTTGCTATTTTAGGAAAGTTTTTGTTTTGTTAATAACTTCTTCGTCTCATGATTCTGAACCTGTCGATGAAGTAGTTGCTGGAGATAAAGGAGTGAACTTTATAGTAAGAAGAAGTTGTCTCACTCCACGTAAAGATGAGGGCGACAGCTGGTTGCATAACAATATATTCCAGTCGACATGTACGATCGAAGGAAAAGTTTGTCGTTTAGTTATTGATCCTGGAAGTTGCGAGAATATTGTTGATGAAAAGGTCGTGAAACGATTCAAGCTGGAAACCAAGGCACATCCACATCCATACAAACTTTCTTGGCTTAAGAAAGGGAATGAGGTAAAAGTAAACAAACGTTGCTTGATTTCTTTTTCAATTGGTAACAAATATAAAGATAAAATATGGTGTGACGTTACTAGTATGGATGCTTGTCACTTGTTGTTGGGTCCTCCATGGGAGTTTGACAGGAAAAGTAGTCACGACGGGTATAAGAATACCTACAATTTTTTATGGAACGACGTACGTATAAGAATGCAAAGGTGTTTAGCAAATTCGACTTGAAGAGTGGGTACCATCAGATCAGAATTCGTGAAGGTGATGAGTGGAAGACTGCATTCAAAACTCGAGAAGGATTATATGAGTGGATGGTTATGCCATTCGGGTTGACCAATGCGCCAAGTCATTCATGCGTATCATGAATCAAGTACTCAGACCCTTTATCGGTACTTTTGTGGTTGTTTATTTCGATGATATTCTTCTTTATAGTGCTAACATGGACTTGCATTTTATACATCTTCGAGAAGTGCTCTCAGTTCTACGTAGGGAGAAATTATATGCGGCCATCAAAAAGTGTTCATTCATGACAGATCGAGTTCTATTTCTCGGTTAGGTCGTCACCAAGGATGGAATCAAGGTAGATGAGTCCAAGGTTGAAGCTGTGAGAAATTGGACTACACCTACTACATTACACGAGGTAAGGAGTTTCCATGTTTTTGCTTCTTTTTACCGGCATTTTATTCCCCACTTCAGCACCATTATGGCACCCATTACTGAATGCATGAAAGGAGGAAAGTTTTCATGGTCTGAGGAAGCTGACGAAGCCTTTGAAGCTGTCAAGACAAAGCTTATAACTGCACCACTATTGGTGTTACCTGATTTCAGCAAGCCGTTTGAACTACACTGTGATGCATCGAAGGTGGAAATTAGAGCTGTCTTGAGTCAGGAAGGACGACATGTAGCGTATTTCAGTGAGAAGTTGAATGGTGCTAAGCTCAACTATAGTACTTATGATGTGGAGTTTTATGCTATAGTTCAAGCCTTGAAGCATTGGCGTCACTATCTAATTCATAACGAGTTCATTATGTTTTCTGATCATGATTCTTTGGAGCACATCAACAGCCAAGAGAAGCTTTCTTCTAGACATGATAAGTAGGTTGGTTATTTACAAGAGTTCACTTTTGTACCGAAGCACAAAGCTGGGTCGCAGAATCAAGTTGCTGATGCCTTAAGCCGAATGAGTATGATACTCAACACCATGCGAACTGAGGTAATAGATTTTGATTCATATGCTTACCATATTCTAACCGATCCGAACTTTGCGGAGATTGTGGATGATATCAGTTCAGGCAAACGAAGTGATTACCTTATGCATGAAGGATTTCTCTTCAAAGGTAACCAATTGTGTATTCCTGATTCTAGTCTCCTATTGAAGATTATTAAGGAGTTACATGACGAGGGGCACATGAGAAGGGATAATACTTTCCAACTTGTTTCGAAGTCATATTACTGGCCACAATGAGGCGTGAAGTTGCTGAATTCGTGGATAGATGTCGAATCTGTCAAGTTTCAAAAGGAAAATCAACTAATGCAGGTTTGTACATGTCATTGAAAGTTCCAAGTCAACCCTGGACAGAGAGGACATGGATTTTGTATTGGGTTTACCTCGAACTCAGAGAGGACATGATTCAGTATTTGTAGTTGTTGACCGTTTTTCAAAATTGTCACATTTTATTGCTTGCAAGAAGACTACTAATGCACTGAAGGTAGATGAATTGTTCTTCCATGAAGTGTATCGTCTACATGGATTGCCATGTTCAATTGTTAGTGATCGAGACACAAGATTCCTT
Source organism: Papaver californicum (assembly GCA_023531435.1). Taxonomy (NCBI): domain Eukaryota; kingdom Viridiplantae; phylum Streptophyta; class Magnoliopsida; order Ranunculales; family Papaveraceae; genus Papaver; species Papaver californicum. The sequence continues at coordinate 10,542,655 of JAJJMC010029624.1, forward strand.
AGTTATTTCTGAAAACCTTGTGGAAATTAGCTAATACAAGGCTTAACTTCAGTAGTGCGTATTATCCTCAAAGTGATGGACAAACAGAATTTGTGAATCGTTCGTTGGGCGATATACTACGGTGTATGGTTGGAGACAATCCGAAGAGTTGGGATCATAAACTTTGCCAAGCTGAATTTGCATTTAATCGTTCAGTAAACCGTACTCTGGGTATGAGTCCGTTCGAGGTTGTTTATGGATACAATCCACGAGCACCAGTAAATTTAGCACCTGTTCCTGATCTGAAGAGAATTGAAGTTCGTGCCGAAGAACGTATCCAACAGTTGCAACAGGTTCACAAGTTGGATGAAGAACGATTGCTTCGAGCTAATGAGAGGTATAAGGAGGCGGCAGATAAGAAACGCAGAGTTGTGGATTTTGCAGTAGGAGACTTTGTGTGGGAAACATTGACAAAGGATCGTTTTCCAGTTCGCGACTATAACAAACTGAAGGCGCGCAAGATTGGTCCCTTGGAAATTGTCGCGAAGATTAATCCTAATGCCTACAAGTTAAAGCTTCCAAGTCAGATTCGGACTTCTGATGTTTTTAATTTCAAACACTTGGTGTCGTATAATGGTGATAATTCTGATGATAGCCAAGAAAATTCGAGGGCGAATTTCTTTCAACCCCGGGAGAATGATGCAGGTGAGCAGGCTATAGCCTATTTGGAGGCTAAAGACCCGAGTGTGGTAATTTAGCTCAAGAGGGGTCCATTTTGATTGGAAACGGGCCAACGAGCAAGACATGACACGATTTCGTCTCATGGTCTTTAGTTTTTAGCAAAATTCCATCGTTTAGGGCTTCAAACAGGCGTTTTTGCTATTTTAGGAAAGTTTTTGTTTTGTTAATAACTTCTTCGTTAAGAGTCCGTTTGGGTCGCCGTTTGCGGAAAATAGTTTTATTTTATGAGTACTTTCATTATTTTAGGTCGACCAAAATTTGCCAAAAATAGCAAATTAGGGTTTGAGTCGGTTTAGGGTTTTTTTTCATCCTTTCTTGACTATCAAGTTAGGGTTTTTCCCCAAATCTATAAAAGAGTCCTCCATGTATTATTTTAAGCAGTTGAATTTGACTAATAAGAATTAATTTCTTAAAATTGTTCAAATTTAATCGATTATTATTTAAAGTCGGAAAATCGAAGTCTAAATAATTATCGTTGTTCATAGTCGATATTCTTAAGAATATTTGAAGTATGAACAAAACCTTTCTTTTCTTTCTTTCTTATTATCCGCTGTGTCACAATTTTTACTTTTGATTATTCTTCATATCCATTTCTTAGAATGGCACTTTAAATTTTAATGTAATATGGTTGTTCCATATATTGGTTTTAATCTCTTCTCTGACGTAGTGTTCGGTGGTGCTACAAAATTTCTATTGACCTTAAGCATTGTTGTTATTGGAACAGTAGTTAGGTTGTTTAAGATCCATTGTGTTGGTTTGGAAAAAAAGAGTTTGTCTGATCTTTGTTCCTGGAAGCACCACAACTTCCCCATAAACCTTCATATCTTCTCTTCCTCTCCCTCACTCTTTCTTAACGCCGCATTCAATAGGTACTTGATTTTCTGCATTTTGTAATTTATTAATTCTTCGATTTTTGTTCATCCGAATATGTATCTTAGGGCTTTGTTTCACTGAAATTTCGTTGAATGAAAATACATTTCTGAGATTATTTTCCTATGTCTTTTAGTTAATTTTGATTAGGTGTGGTTTAGTATGGAAGAAGAATCAAACTCAGTTCCTGATCATGGTATGGAAGAAGGAAAAGTGAGGGCAGAGCATAAGGGAAAGCACGATAATTGAAGGTAGAGAATCTTCAAATTGCTCTTATCGTTGGTTTGATGCATTGAAGTTTTACTGATCTAAATAATTGGTTTCAGGATTTTGGCTAATCGGCAATCTGCTGCTCGATCTAAAGAACGGAAGATTAGGTACATCTTATTATTGGAACACAAAGTGCAGACTGTATAGACAGAAGCTACAACATTGTCTGCACAATTAACACTCTTACAGGTGACTACTAAGTATAAGAATGTTTAAAAAAGTTCTGCTTCCATCTCCCCTTTGCCTGCAGCCAATTTGTTATTGCTGCTTGAACTGATGTGCTTATAATTTGCTTCAAACGGACTCAGCTGGGCTCTCTAATCAGAACAATGAGTTGAAATTTTGCCTTCAAGCTATGGAGCAGCAGGCTAATTGCGAGATGGTATAGTTCTTTGGCTTTAACCTATTATTTTAAAAGAAATTATTTCCCTTCAATTTTAGTTCTTTAGGGCAACTGCAGCGGTTGGAGTATACCAAAGAGCAAAGAGGAAATTTGTTTGCTCTTGGAAAAAAAAAACACAGCGGAAAAGTCGACTAAATATGATCTTACTCTCCTCTACACGAGCGTTTACCGGCCAAATGCTCTTCTACACGAGCGTTTCGACCAAATGCTCTTCTACACGAGCGTTTCAAAACCAAAAGCTCTCTTAGATGAGCATTTCAAAACCAAAAGCTCTCTTAGATGAGCGTTTGGACTAAAAACTCTCTTAGAGGAGCGTCTCTAACAACAACGCTCTCCTAGATGAGCGTTACCAAACTTCAGCCATTACAACGCTGTGACGTTTAACCCACACGCTCTTTTAATCCAGCGTTAGAGAAACGCTGTATTGAGAGAACGTTTCACAAAACGTTCTCCTACAAAACCGTTTTGTGTTTAGAACGTTCTCCTATAACACTTTGAGTTAACGTTCTCCTACAACGTCCGATTATATTTGTGTCCGGTCCAGTTGCTCGACAAAAATTGGTCGAATACTGTTCAAAAACTGGACCAAATCGTATATACCCTCGCCCGTTGCGGCTCACAAAAGTGGACCAAAGAGTAAAATTGGTCTTTACTCTTTGGTCTACTCGACAGCTGCAGTTGCCCTTAGAGACCATTTTTGCTAGGTCCTCTTTTGTAATTTCGATAACTCTTTGTTGTCAGTATACAGAGCTAGGTTATTGAGTTTGAGTTTGGAGTCATACCCTAATATAGATAGCATACTGAGCCTTTGGGCTTAATATTATAGGTAGTTCGTGCCTATCAAATCAACAATAGAGGGATTGGAACAACAATTTTGCCTCTGCATTTTCTCAATTCTATTTACTGATTTAACTTCTTTGATTTCGATTTTAATATGAATTTAATTCCAATTTTATGGGTTTGAAATGGAATGTGTTGATGGGGGTAATACTAATGTCCGCTTAATGATGAACTAAGGGGATTTTTGTGTTGTTTTTATTTGATTTGAGCTGTTTTTTTTTGTTTTTTTTATTTTTTTGATAATCAGTGGTAGTATGTGAGTTAAAAACATGGGGTTTTATGGTTTTTCTTAGTGCAGAGAGGAACAACAAATGGGGGAAGCAATGCATAATACAGAGCAAGTATTGGAGATCAGCTTATCGAAGAAAATTGGTAAAGCTACTATGTTAGATTTTGAAGTGTTTCATCTTTTGTGGGTTACATTAACGTAGTTACATCATACTGAGCATAGTAGTAGCACTGATCAATCCAAAGATGAGTTGAATAAAGCACTAGAGGTATATCCTTTTTGGAGATTATGTAAAGTGTGTATTTTTTTTATTTGATTATTCAGTAGGTTATATAGGTGCTGACGGATCATGAATTATGAATCGTTCCAGGAAGAGACTGTTGCTGCTATCAAATTACAGTCGTCAAGGATGGCCACAGAACGCTTGGGTTATGAGTTTGCAAAATGGATGGGAGTTCTTAAAATATAAACGCCTGAGGATATTAAAACCAAAAATGGATGGGATTTCTGGAATTAGAGGTGATTTATGTTCAAGTTGGGGAGCCTTATAGAGATCACGGCTGTTGGGATAGGCCTAAGGATATGGACACTGATCGAATGGCATATGCCATTGTCTTTAACTGAGATGCAATGTCAAGTAATGTCAAATAACATTTGGTGGAAATTATGGTGTCAAATTATAACTGAGATGCAATCTTAAGAGCTATTTATAAAATGTTTGTGATGTTCAAAAAATAAGTTTATTGAAGGAACGCTTGCACCAGAAGTTGGGAACGTTATTCACATTAAGGCTATGTACGTAACCCCACTATAAACATTCCTTTATTAAAAAAAATGACACGATTTGATTTAAATGGAGTGTATTTCTTTCTTATTTCAGCTTTTAATCATTTCTTTATTGTTATGTGAAGTATATTGCGGAATAATTCTTTTGCAGGTACAATCCCTGAAGAGGTCTAGGAACTGAAAGAGTTGGAGGTGTTAGATACTAAGAATTTCCCTGCCTGGATAACTGGATTATGCATCATCATTTATCATAGCGCCATACTGATAGTACAAATATACACATGGTGGGTTCCAAAACGTTCTCCTCTCTTCAAATGCTTCCAAACCAAACAAGACTGTAAAGAAAAAGACACATTTACAAAGTCAGGTCCATCTATTATTACCTCTTGGTGAGTGCCGGAATGGTGATTGCAACCATTTGCTTAATGAAACCCATGCCATAATGCTTTTACTTTTTTCTCTTGACGTTTATACAATTATAGCGTGGCAAAAAATTGTCTCATTGTAAAGGAGTTAGCTTTAAAGATGTTTTTCCTGGTTATGTTGGTTATAGAAATGTTTGTGACTCGGTATATAATTTGGATAAATTTTGGATAGGGGTGTTTTTTAATAGGGGTAAATGATATGTTGAAATGTGTCTTTCCAATTAATTTATTCAACAAATTCTGTTTATCAAAAAATATCAAAGAAATATATTTTTGGAGATAAAATTGGTTATCTTAATTAGTGTTTGATATTTTGGAAAAACACATGTCAACATATCATTGTCCCCTATGTCCCTATAAAAACGCCCCCATCAAAAATTTAGAGGCTTTTTTGATAAGATTTTGTTTATGCAAGCATGGCGAGACAAAAAAATGACTGATCGAAGTAATTTTGTTAAAGATGCTTCTGTAATTATGATGGTTACAGCTGAATGAATTTAACGCATTTGCTAAGATTTAAAAAAAGCAGAGAGACTGTTATGCTAACGAATAGTTTTGCAGTGTTGGTGTAAAGCTAATAGGAATTCGACGCAGATACAAGGCAATATTCTTTGCCTATGGTTTCCAAAGTGGCCGGTTTATATGTACAAAACCCAAATGGTGAGGATGGATACCATACAAATATTCTCCGTTACGGAGCAATGAAAGTTAAAAATAATCATTCGAAAATGCAGATGAAGATGTTGGATATGCAGGCGGAAGTATTTAGTAAATGCATTAACAAGCATTGGAAAGAAGGTAGTGTTGCTGTTGACGTTTATTGGAGGACCAAGATATGTGGTGCAGCACTGCCAAGATGCCATTGCTATATATGCGAATTGGGGTGATTATAGTTCGCTTGGGATTGGGGTATCCAGTTAAACTTGTTGGAATTAAAAATGAATTTATTATTTATTTACAAAAAAATATTTTGTTACAAAAATTATTTTGATGGGACCAAAGGGTCACTAGCCTATATTGTGTGTGGAAATAAAAAATCCATTTTTCACTTCTATGTGAATGAGAAACCTTTGGTTTGTCCCGCATGAGATAAACCAAGGATGAAGTCTATCTAATTACCACGAAAGTTGCTTCTAAGGGAAAAACGTGTGGATTGGATATAGACTAAGGGAATTGGCTAGTTGGCAAATTCACATATGTGCGGTGCTTCGCACCGAAGCACGCACGCGGACTTGCGGAGCTTGCATGTGTTTTTTGCGTGTGTTTTGCATGAGCTGGCATGAGCCGTCGTATGCTTGGCGTGAGCCGGCGTGTGCCTATCAAGAGTTAATGGTTTTATTTTAAATTCATATAATAATATTAAAACCGTTTCATTATTTATGTGAATTAAAAACCGTTTTATTATTTATGTGAATTAATGAGAATTAAATTAAAAGATTTTTCATAAATACAATTTAATTCTCTTCTCTCAAATTTGTCTATAAAAGAAAAAGAATTTTCATTTTCAACTTACCTCAGACGCAGCTACTATCCTGTCGTCTTTTCCCCTCTTCTCGCTTTGTTGTGCGCACTAGATTTATTTTCTTTATCTTCTTTTGTTAAATTCGCAACGGGCCAACGAGTTTTTGCTAGCTGGGTTGGTATCAGGTGGTTTTATCCTGGATTCGATTTGTCCTCACTAGTGGTATAACAACACTCTTTCCAGAGGTGTACCCGACAAATATCGAGTTAAGGGCAGTCTGTTGAACAGGCGACTCCATCTTCCTGTGTGTGTGTTTGTCTGAAGTCTGCTGTTGTTTCTTCTAACCCTTAACTATTTTCAAGTTTCTGTTTGGTTTGTTCATTGTTACAGGAATTTCTCCAACAATCTTAACTCGATATTTTATTAATTTTGTAACAATGATAACGAGAACTAGTTTGCAGAGTGATATTGGTTACTGCGGAATTTTTAGGATTTTGTCAAGAGGGAATGTTAGTGATGCAAAGAAAGAGATTAGTCGGTCGGTCTCCAAGAAAATCCTCGTATTCATCTACTGTAAACTGAAATGACCGTCCGGGCACAGTGAGGAAAAGGAAACAAGTATTATTGCAGCCGAAACAGAAAAAGAAGATTTGGTGTTGGCTAAGTTTGGTCAGGGTGATGAATGGCTACAACTTATATTGTTCTGAATTTTGGTACGAATCAGATTTGACAAGAAAACAACCAAGAGTTCTCTGTCGTGAATATGATTTGAATGGTGTGTGTTATTCTGTATGAGTGTTAGACTTTGCAGGTTGAAGGAGTTAATACATGGCTAATACAATCACAAAAATAGGTTGTCTCTCCATTACCAGTTTCACACATATTAGGCGTTTGTAAAAAGGTTAGAATGACCGGTTCTTCAAAACTTCAAGTTAAGTTGTTCTTGCTGCTGCCAAGAATTCACGCAAGTCTGGGTCCCCATGATTGGCTGATATTACAAGGCAGAAGGAGTAGCTAAAACCATTTGATATCTACGGATGAAATAATGGGATTCGAAGTAATCGGAGTTTGTTGTTGTATAGTAGACTTGGGTTTGTAAGAACAGTGGAATGAACTGGGGTTTATGCTCATATTCATTACATCCAGGGGAGATATCTGCATTGTTACATGGAAAAAGAGGGGGTGATAGGATTCCACTAGACTGGGACACTAGACTACGAATCGCAGTCGGTGCAGCGAGAGGAATTGCTTGTATTCACACAGGGAAGATGGGTCTTAGTTTATGGTTGTCGTGAAGAAGAGAAAAAAATTCGGTTTCAGTTGATGGATTGAAGCTATTCAGGCATTTATACAAACATTTTGAGTGCCTGAATTTGTTTACCATAGGGATAGTTTGCTGGTGATTTCAACACCAAACTCTCCTCCCTGCAAATAATCATCAACAATCAATCCCATCTATATCCTCATAATTTCTTCTTCTTCTATCTTATTACACTACTCTGTTCTGATTGATCATCAATAATGGCTGCTAATAAAGTTGTTCATGTTTCTGATATACCACATCTTGATCAAGTTACTGAAACTGCATCTATCTATATGAACCGATTCATTCAAGGAATCGATTGTGTTAAAGCTACCCTTACGCCACCAAAGTTTTGTATGATTGGTCATAGAGGAAGTGATGATATTAGAAATGGTGGTGGCATAATGTCTGTTCTAGTCACTGGTGCTGCTGGTCTCGTTGTTGTGGCAGTTCGCAAGGAAAGGGAGGAAGAGTATTTTCTAAAACAGGCACAACATGTGAGAAAGCAGCCATGGAAGCTTGGATTGAATCAAGAGAAGAAGCGAAGTTTGTTTTCTGATTTTGGGAACGACGGAAATCGGTGAGGTTGATTTGCTAGGGTTAATAGAAGACTCCGCAAAATGACCATTTTACCCCTCCTTCATATGACACACATGTGGCACACATGATTATCTAGAGTTTTCTTTCATCTCTACTATTTGTGCTCAATAAAATTATAAGGGATGATTAAATGGACTTGGGCACTCAATTTGGGTTGGGCTCGGATTTAAAGTCCTAGAAAGGTGGTCATCCGGGGCGTGTTCAATTCATGGTTAATTGTGAATCTGGGTTATCTGCTTCTGGTGGTTTTGGGTGCATTCTAGCTGATGATATGGGTCTGGGCCAATTGCATTCTTCGGCAGGGATTTGATGGAGATTCCATGACTAAAAGGGCAACTTATTATTGCTCAAATGGTGGTAGCAACTGCAACGATAATCAAAAATATGGAGGTATGATTTATATAATCATAATTTATTTTTTATGTGAATCGTATGCATGCTGTCTTGAAATTATTAAAACGGTTAAAACACTAAATTTACCAACCGTAGGACACATTTGATGAACGTTGATATGCAATAAAATTTATACACTAAATTTAATGCACTAAAATCAAGACACATAATAGAACGTTGTTATCATTCTTTGAAATGATTTTACATAAAGCATACGTGGGTGTTGATTATTTGAAAATAAATAAATCATAATCATAATATAATTAGGCAATATTTCATAGACATTGTAAGGATTTTATTTATAGAGAAATAAAATAAAATGATGCTAATTGTTATGAAAAACAACAAGAACAAGTTTTTTGGTACAGTGTCTGAGTTCAATCTGGAAACCAATGTGAGAGACTGGTGGGTAGACTCTGGTACTACCAAGCATATCCACGGAAACAAAGATGTGTTCACCTCCTATCAGAAGGTAGGGGAAGGAGAAAAGCTCGATATGGGTAACTCGTCCACAGCACAGGTTGCGGAAAAAATCAAAGTTGGGTTGAAGCTCAATTTTTAGCAAAACTCTCACATTGAAGAAATTTTTCATGTTCCGGACATCTGTAAAATTCTAGTATCTTGTAGTAAATTAGATGATAAGGGTATTTATGAATCTGAGAAAAATAGTGTAACTCAGTGGAAAGAACTATAAGACAGAGGATTTTATAAAATTGATGTAACCTCAATTTAATTAAATAAAATTGATTCCTTCTATATTTGTGTGTCATTGAATGTTTGACATAGAAGACTTGGTCATATTTTTCAATGATCAATCTGGCGAGCATAGGCTGCATTACCAAATTTAATTTGGAAAGTAAACATAGAGGTTAAATTTGCATAAAATTAAAATATGCTAAAATGTCTCATAAGAAAAATGTCCAGGAAAAATTCTAAACCCATAGAATTAATTTCTCAGACCTAGTTGACTTGAACTCAGTTCAAACTAGAGGTGAAAATATAATCCACTAAAGAGATGATAAAGCCATGAATTAGTTCAGGAATAACTGCGAATTGTGGGGGGAGACCGTCCTCTCAGCTGGCTTTGTCCCGAACAAAATACACTTTAAAGGATCAGATAAATATCCAAATGAATTCTAGAAATATAGGCAATCCTATTTTGCACACTCCAAAAAATGTGGGGGGTGCTTGGCTAAGGTTTCTATCCCTCCACCTAAGAGGACAAAGATAGAACTCAAATCTGTTAATTGTGTCTTCATGTGATATTCTGAACACAATACAGATTAAATGTTTAGGGTTGCGAGTTCTGATACTTCAGAAATTGATGTGAATACTACTGAGGAATCTAGGGATGTTGTTTTCTTTGGAAAAATTATTTTTCCTTGAAATCTGAATCTCGCATGATATGTGTTGATCCCCTAGATGTCTTTTCTACGTGTCTTGAAGAGGCAAATGATTTAGAATAGAGAAATCTTTTAGAGCATAATTTTTTTTGATCATGTAATGATTTCTAGTGGGTTTAAAATAAATAAATATGACAAGTATGTTTACACCAAACTTGTGAATGATACATGTGCGTTTGTATGCTTGTATGTTGATAATCTGATTATACTGGATACAACCATAGATGTAATTTATTCCACTAAGAACATGTTGAATGAGACCTTGACATGAAAGCCTTAGCTCCCTCAGATGAAATCTTAGGGATGAAAATTAGAAGAGAGTCTAATATATATAGTCTTAGTCAGTCTCATTACATTGAATCTGTACTTAGAAAATATAACCAGTTTGATAGGAGCATTGGGATGCACTTTTTAGAGTGTTAAGGTATCGAAAATACACTTTAAACTTTCGGTTAAGTTATGAGAGATACCCTGCTGTTCTGGAAGGATACTGTGATGCAAACTGGATAGCAGACTCAGAGGAGTCTAAGTCTACGAGTGGATACGTTTTCACTCTAGGCTGTGGAGCAGTGTCTTGGAAGAGTTCCAAACAGACCTGTATCGCTCGATCCACTATGGAATCCGAGTTTATAGCGTTAGATAAAGCAGGAGAGGAAGCCGCTTGGCTAAGATGCTTTTTAGAAGACATTCCTCTCTGGCATAGGCCTGTGCCAGCTGTATCTATACATTGTGATAATCAAGCTGCAATAGCTAATGCTAAAAACAGCAACTATAATGGAAAATCTATTCATATAAGGAGAAGACACAATTCTCTAAAACAACTAATCTCAACTGGCGTTATTTCTGTTGACTTTGTGAGGTCTAAGGAGAATATCGCGGACCCTTTGACGAAAGGCTTGTCCAAGGAGGTAGTTAGTAACGCATCGAGGGGGATGGGACTTAAGCTCATAAATTAAAACTTGCCATGAAGGATACTCAACCTTGCTGACTGGAGATCCCAAGATCAAGGTTTTGAATGAGACAACTAATTTGTGGTGGGTAAAAATTAAACACTATCAGAGAATTATTTTCTCTGTCCCTTCCCTATGGTGTAGACGTGATAGTGTGACTGCAAGTGAGGTTGACTTAGAGTAAAGTCTTAATGAGTTCTATAGTTTCAATTTAAGATTGAAATGGGGTGTAGCAGTTAACACTCTTGATAGAACTCACCTATCTGAATGAGGAAGTGGGTCGCTTCCTATGAGAACTGAGCTGATTCTCTAGAGCATTCTGAGAAACGGGATACGTCCAGGGCCAAAACGGACACAACGGCGTGAACTTAACAGCATTTTAAGAGATATCTCGCGTAAGGAGCTATTGAAGAATTACACCAAACGACGGCAGTTCAAGACATCGCGTTCACTGACCATCAAGTAGTTCCGGTACTTCTCACTAAGCAAAGGTTCAATTCCATATGGACACCTATTGCTTAAGAGGTATTTCTCGTTCTTTTTATTTTCCGATTTTTCGGTTTCGTCATTCATGTGGGGGATTGTTGGGAAATAAAAATGTTTTGTTACTAAAATTAATAGTTTATTACTTAAATTAATTTTGTTACTATAATTAGCTTGATGGGTGCTAGGATCACTAGTCCAAACTTGGGTGGAATTATAGCCATCCATTTTCACTTCTTAGTGAATGAGAAACCTTTGGTTATCCCACATTGGGCAAACCAAGGAGGAAGTTCATGCATATTACCACATATGTTCTATATAAGGAAAAGAACTAGTGGATTGGATATGGACTTGAGAAATGGACTAGTGGGCAAATGCATACATGTACGGTGCTTCGCACCGAAGCACCGCAGGCCGCGGGCTTGCGGGCTTGCGGAGCTTGCGGTGCTTGCGTGTGCTTTTGCGTGTGTTTTTGTCGTGAGCCTTGGCGTGAGCCTTGGCGCGAGCCTTGGTGCGACCCTTGGTGCGACCCTTGGTGCGAACCTTGGTGCGATCCTTGGTGCGACCCTTGGTGCGACCATTGGTGCGAGCCTTGGTGCGAGCCTTGGTGCGACCATTGGTGCGACCATTGGTGCGAGCCTTGGTGCGAGCCTTGGTATGAGCCTTGGTGCGAGCCTTGGTGTGACCATTGGCGTGAGCCTTGGTGTGACCATTGGTGTGAGCCTTGGTGTGACCATTGGCGTGAGCCTTGGTGTGACCATTGGTGCGAGCCTTGGTGTGAGCCTTGGTGTGACCATTGGTGCGAGCCTTGGCGTGACCATTGGTGTGACCATTGGCGTGAGCTTGGCGTGTGCCTGGCGCGTGCTTGGCGTGTGCCTGCGAGTGCACACGTGTACCCATCAATGAGAAAACGTTTCTTTAATTTTAAATAAATATTTTACCGTTTGAATTAAATAGAAAATAAAATCATAAATAATTTTTTAATTAAAACAATCTTAACGTTTTGTTTTAATGGGGATTTAATATTTGAAATTAAATTTTCACCGTTTTAAAACTCAAAGGTTTACTTCTCCTATAAAAGAACAACATTGCTAAGGTTTTCGTTTACCCCAGTCGCAGCCACTGTCCTGACGACTTTTCCCCTCTTCTTGCTTTGATTTGCGCACTAGAATTTACTTTCTTTTTCTTTCATCTTCTGTTAAGTTCACAACGGGCCAACGAGCTTTGCTAGCTGGGTTGGTATCAGGTGATTTTATCCTGAATTCAAGTTTGTCACTGAAAGGGTATAGCAGCATCTTCCTGAAGGTGTACCTGGCAAATATTGAGTTAAGGGCAGTCTGTTGAACAGACGACTTCACCTCTCTGTGTTTGAGTGTGTGTGCAGTTTAATTCTAACCCTCCCTTAATCATCTTCAAGTTCTCTGTGTTTGTTTATCTCTGTTACAGGAAGTATATTATCCAACACGGAATTGTTTTGTTGTGCTTGGGCATGATGCGTTCTCATTTTGGGCATCCTAAACAAGCATTAGAGGTCCTAACTGAAGACTGGATGTTGGGCGGTAATAGAGAAGTTAAAGTGGAAAGAAGCTCGGGAGGGAGAGACACTCCCGCCTGTGGCAATGATGTAGGATTTCTTGAATAATCTTGAGGAGCAGATGGAATCAAAGGGGATCCTTCACTGTGCTGGGAGACCTGTTTCTGGTGATGAGCCGTCGAATGAGCATGAAGTAGAAGTTCCTCAAGCCATCTTCTTGATGCATCTTTAATTAATGAAGTAGAAGTTCCATCAAGTCGAGTTTGTGGTGAACCAGAGTTAATCTTTGACTGCATCAATGAAGTTCTTGTGGATCTATATGAACGTTACTATGGAATGCCAAGTGATACTTCACGGAGACTTGATGAAGCTATGGCATCATAAACGGAAAAAATTAAGTATGGCAAATTTGTATTCCATGCGACGTGTTCAGGAGCTCCTAAGTGACATGCTACAAGCTGTGAACCCAACTGGCCGTGAGGTAAGTAGTTTCTTTTTATGAAAATATCTGAATACGTGTACAAACAAGCTAAGGCCAGGTACCACGATGAGATGTATTTTGGATATTTTTGTTTGGAAGAGACAAAATATCTGACCAATGCTGATACATTTTTGTGGGGTTGCTTACCAAATTACATACGTGCTCCTGTACCTAACTAAGGAAAACATTTTAAATGTTGGGGAGTTTATGCCTCAACTATGAGGTATAAGATGGAAACAAGTGTTTGTTTGATTTCTCAAGCAGATTCATAGAAGACCTTAGATTTATATGTGTCCTACCCTGTAGACATCAATTGTGGGGTGGGTCTAAGGTGTGAATGAAGAGTCGACTTCTTCAGCAAATCAGTCAATATGTTTAGCATGCCTTTGTTACGTGTTTTAGAACCACTAACAATTTTTTGTTGTTTAAAGTTTGACAGGAAACTAATATGTTGTTGAAGTGGTCTCAAGGATCAGAAAGAACCAAAATTAAATTTTGATGATATAGTTTCTGTCAAGTGTGTGTTGTAAAATAGGTGTGCATGTTTCCCAGTTTATCCTGGATAATTACAGGGTTGCTCTGATCACAGGACCAGAAAAATTGGGATGCTTGAGGTACATATTTAATTTCAAATATGTGATATATATATATATATGGCACTAACCTTTTGAGAAAGATGTAATAACCGTACTAGTAAGTAGTACATGTATCTTGTGTATGCCTTTATATGC
>JAJJMC010029624.1:10561537-10627005 GCA_023531435.1 Papaver californicum
ACCCAGTAAGAATCTTTCATTCCTGATTGTATGAGTAATGTCCTACCAACATCTACAAGATGTCTGTGCTTGGACTCAGCAACTCCATTTTGTTCAGGAGTGTGAGGACAAGTATACTCATGCTTAATTCCATTTGAAGTAAGAAAAGAAAGCAACTGATTGTGCATGAACTCACCACCACCATCTGTACGTATTGTTTTGATGGTTTCATTTAAATTCTTTTCAATGTAAACTTTAAAACAGATGAATACATCCTTAAACTCTGCTTTATCATGTAATAGAAAGAACCAGCAGAATTTAGTATGATTATCAATTATTGCTACATAGTACCTGTAGCCTGACCTTGACATAACTGGACTTGGTCCCCAGAGGTCCATATGTAAAAGATCTAATGGCTTATTGCTAAAATAATCAGAATTTGGAAAAGGTAGTTTATGAGATCTACCTAGAGAGCATGCAGTGCAAGTAATTGGTTTATTGACTAAAGATGGTAGAGATAATTTCTTTGAGATACACTGCATATTTTTGAATGAGGTGTGAGCCAACCTGCTGTGCCAGACTTCAGAAGAAGTTGTATTAGTTGTTGAAAGTGCTTTATTGAGGTGCTGATTCAGGAACTGAATGGGATATAAACCATTACTGTGTGGTCCTTGCAAAATTATCCTCCCATTGGATAAGTCCTTCACATGAAATCCATTAGAAGTAAATGTTATTGAACAGTTATTGTCAGTGGTGAATTGATGAACAGATAGAAGATTCTGAGTAGCTTTAGGTACCAGTAGTATATTATTCAGAGAGAAAAGATGTGTTGGAGTAGTTTTGATACAAGAACCAGAACATGTAATAGGCATACCTGAGCCATCTGCAGTTTGTATCATATCTTGACCTGCATATGTTGTTGAATGTTGAAGTTCTGACTTGTTTGGAGTAATATGAGTTGTAGCTCCACTGTCTACAAACCAAGGTTTCTCCCCAGTTAAATTTTCTGTAGCTACCATTGCTGACATATTTCTTACAGGATTTGTAGTGTTGAATCTAGTGTTGCATTGCAGAGAACTATGTCCTTGCTTGTCACATAGTTGACACACAACATAATTTGAGTTTCTGACTTGATATTTGGAATTAGATGATTTGATTTGAGAGTTAAATTGATTGTATCCATAATTTCTTCCAGGATTGAAGTCTCTTCTTGGATAGTTTCCTGATCTAAAGTTGTTTGTGTGGAAGGATGAATTAGATTGTGGTCTGAATCTTGTATTCTGATCTCTAGGAAGGTTTCTGAATGGGTAAAATTTAGCTTAAAAAGCTTGATTGGTAGTGTTCTGAATCAGATCATTACTTTCATTTATGATAAGTTCTTCACTTAGGATACTGTTGTGTAGTTCAATTGAAGAAACTGGTGGGTTTCGATGTCTCATAGAGGTTGAAAAAGGAATGTATTTTGAATTTAAAGCCGATAAAGTGATGACTACCAGTTCTTTATCTGAGCAAGTTCTCCTGTAGCAGCTAATTGATCTGTTAGAAATTTTAGTTCATCAATAAGAGAAGAAACAGATTAGTACCTTGTTAATAGCCATCAACTTTGTTCTGAGTTGAATTGAATGAGTGGATGATGATCTGGCAAACCTTTCTTCTATGATATTCCACAATCTGTGAGATGTTGATGTTGCTGCGAAGTATGGTATAATAGAATCATAAATAGTACTGTTAATCCACATTATGATGGTAGAATTTTCATCTATCCAATCAAGATAAAGTGGATTCTCAGTTCCATTAGTCTGATTCCTTTGATTTGTGAACCGATCTGGACAAGAATATGAGCCATCAAGATAGGGCATGAGTTTGAACTTTCTGATGACTGGTAGTAGAAGATTTCTCCAAGTAAGATAGTTTCCTTCCTTGAGTTTGAGGGTTACTAAGCTCATCAGTTGATTCAGAGGAACTTTTGCTATTGAATTTGAGGTCGGATTTTCCATTACAACAGGAAACTCTCGAATCATACAAAATAGCAAATGTTCAACTAATCAGATAGAGTAAAGATCTGTTGGTTTAGGAGAAATAAGAAAGAACAGGAGAGAAGGAAAGAAAAAGAATCTGTTGATTTCTAACTCTAATAGAGTGTTTTATAGAACTGAAGTATTAGGGATTCCAGTAAATGCACCATTAATGAAGATTGTTGTGAAGCACGCCACCAACACAGAGGTAAAGACTATTGATGCTTTTCAAGAAAACTGCATTAAACTCACCACTGCTCGAGAAATGACTTTGAACAAAATCGAAGAATGCTGTTTAGATCGAGAATGAATTGTTGCTTACCAAGAAAGCTGCATTAAAACCACCACTGTTCGAGAATTGAATTTGAATGAATCGAAAAATACTGTATACCAAGAACACTTCACTAATTTCTCCAATACTCGAGAAGACTTTTAGTTAATCAAAAAAATTTGTTGCTTATCAAGATTCAACAAGATATGAATGGCGGAAGAAACTAGAAGATAGCCATTAATGGTTCTGATACCATAGTGGAATAGTTTTCTCTTTCAATTTCTTTATTACTTTACAAAAGATATTTTACAGGGTATTTGTACTAAACATAATACATTGAACTGATTAGGTGAGACTAACGTGAGCCGTATGCACATGACTAACATTGACAGCTCACTATACATGACTCATTGATGACAAGGCAGACAAATCATATAATGCTGACAGGGATCAGAGTGTAAAGAAAGTGTAATCTGTTAGCATATCCGTTGTTGGGTTCGCTTTTAGCCTGTCTTTGTGTTTATTCTCACAATGATGGAATATGACCATTGTAAAAGATTTTTATTAATAGGTTCGATAAACTACTATGGTTATATTTATGAAATGATGTAACTAACTAACCATTGGTGCAGTTTCGTTAGTACATATATTTAGTTATCTAAAGGAAAAAAAGGGTAAGAAATTCTGCCAACTATTTTTTTTGTTTTTTTTTTCGGTATATCTGAACACCGAGATGATGAAAACATTGGTTACAACGAAGCGGGCCATGCTTACCTGTGGATGAATCCCACAAGCCAAATATATGGTATTACCCAAATATACAGCATCATTACCCGGCAACTTTAAGGCTCAAGTATTCCCCTATTACCCAAGCCAATTGATTAGAGTCACAGAAACAAATATTATGACTGTTTTTTTTTTTAAATGACATGTATATCGAAATAGAATCTACACGGAATCATCATATATTTCATGAGTATTCTTTTATTCAATCAAAATCATTCACCTATAAAGCATGATAACATCATATAATTCATGGGTAATCATAAACTAATTCAATACAATCAAGTTTAAGTATCTACCTATAATATAAAGGTACCCAGTTCTCATCATATAACACACTACATTATTACACAATTCATGGGTAATTAAACATATATTCACCCAAATTATTCACCTTCTAGTGCACATGATTATCCTATAATTCATAGGTGCCAATAACTAATCCAATAAATGAAGTTTAAGTATAAACATATAATAAATGGGTACCCAACTCTCACCCGATATTGAACGGCATCATCATAAAACTCAAGGGTAAACATATATTCACTCGAAATCCTTCACCCTATAATATACAATATCATCTCATATTACACGGGTATCCATGAACTAACTCACTGAAAGTAAGTTTAAGTATCTACCTATAATACATGTACACCCAGTTAACTCCCATCCTATAGTACACGAGATCATGATTTAACTATGGGAAATCTAACAATACAGAAACCATAGTGTGAAAACAACACATACTCCTGACAAAGAACAACTCCATCCACCATCTAAGATAAACATGGTAGCAAAAGAAAATACGAGAGTATAGAAAGCGATAATGACATGTCTCCATTGGTCGATTTAGATGAAAATGGTAATGATGTGAATGATGAATTGAAAACCCTAATCAGGTGACTGACGAAGCATAACAAATTGACAATGATGACAACATGCCTCCATTAGTCAAAATAAATGAGCATGGTAATGAAGTGGGGGATCAAATTCAAAACCTTAATGAAGTAACTAACAAAGCAGGACAAAGTGGTGTAGGAGAAAAATTATAACGGAGAAATGACAGAGCTTACGGATGGATGGAAATGTTTGATGAACAAATTATTTTCATTATATATTCTTAAAAAAAAATAGTACTTTAGCTCAAGAAGAGGTCGATAATACTAACAAACCCTATGTATTCGGTACGTAATAGAGGCCATTTGTTTTAGCATTTCAAATTTAATTTAACTTTATTATAATATATCGTATGATTCAAATTTATTTTCTTTTATTGGTAAATTATATAAAAGGAGTGTTTATTTTCAAATGCAGTTTCTTTAAGACGTTTTCTTAACCTCCAACACTTTAAATGGTAATTGGTGAATTTGATTTCGATTGCTAACTTATTAAATGATAATTGGTGGTTCAATCATATATTGCAGTTTTTAGTTGGAACCCTTTTTGGCTCGGGTGCGGGGTAAAACCCCGCCTCACTAAATGGTGCCAATTCCCATCGTGGTTATGACAAAATCGTGAATATATATTCACGAAAAGTCATTTAACATACTATATATCGTGTATGGATTATCTTAAAATTCATGGATACTTATAAACTTAATAAATCAAGTTCAACTATCTAGTTAAATAATAAGTTAAAATTTTTTAGGTCAACTCTCACATATAATGCATCTCTCACATATAATGCATGAAATTATTATATAATTCATGCGTACATATATACTAACTTAAAATTATTTATCCTATAAATTAATGTATGATATCATAATACAATTCAGTAGAGATATTTTAAATAATATATCAGTACATTTCTTTAATTATGTCACTTTAACAGAAAACATACACTATTTAAAATTGATAATTTATTTTATATTGATATATATTATCTTTTTTTAGTACTGTGTATTAAGTTTGAAGAACTAAAACCTATAAGAAGATAAAAAAATGGTATGCTTATGTATCGTAGAATAATGAATGGCCATAAATGGGAAGGATGTGAGTGACCCTAGACCATTTTAGCCGATTTCATAATGATGCTCATTTTAGTTTTATTTTATTTGGTACTTTGTTTCCTTTTGGCGAAAGATGCCAAATTCTTGCGTCAGTGAACTTGACAATATGCCTTAAAGGAAAATTAAAAAAAAAATTGCAACAACACATGCTAAATTTTTATCATTTCATTTGAGATTTTAAATGAAATATTAGATTATTTAAAATCTTAGGGATCAAAGATGAAGATCTTTTTAAGTTACTCAAGAAGTATCCTGAGGTTCTCTTAGATGTAATCATGAAATTGAGTTGAAAAATAATCTACAAACATTAGAGAAAGGGATCAAACGTTTTTATCATTTCATTTGAGATTTTGAATGAAATATTAGATTATTTAAAATCTTAGGGAGTTACTCAAAAAGTATCCTGAGGTTCTCTTGGATGTAATCATGAAATTGAGTTGAAAAATAATCTACAAACATTAGAGAAAGGGAGCAAACTGAAATATCTTCGAAGCCTTATACTAAACAATCTAAAGGCGTTGGGTTATGATTTCGTTGGAAAATCTTTTCCATCTTGATTATAATTTGAATAAAATTTTGAATATAATAATATATATAAATTTGGATTATCAAAGTGTATGAAAATTGTAATGTTTTTAGTTGTCATTGTAAAAGGTGGACGGAGTAAACATATGTCATTGTGGTTTAAGCCTTTTTAAATTCTCTGGTAGGCAACTTAAAATTTCATTCATGTTTTTCGCGATATCCAAATCTTTTTTAACTATGCATATACCATAGTAGGATAAGGATATCAAATTTTCTTACTCATTAAAAATAATCATACTAATCAAGAATTTTTTGAAGATTTCCTGATGCATCTG
Source organism: Papaver californicum (assembly GCA_023531435.1). Lineage (NCBI taxonomy): Eukaryota > Viridiplantae > Streptophyta > Magnoliopsida > Ranunculales > Papaveraceae > Papaver > Papaver californicum. Next base: position 10,567,458 of record JAJJMC010029624.1, read on the forward strand.
GACGACGAATATAAATACAATTGGAGAAAAATCAGTGTATCCATACAAATCGCCATGATAATGTCTTTACAAAAACCATATAACTGATGAAGTATTTGTTCTTGATATAGAACAATTCCAGACACCTACTAAGAAAGACCTAGTAAACAAAAGAAAGTACGAGACTATAGAAAGAAACGATGACATGCCAACATTGATCGAACTGGATGAACATGATGATGAAATGAAAGAGATTATAGAGAGGGATCCTGATATGACATCGTTGGTCGAGATAAATGAGGAAGCCAATGAGGTGTTTACTTATTAATAAAGATTATAAATAGTATTTATTTTTGGATACTTCTTTTGAAACATATTATCATTCTCCGACAGTATAATGTTATATTTTTTTAAACCAAAAACCAAATAGTTGCAATTTTGAACTAAATGGAACCACGGGTAACCAGTTACTCAAACTTTTATCATGGATGCAAATATTATAATTAACAATGCTACCATGGAATTCTTTCTTAAGGACAAATGCCCATCTTGGATAAGGTCTAAACTACAGTAGTCAGTGGTGGCTTAAACGGTATAAAAGTACAAAAGGATAGTGAAATACTCCGGCATATTGAACTGTATCATGGGACTAAAATAGATTGCTGAAAAGCCCATAGGAATTATAAAGCAGAGTTAGAACTTAATTAGCTAACGAATATTGAGTTAATGAAGTTATCAAGTCGAAAACATAATGAAATTACATGTCATATCACAACTCTTATATATTCATCGGTAAGATATTAAGATATGAACGAAATAGTAGTTTTATATATAAGTTTAATTATTTTAAATCCAAAATTCGGGAATCAACTTCTTTTTTCGAATCATTAGATACCTATAGGGTATTAGAGTTTCCTATACCTTTCAAAAATCAAACTAATCAAAGACTATTACAAAAAAAAAAAATTATGCATTTAATCAGGGGTGTGGGGCAAAGCACCGCCATGCCTAATTAGTTGTTTCCATCATCCTCAGTGAGTAGCACGGGTTACATACTAGTATCATTAATAAGGGTATATATGGTAAAACTATCTAGGAATTAGAACTTTGCATATCTAGATGGACAACTAAAATTAAGAACGGTGCTTATATAACTTGGACGGAGGAAGTACCTTTTTTTTTCCTTACTTGTCCTTAGGAGAAGTGGTCCCCTTGTGTTTTAAATAATAAAAATAGGAAAAAAAAATAGTCCTTATATGGGCAAAGTTGTAATCTTATAACATTTAACTTTCAATTTATGAAAACAAGCTTATCTTTTTGACATATCCAAATATAGTAACTTTGTATATCATTTTAAAACGGAGGGAGTAATATTTAAGATGAAAACTTAAAAATATCACATCTTTTGAACTATATATCGGATTTTAAAATTATCTATATAAAATTTAGCATATTAAATTATCTTTTTATAAACTTTATATATTTATAAAGCCCTTGAGATTATCTAGGCAACGAACATAAATAAGATTATCAAATTTTCACTTTTTTAACATATTTCTTTCTCATTACTATTTGTATACCTTTTGAGTATGCATACTGCAATATGCGTGCGCTTTCTTTGTAATAATAATAAATAATATATCTCTGTCCTTTTAATGAGAACAACCGAAATTAAAACCACTAACCAATTTTTATTACCTATGAAATTCAACCATTAGATTTTCTAAACTCAAAATTCTGTCGTTTGATAGAAAACTAAATTTTCCGTGTAAACTATTGACTACATTCTTGGATTTTTTAAATCAATTGTTGGGTTAATTCTTCTGAATTTACAAATAATGTCATTTACTATATATATCAGATTTTGGTGAACTTTATATATTCGTAAAACCCTTTAAATTATCTACGCAACAAGTATAAATAAAAATATCGGATTTTTATTTTTTAACATATTTATTTTTTATTGTTATTTATATACCTTTCGTGTTTGCCGTAGACTCTCCTTGTTTGTCTATAATAAATCCTCTGTAGAAAATAATGTATTGCTCCTGATAATGATTCCAAACTTTACTGTGAGAAATACTGTAGCAACAAGAATTTCTCTGCTTTATTCATCCACACTGTCAAAATCATGGAACCCATATTCTCTGCTGGTGGTCTTTTCGGGTTGTCCTTCCCAAGAAACTCCACGTCGTTTACATTTCGTCCCCGACACAAGGTCATATAAACCCATTTATGCAATTAAAAAAACTACTTAACTCCAGAGGATTTCATATAACCTTCCTCAACACTGAACTCAGTCAACGGATATTGTTACGATCAAATGATACTGATGTTAGAGAAAATGGGTTGGTTTAAGTTATTATGTTTTTGGTCTTGGAGAAAGTGGCATTAGGAACAAGGGGTCATTAAAAAAAACTAGCACATTTCCATTATTTTGTGAATGAACCTTTAGTCCCACATTGGAGAAACTAAAGATGTTTCCTCTCCTTATTACTTAGAAATTTGCATCTAAGGGAGGCCCTTTAGGGGTTTAGACTCTTTTTTGTATGGGAGAGGACTAAGACTATGGGCTAGTTGGTGCAACTATACATTTCACACATGTGCGGTGCTTCGCGCCGCCATCGTCTTTCGGGTCGGGGTCGGGTTCGGGTTCGGGTGTGGGTGTGGGTCAACCAAGACTTATCTTTTTGGATAAAATATTTTAAATTATTTACTTAAACAATTTAAAACTAAATTAAATTTTATTTTTAATGTGGGGGGGCGCCTGACTTGGCGAGTATTATTCTTGACCGTTTTCTTACCGTTCAAAATTCAATTCGCACATAAATTTTGGATTCGTTATAAAATTTATTTGCATTAATTACTGCACTAATTTCACTCCCCATCTCTGCCTATAAAAGAAAAAAGAATTCTTCATTTCAAAACATGCCAGAAGCAGCTACTATCCTGCCTTCTTTTCCCCTCTTCCTGCTTTGTTTTGCGCACTGCTTGTTTATTTCCCTTCCGTAATAATCTTGCTGTAAAGTTCTTTTGAGGATGATTTGTATTGTGTTTATACAAGTCATAGCGGGCAGTTCTATCCTGGACACATCTCCGTTGTGGGTGTAAGCATCTCTCATTTTTCAGGAGTACCCGTGGATTATTGTGTTAATGACAATTTGCTGAGCTGGTGGCTCTGTCCATTGTGTGTATATCAATTCAAAGATTTTATTAACGTTAATATCTTCTTTTGTTTAGTATTTTTATTGTTGCAGATCCAACAACTGATTCTTTGAATGGAGTGATAATTTCCCGATATCCAAAATTGATAGTTTGAATATACAAGACGAAAGAAAAGGAAATAATGATAAAGGAAGACTTTATTGCTAGAGCGCAATTGCAAGAGCTAAAACAAAGCATTAAAAAGAAGGAGAATGCAACACTAGATACCTCATCAGATTACTGATAGGAGAATAAGAAGGATGCCATACACAAGTTTGTGTTTAATGGTGAAGATAATTTTGAACATGAAAACATCAAGAAATGGTTTTTATAACATTTCACAAACTTGTTCAAGGAGAAGCACCAGTGGAGGCCTCAATTAGATTCTGCTAATTTCAAAAAGATTACTGAAGTGGTGAGGAATTGTATGGAAGTTCCAATAAATGAGGATGAAGTGTGGTCAACAATTAAAAGACGCGGAAAACAATAAATCTCCAGGTCCAGATGAGTATCGGCAGTTATAAAACATGATGTAAGGCAGTTATACAATAATTTTTGAAAAAGAGAAGATAAATCGGAGGATGAACTGCTCTTTTATTAATCACGTTCCAAAAAGAGAAAAGTCTATCATACCACAACACTTAAGACCCATCAGCCTAGTGGGTAGCATATACAAAGATCATCTCAAAATTGTGAGCAAACAAAATCAAGATGGTGTTACCAAAACTAATGTTTGAGCATCAGGGGCATTTATAAAAGGAAAGCCGAGTACAAGATATAATTTTTATTGTTGGGGAACTACTTGATTCTAGACTCATAGCTAATATTCCAAGGGTTTTGTGAAAATTGGATATTGAAAAAGCTTTTGGCAATGTGAATTGGAATTGTCTGGATAGTTTATTAGCAAATTCTGGATTTGGAGAAAAATGGAGGAATTTGATTTATTGATGTCTCTCAACAGCTTAATCTTCCATTTTAATCAATGGCAACTCAACTACAATATTCCAAACTCAAAAAGGATTGAAGCAAGGTAACTTTTTATCACCCTTTATATTCATCTTAGTAGCTAAAGCTTAAAAAAAATTACTCAAGAAAGCTGAAGATCTATCCATGATTACTGGGTTGAATGCTCACCCTGAAATACGTGTATCTCATCTGCCTTTTGCATATGATACACTTATTTTTTTAGATTTTTAAAAAGAGAAAGTGGAGAACTTGGTCCTCATCTTGCAAGTTTATGAAGCCATCTCTGGTTTAAATCTTGATAAGAGTAAAGGGATAAGTAATTGTGATGATCACAAAATCCAAGACATTGTTGACATACTGTCAACTACATTGTAAAGTGGAGAGTTTACCTTTCAAGTATTTGGGTATGCCATTAGGCTGTACTTGGAGAAAAACATCAGTGTGAGATAGTATTTTAGACAAGTTCAAAAAAAATCTTGTTAACTGGAAAAGAAGATTCTTGCGTAGAGCTCAGAAACTGATACTGATTAACAGTGCTTTAACAAGTCTACCAGTTTACTTATGTTATTATGCAATCGTATGTAGCTGTTAAGAAGAAGTTGACAAAATAATAAGAAATTTCCTATGAAGAGCAACATCTGTCAGGAAGAGAATTTTTTGGATAGATTGGGAGAAGATGTGTAACCCAAAGGATTTGGAGGGATCATTTGTCAGAAGCATCGGAGTTGCAAACAAGTCTTTACTTACCAAATGGATCTGGAGATACTCGAAGGAAAAATAAGCATTATGGAGGCAAGTCATTTCAAGATAAAACTCGTACTGGTTTTAATGACTTGTGGGAAAAATAAATACACCTTGTCGTATGGTAGATGTCTCTGGAAAGGCATTCAAAAAGAAAATTACTTCTTCAGTGTTTTTTTCCAGTCAAATTGGTTAGTGGAAGAAATGTCAAATTATGGAAAGATGCTTGGTGGAATTTTGTTCCTTTACATTTCTATATCAGAAGGCTTACAAACTGGCGGTGGATAACGATACAAAAGGTAGATGATCTAATTTAAAACCGGAGATGACAAACTCAATTGAAGAAATTACCAAATGCAAATAAAAATACTGAGTTTCAGCAACTAATTGATATGCTTGAGGATCCTTCTAATCTAGCGGGTGGGAAGGACACACTGTATGCAACTAAAACTCCAACTATACCTCTAAAAGAAAGGTACTAATGGATAATATGTCGGAGAAAATGAACTAATTATGTTTTGTTTTTTTTGGTCTTGGTGGGAATGGATCTTAGGACCAAGGGGTCACTAAGGAAACTAGCTTATTTTCACTTTTTGTGAATGAACCTTTAGTCCCACGTAGAAGAAACTAAAGATGTTACCTCTCGATATTACTTAGAAATTTGCATCTAAGGGAGGCCCCTTAGGGGTTACACACTTTTGTGTATGGGAGAGGACTTACGCTATGAGATAGTTGGTGCAACCACACATTTTGCACCGAAGCACGCACGCCGCCGTCCGTCCGGTCGGTCGGGCTCGGGTTCGGGTACGGGTGTGGGTCAACCAAGACTTATCTTTTTGGACCAAATATTTTTGAATTATTTCCTTGAAGAATTTTAAATTAAATTAAATTTTGTTTTTAATGTGGGGGGCGCCTGACCCGGTGTAATTTTAACTGATTTAAAGGTTGAATTTGAAATTGATTTAAATTTTCCCGTTTTAATTCCGTTTTACAATTTATGTCCGTACTTTATGCACAGAATTGATTCTCATTCAATTATCATTACATCTATTCTCTTCTCTCTGCCTATAAAAGAAAAACGACTTCGTCATTTCAACTTACACCAGAAGCAGCTACTATTCTGCCTTCTTTTCCCCTCTTCCTGCTTTGTTTTACGCTTTGCATGTTTACTTCCCTTCTGCAATTGTTGTTGAGTTCTTTTGAGTGGGTGACTAGTATTGTGCTTATACTAGTCATAACGGGCAGTTCTATCCCTGATACATCTCCGTTGTGGGGGTATAGCATCTCTCATTCTTGATAAGTACCCACGGACTATTATGTTAAGGATAATTTGCTGAGCAGGTGGCTCTGTCCTTTGTGTGCAAATCAATTCAGAGATTTTATTAATGTTAACATCTTCTTTTTTAGTATTTCTATTGTTGTAGATACAACAATCTTAACACAATAGTACTTCTTTTGTAACAATGGGTAAAAATGATGTTGACAGACCAGAAAAATTCAGTGGGAAGGATTTCAAAAGATGACAATCAAAGATGCTGTTTTTTCTGAGTTTTCATATGTTAGATGAACTTGTTCTGAAATCGTTTGATGAGGTTTTGAATGATACTGGAAATGAAAGGGAGTTGGAAAGTTGGGTTTGTAATACGGGGAAGGAGCATTGGGATGCACTTATTAGAGTGTTGAGGTACTTGAAGTACACTTTGAAATTTTGTTTAAATTATGAGAGATACCCTGCAATCCTTGAAGGATTTTGTGATGCAAACTGGATATCAGACTCAGAGGAGTCTAAGTCTACGAGTGGATATGTTTTCACTCTAGCAGGAGGGTCTGTATCTTAGAAAGTTCCAAACAGACATGTATAGCTCGATCCACTATGGAATCAGAGTTTATTGCGTTAGTTAAAGCAGGAAAGGAAGCCGCTTGGCTAAGATGCTTTTTAGAAGACATTCCTCTCTGACATAGGTCTGTGCCAGCTATATCTATACATTGTGATAGTCAAGCTGCAATAGCTAATGCTAAAACAACAACTGTAATGGGAAGTCTATACACATTCGTAGAAGACATAATTCTCTGAAACAACTAATCTCAACTGACGTTATTTCTATTGACTTTGTGAGGTCTAAGGAGAATATCGCGGACCCTTTGATGAAAGGTTTTTCCAAGGAGATAGTTAGTAATGCATTGTAACGCCCCACCTCATAATTCTAGGTCGGCCGCCCTAAAATAGAAGTGTGGCATACTCATGGAACACTTTACACACTCAAAACCTTCAAGCCAACAAATGGAGATCCGGCTATCATGTGTGGCTCTTGAAAATAATAGGTTTTAAAAAAAACAAAAGTTCTTATTTAAACAAAAGATGAGAGTTATGAAAGAAATCTGGTAAAAAGAAAGTCTTTAAAAACAAAATTCTATCTTCGACACGCAGGTCGATTATGAAGGTTAAATGATAAGAATCTTTCTTAAAATAAAGAAGTTTATACTTAAAGACAAACTATAAAACATTTGGTTGTTTAAATCACCTTGAAGACGAAGATGATATAGCTTTTCGGAACACAAAGCCGTTCTACTAGTTAGGTTGCTCCGCGGTCACCGTTCCTTGAAAAATAATAGTAAGTTGGGTCAGACCCTAACTTAAAGTAGGTTCTCGCACCCTTATGCCCTTTACAAATAATCTAGCAAACCAAGGTTGAAATGACTTTGTAAGGTGAAAAATAATTTATAGGAGTATCTCTTTGAAAGTAGTAAGGTCAACGACCTAAACAGAAATATAGAACTTTATAGAATCTAGGAAAACACAAAGGCACACAAAACAGTTGTATATAAAAGAAACAAAAACAGGTTTCCCACCCACTAAACTAGTCGACTTCCCCTCTCTATAGTTTCATTCTCTAACCGTACGACGACACATATCGACCCTTGTGTAGTCCACTTAATTCCCTACAGTGTGTAGGAGGATAAGTGTTATCGACCACATTCAAGATAATAGATCCATATCTTCTAGGCGACCCCTCGGTCATCGCCCAACAGTCTCTGGGAATCGAGCCAACTACGGGCGATAAACATAAAATAACACTATTCGTCTTCATATAGCATTATCAAAACAATCAATCCATAACGTGATCAATTAGCATTTGATCACTACCTCATTTGCATTTAACATTCACGTTACTAGTATGTACAAATCCCTTAACTCCAACTTACAGGTTAAGGATTTAATTTTCAAACAAGACAACAATTAACGAATCAAACAAGACAACATGAGGAAACTCGGTAAAAATAACTCATACTACGTACAACTGTTTATGTTCAAATGTTATGGCCTTAATTAGATTTTCACTGTAACTATTCTTACTCAAATGTTATAACTTTAATTAGTTTTCTACTGTATCCATAAATAATCTCAACAATCAAATAATAATACTAATTCAAGCAAGTGCGAAGAAATACATAAATGCACAATAATTAATCGAATTTAGTACCACACTACCACATATACTTCAAGCAGTTAAACTTCGATGTAACATATCAATTAATACGTTTAGCCAATCTCTTAAAGAAGTACCAGATCACATAATGTAAAAACAGTGAATGATGAACATACTTTACTAAGGTCAGAATTATGACTAAAAAAAGAAAATCTTAAATATATACTCTTTGAAATCAGACTCGTTTCTAGCTAGATCAATTTTGGGTTAATCTACATGCCAACATGCAAAATCATTAAGTTGCAAGCCCTATTTATGCCAATGTATAGGGTAAGATCTGAATGTAGTTTAAATCCCTAGAGAAGAGATTGCACATATTTGTACGCTGACGGCAAAGAGGGAATCAATACAAAATATAGTCTCAATCATCTATGATATTATACGAACATCACAAAAAATAACAAAAATGTTCTAATACAGTTTTCGAAAGAAGAGATGTTAAACCAAGATTTCTAGTATAACTCGTGGCTAGAGAATCCGTTAGACTTCATTAGATTAACTATAAATGTCATAAAAGATTGTAAACCTACCTGTTTCGATGATGCGAAGATTTCCTTATGAACTTCAATTATGTTTTTCCTAACTTTGCCTCCCTTATTCTCCTAACTTCTCTTTTTTTTTTCTTCCACCGAACAAAACCCTAACCTCCCAAAACTCTTAACTAGACTTCATATAATTACTCGGATTTTTTCCCCCACGTAGTCCTAATCTATCTCACGACTCTCACGGTTTGTGGGAGTCACTAGCCCATAGATAACTAACATAAGACTAATACTAAAAAGCATGTAGTTCTAGGATAAGGGGTTTTACATGCATCGAGGGGGATGGGGCTTAAGCTCATTAATGAAGGATACTCAACCTTGCTGACTGGAGATCCCAAGATCAAGGTTTTGAATGAGACAACTAATTTGTGGTGGGTTAAAGGAAACACTATCATAGAATTTCATTCTCGTCCCTTCCCTATGGTGTAGACGTGATAGTGTGACTCCATGTGAAGGATGACTTTTTATTAAGTCTTAATGAGTTTTATAGTTTCAATTTAAGATTAAAGTGGGGTGTAGCAGTAAACACTCTTAATGGAACTCACCTATTTGAATGTGGAAGTGGGCCGCTTCCTAAGAGAATTGAGTTGATTCTCTAGAGCACTCTAAGAAACGGGATACGTCCAGGGCCAAAATTGATACAATGACACGAACTTGACAGCACCTAGAGTGATATCACGCGTGGAAGTTATTGATGAACTACACCAAACGATGGCAGTTCAAGACATCGCGTTCACTTTCCATCAAGTAGTTCTGGTAATTTCTCACTAAGCAAAGGTTCAAGACCTTATGGACACCTATTTCCTATAGTGGTATTTCTCGCTTTCTGATTTCTGATTTTCATCGGGTTTTCATTCATGTGGGGGATTGTTGGAGAAAATGAACTAATTATGTTTTGTTTTCTTTGGTATTGGTGGGAATGGATCTTAGGACCAAGGTGTCACTAAAAAAACTAGCTCATTTTCACTATTTGTGAATGAACTCTTAGTCCCACATAGGAAAAACTAAATATGTTACCTCTCGATATTACTTAGAAATTTGCATCTAAGGGAGGCCCCTTAGAGGTTAACACACTTTTGTGTATGGGAGAGGACTTAGGCTATGGGCTAGTTGGTGCAACCACACATTTCACACACGCAAGATGCTTCGCACCGAAGCACGCACACCGCCGCCGTTCGTCCGGTCGGGCAGGCGGGCCAGGCTCAGGTGCGGGTGTGGGTGTGGGTGTGGGTGTGGGTCAACCAAGACTTATCTTTTTGGACAAAATATTTTTGAATTATTTCCTTAAAGAATTTAACATTAAATTAAATTTTGTTTTAAAAATGGGGGGCACCTGACCCGGCGGAATTTGAATTGGTTTAAATTTGCCTGTTTTAATTCTGTTTTACAGTTTATGTCCATGCTCCATGCACGGAATTGATTCTCATTCAATTACCATTACATCTATTCTCTTCTCTCTGCCTATAAAAGAAAAACGACTTCGTCATTTCAACTTACACCAGAAGCAGCTACTATCCTTCCTTCTTTTCCTCTTCCTGCTTTGCTTTGCGCTTTGCATATTTACTTCCCTTCTGCAATTGTTGTTGAGTTCGTTTGAGAGGGTGACTAGTATTGTGTTTATACTAGTCATAACGGGATGTTATATCCTGGACACATCTCCGTTGTGGGGGTATAGCATCTCTCATTCTTGAGGAGTACCCGCGGACTATTGTGTTAAGGACAATTTGCTGAGCAGGTGGCTCTGTCCTTTATGTGCAAATCAATTCAGAGATTTTATTAACGTTAACGTCTTCTGTTTAGTATTCTTATTGTTGCAGATACAACATAATGCAACAACAAAATTTAGGTGTGGTGAATGACTTCAAGTTCATTTGGAAGAAGCATGTCCCAAACAAAGTTCAAAATTTTGCCTGGTTTGTTGTTCGCAATACAATCCCTATCGTTGATAACTAAAGAAAGAGATTGTGAGATTCAAAATACCTATTACGGTATATGTAACTCAGTTGATGAAGATGTGAATCATCTTCTCCTTCATTGTGCGTTCTCCATAGGTATTTGGAACTACTTCACATTAAAATGGAGCACTCAATGGCAACACAAGTGAGCAGTTGCAGCATCAACCTAATATGACAGTGAAGAAGATGCGAATAAAAATGAATCCATTTTTACCATTCACAATTATATGGGCTTTATGGTTGGAAAGGAACATGAGGGTTATGGCAAAAAGGTGAAAAAGAAAATCAGAAACCATCATAAATGAAACTACGACACTAGATACACTAGTCGAAATTGTTTTCCTTATTTCAGTTTTGGGAACTTAGTATTAACTGGATGCAGTTTTGGACAGCAATTAAAATATCTCTCGTGCACATGTATGTGGTCTTGGACTTGGTTTGTAGAACTATGATGTATTTTTGTTTCTTTTCTTTTTAATAAATTATAGGGAATTTTAGGCTCAGGTCCAGAAAATATTATTCTTATTGTCAGGTCTAAAATATGTTTCAGTTTTTGTGATACCCATAATTACTTAAAATTATGAAAAATATCTGAATAACTCGTTATGCATCGTATTTTTTCAGGGGTATAATTGGTAACCGAACTAGAATATAACATATCTAAAAATCCGTGCCTTGGAATTTTACAAATTTTATGTCGTTGGAAAACTTTTAAAGAGATCTACACAACGAGTACAAACAACAATATCAAAAATTTAAATTTTTTACGAAAAAATCATTGGTGTTTTTCCTTTTATGAACAAATTTCAAAAATTGGATACATAGCCATTATACAGCCACCACAAAAGATGATAACACATTATATAACCACCACAAAGGATGCATAAGACATTATGTAACCATATTTTGGTTTATGCATCCACTAATTTGCCTTTACAACCACTAAAACAGTGTATATATCTAAAAAAATCATTCCGACAAAAATAATGGATGCATAACGAATTATGAAACCACCACAAATGATGCATAACACATTGTTTAACCATATTTTAATTCATGCATCCACTAATTTGGTTATGTAACCACTGATTAAAACGGTGTCTATACCTCAAAAATAACTTTCAACAAAAAAAAAGGATGCATAATACAATGTTATGCATTTATTTTTTTAGTTCTATAACATATTATGAAGCCATTTTTTGGTTGATATTCCATAGCCCTGGGGCTATTTACAACTAGCCAATTACAGTGCTAACAACAAAAAGGATGCATAATGCAATATGCTTCCATTTTCTCGACTGCATAACACATTATGAAGCCTTTTTTTAGCTGCATAACAAATTATGCAGCCATTTTCTCGACTGCGTACATTTTTATAGCTACATAACAATTGTGCAACCATTTTTTGGTTGATAACAGTGTTAACAATAAAATGGATGCATAATGCAATATGCTGCAATTTTCTCGACTGCATAACAAGTTATGCAGTCATTTTTGTAGCTGCATAACAAATTATGCAATCATTTTTGGTTGATAACAGTGTTAACAAAATTATGAATAATGCAATATGCTGCCATTTTCTCGACTGCATAACCGGTTATACATATGATTTCTAGTAAGCATGCTGAATCATGTAAATAAGTTACAGAAAATGATTGAATTTTCTCTAGTTTGACTAGTCCTAATAGGATCCCGTCGAGCTAGTTTCGTTGATGTCGTGATTGCTTTGGCTAAACTGTTGACGAAGTTGCGGATCCGATGTCTTCGACGAAGTTGCATCTTGTGGGTGCAGCTTGAGTACCTTTTCTGAATCCACTCTTGAATCTGCAAGGAACATTACGCAAGTACCGCATCCTACCACTTCCAGCAGTCTTCCTCCTCAAATCCTTCTCACTCCAGTTAAATTTCCTGAGTTGAGCAGCAGGATAACCACAAGCAGCACATCTACTCTTCTGGAGATGATAACTATGACGACCACTCCTTACACAAAGTGTGTGGGTCTTGTTCCTCCTCTTACCGAAACTTCTTGTACCTTTTCCCATTGTTAGTTTTTTCGCAGAAACCCTAAGCTCCTCTAAACTTCTTCTCTCTGGAAAGACAAACAACAAATCAATTCGATGAAATTTGTACGGGTTTTCACCTAACTTCACCAAACAGGGAATTAAGATTGTCGTTTGAAGCTTATTCGATTTTACTCACAGGGCAAAATCCCCAAATCATGTTAAAGCTTTGAACACTTAATGTTTTTAAAATTAATTAAATGAGTTTGTAGAATTATAATTTCCGGTTGTAAATCAGTAATCGGAATTTATCTTGGATCAAGTTTTAAGAAAAAAAAATCTGATTTTTGCTAAAAGCAGGAACTGGTTTCTATGAAGACATTTCTCAAAATTTTGTCTTGAAACCCCCATATCTGAATGATTGAACACAAAATCAAAGAGATGAGAAGATATTTTTCCTTTATAACTAGTTGTTGATGAAGACTCTATTTAATTTCACTTTGTCGAGAGCTGAGATTTCAAATCCGTCTCTGATACAGTATTTATGGATATTTCTTACCCTTTATTTTCTTTTTATAAATTATAGGTTTGTGAGAAATTTTCTTACAGAAAACAGACGTCCACGTAAAATTTTCCGTCCGTAGGCTTATGGGGAAGAAAAGTGGAGAAAGTGGATCTGACCGTAGATTTCACTAAATTATAACCTTTTTCGATTCAAAAGAAAAAAAAACGAGTTTGTTTAAAACTCAGCTAAAGCAAGTTCGACCAGGTTTCTTTTTAAGCTTCGGCTAATTATTTTTTTTATAAAACCCAGCTGAACGTGGCGAAGTTTTTACTTATTAACCCGATGATAAATTTGGTTGAATGTTTTCAAACAAATGGATAATTGATGTTTTGTATATAAAGAGTAACATAATCTTTTTACTATTAGTAGGGTATTCCTTATCATACCAACCTTGATTGATTGGCGGAACTAGGAACCTGGTGAAGGGTGGGCATGGCTGTTTTTTTAGCCTGGGCTTAAGCCTAATTTTAGGATCCAGTTAGGTAATATAAAAATGATGTTTTTGGACTTCTCGGGGCTGCTTGAGCTAGGGAAAGCCTGCTCTTAGTTCCGCCACTCTCTAAACGATTTTTGGGAATGGCCAAATCAGGACTCTTTTTCATGGTGCTTTTTTGAACTGTTGCATAGAAATTTAGCCCAACTGGGATTGATAGCTTCAAATGTAGAACAGTGTTAAAACCAATAAAGTTGGTAAAAAATTATGGACGAAAGAAACTGAAAATTGTTTAATTGGAACTGAAATTTCATCGTGTTCATACATTTGATTAGAATGAAAAGTGTTGCTTACTTTTTTTTTTCGTTTTTTTAAGGACGAATAAAAAGAAAAAGAATTGATCAAAAACGAAAAGGAACGAAAAAAATCATAAACGATTTAGAGTGAAATTTTCGTCGAAGATTATACAAAATGAATTTTTGTTGTTGTTTTACCGAAGCACCAAAACAAACAAAATGTACATTATTTGCAGGTTTTGTTGGGCGTAATCTTTAGATCTCTGGACTCTCCGAAGAAGAATTGTTAATCACTCCAGCTTCTGTTGTTGTTGTTGGTCGATGTTGATACTGTGAGTCTGATACCAAAAACGAACACAAAAATAAAAGTATTAGCTGTAAACTAACCGACATCGTTGCACTCTATTGCATCCAAATGACCCAAAGGTTGATTCTTTTCGGCCACTTTTTTTCTTTCTTTTTCACATTTTGGTTATATTAGCTGTACCTGTAGTTGCAGGAGCAGCAAGTTCTCTGGTAGGTAGTGGTGCAGGATTTAGAGTCACTGGTGACTGTAAAGAGGCTGCCGTGAAATGTGCATCCCCTTGCGCTGGATAGTGTAAATAAGAGGGTATCCGGTTAAGAGGCGCCTGGGCTGCAGTAAAAGCAGGTATCCTGCTAGTTGGAGATTGCAAAGAATATCCATAATAGTATGGCGATCCAACTGTTGATGATGATGCTCCATACATTTGTGGGTAGTATGGTGCTGCTTGAATATGTGGGTTGCCAAAAGTCTGTCCAGAAAGAAAAGATAATTTTAGAAACAGCCCTTATATATCGAATAAGAATTTATCAGTACACAGATTTTTGCAGTCACGAACAACTAACTGATAACATTATCAAAAATTACGTTAATTTTGTAGATAGCTAAATAAAACGAGAACTTTGTTCAAAATTTGCATTGTAAACACTAAAAGAGTCGGATCGATGGTACGTAAATTTTGCACTACTAATAGTCTAAAACCATTTCAAATCTCAAACGTTTAAAGCTTTTTTTTCTTTCGTTTTTGAATATCTAATGCAATTTTTTTGAGATACGAAGCAAAGCTATAACATAAGTGTTACAAAAGTAAAATATCAGTGATAGAAAAAGAGAGATATACTAACATGATGGTATCCATATTCGGGTGCATAAGCAGTGTACCTGAAATTTTAAAAATATTAGTGAAAGAACATATAAATTGAAAAAACTCAAGATCTCGCTAAACACTAATTAAATGTCCCATATGCTTCAAGAAAAAAAAGAAAGAAAATGTGTCATTCAACGATATCCGCAGAGACTGCATTATTGCTTCCACTACACAAAGTCCCAAAGGATAAAATCTATCTACAATGTAAAGAACAATCATAACATGGGAAACTCCTCCAACTAAAAGGATGATTCCCATTACAATAAAAAGAGTAGTATGTGAAAATAAAGAGTGGACATTCAAAATGTGTTAATCTCTGACGTACATTGTCAATTGCAGTGGACATTCAAAATGTGTTAATCTCTGACGTACATTGTCAATTGCCATTCAACGAAAAATTGACAAGACACTCAATGGTTGTATGCCAAAAACTCTCGCATGAATATAAAATAGTAAGAGGGTGTTTGTATATAACTTAAAAAGCAAGTAAGTATGTCAGAGATTAAGATGGGAATAAAATTTAGAATTGACTTTTAGAAGAAAAAAATTTGTTTTTAACTTGTGAAAATTACTTCTAATTGTCAAATATGCTATGAAAGATCATAATTTTTGAATAACTGTATTCATAATATACTAGCTAGAGACTATAAAAACCTACTCTGATCAGTAAAAAGACAATTTACCCTACTGAAATTGCTAGTTAGGACTTTCATTTCTTCTAATAATAATTTTGCACGAATCCTCCGAAGCATAGTTTTTAGAATATACGATTCATAATTCTTCTAATAATAATTTTGTATGTATCCTTTAAAACATAATTTTTAGATTTTACGAATCATAAGTCTGACCGTACAACTGACTTGTTTTGTTTAAGACTGATTTTTTATATTATCAGGATATAGTACATATTAAAAGTCTCAAAAAAAAAGTGCATATACTGAGGTTTTCTTGTATCCGCATTAAATGCCACATGAAAATGAATTGTCAATTATATGGTCCCATTTGAAAGTGCAAGGTCTAGTTGAAATGAGCCAACAGACAACAATGCTACACTGAATTCACTGGATGAAGATAGAAGAGTTAGAATTTGGTTTATTAAAAAATAAGAAAAGGAAACATTATTTTTGGCTTACAGATCCATTCATTTATTTCTAAAAAAACAATTATTACTGACATCTATCTTTTTGGTCAAACATAAGTTGACTACAATACCAAAAATAAAAAGTGGATTAATTATAGGTATGCAGTGATAGGTGTCTAATTTAACAAATTTTAAGAGGGATATCTAATTTGATCTCATACTATATAAATCTCAAAACTTCAAAATCATCATTCAAAATATTTAGAGTATGTTCCTAAAAATGACAAAAATAAAATGTAACAAATATTTTCTAATTTTGATAAGAAAAATCTAACTCACCCATATGGAGGATAAATAACAGGAGGTGGTGGTGGCTGCGGCGGCGCAGCACCCGGTATTTGAATTCGAATTCCCTGTGTACCACCACCTCCTTGATGATATGGACTAGCACCTGGGTTAATTTTCCCTAAATCAAAAATAAAATTAACACATTTCTTTTTATAAATATTCAAAACAAATGATCATGAATTATAAGTACATTATAATTACCTCGTGGTGGCGAGGGTCGTGGTCGACCCATCGCAGCGATATTACAATTAGCTCTCCTCCCATCAATCATCGGATTTGGATCAAGACAAGCATTTCTTGCCGATTCAGGATCACGAAATGTTACCTATAAACCCCAGATAATTAAACATTCTTAAACCTAATGAATGCAAGAACAAGAACAAGAACAA
Organism: Papaver californicum; assembly: GCA_023531435.1. NCBI lineage: Eukaryota > Viridiplantae > Streptophyta > Magnoliopsida > Ranunculales > Papaveraceae > Papaver > Papaver californicum. The sequence continues at coordinate 10,584,614 of JAJJMC010029624.1, forward strand.
TGTAGGTGCATATATATATACGAGAAAATTAGATTATCACTTACGAATCCGTAACCTTTTGATCGTCCAGTAATCTTATCGGTAATAACAACGGCCTCAAGAATATCACCAAATTGTTCAAAATATTGATGTAATTTATCTGTAGGTGTTTCCCAAGCTAATCCACCAACAAAAACTTTAGTATACGTGGTATCACCAAATTGTGACCTAAAACTCTGGTATGCCATTTGTTCTTAATGACGATCACGAACAAGAAAGAAATTAAGAAAAGAAAAGAAAAGGAATTGTGGGTTTTGGATTAATAAATAAATTAAAGAAGAATGTGATGAATCAATGAATCATATATTAGTTTCTCCTTCTTCTCCTCCTCTTCTTTTTCTCTTCATTTTCTTCTTCTTCCTCTTGAGTTTTTCTTCTCATTCATTCGATATGGATATGAATAATTAATATTCCTTTTTACAGCAATGGTTTCTCATTTAGAGAGAGAAGGGAAAAGAAAAGAAAAGAAGAAGTTGTTGTTGTGGATGATGAGTTGTTTTGAAATAAAGTGTGTTGTATGAAAAAATATTTGATTATTAAGAAGATGAATTTGATGGTGGAGATTCTTAGTTTGAGAAAGAATCCGACAGCTGCTAACCCTTATTTGCTGTCTATTTGTAGATTGCCAAGATTTTTATATATTTGGCAGTAGTAGTAGTGTATATATTTTAGATTGTTGGTTAAAAAAATATGATGATGAAATATTGATGAAATGTCATTGACAGCTATATATTTCTCTCTCTAATGCTTTCTTGATCTGGTTCTGTCCTCTCTGTCTTTCTCCATTACTATACTTACTCTCTCTATATACCCCACTCTATGCCTTGATTCCTTATTAATTTATTCTTCTTTTAAAATGGTTTCAGAATTACTACAATTTTACATAGTCCTTGACGAATAAAATGGCTATGTGATCGTCCTTACGCTCTATACGTTCGATTGCAATCCAGGAATGTGTCGTATAGATCTCGAGGATTGGTTTTCTAAGGATGATGAGAAGCGCTGAGGATGATTTCTACAGAATCTAACTTATTATTAGTTGTAGTTGTGTCTTCTTTTTCCTCTACACAGCTTTTTTTTGTCAAATTACTAAGTAGTTATAAAGTCTTAACAACCATATTATCCGGCCCCTACATGCTTTCCACTCCTAATTTATTCATTACAAGGTGAAATATAATTATTAAAATTTTATACTCTTTCCATCCAGGAATAGTTAATCTATTTATCTTTAAATCTTATCCGTTATTAAATGATCTATATCATTAAATAAAGAGATATTTCTAAAACTAATTTTTTAATTAATTATTTTTACTATAATCATATTTATATTTATTACGTAGATGTTTTAAAATATTTTTTAATAATATAAATTTATAAAAATCCGTCGTATATTTTAAAAAATAAATTCTATTTAAATTTTACTAATTATTATTTATAAGGGTATAATTGTAAAAATATTTTTAAAAATATTTTTTTTCCTCTTTATTCTAAGAATTATATAAACTTAAACTAGATCATCTATTTTTGGACGGAGTAAGTATAATCTAATGCCTAGTAGTTGCTATTCCTTAGACAGATGTAAAATTAGTTTACGGGATAGATCGGTGTGAGATAGATGTGGAGCCACCAATGCTTAACGATTGTTTGTTGGACGGGCGGCTAAGCTGTCACTTTTTTTTCATCAAGACATGCAACCAGTGAAGTTTTTGGTCAGTATTGGGTGGTAAAATTGATTCCCACTATCACCAAGGAACCGAGTCACCTACTCAGTTAGATCGCTAACATTGATCAACTATATATATATACCAGAAATGTCCTAGTAAAACTATGAAAGTAAGCAAGAAAAAAGGACTTTGTGATATTTTTTGAACAGATAGAAGAAGTATTAGCGTGTATAGTTTTTAAAAGAGTTGCACCGTGCTGCAGCTTTCAGTATATGGATCGAGTTTTTTAACAGTCATAATCAAATGCAAATCGTGAGGAGTAATGTGGTGACATTTCCACCGTCCAAATGAAATGGTCGTATGAACCAACTGGGTCGCGGCAAGCCAGCCAGGGACGATTTTCGTTAATATAATACTTACACAGTATGGATTAATTATTCCCTGTGATGGAATGATTAAAGATAAGAAAAAAAGTTACTTTTAAAGCGTATTAAGATATTATCTCCTAATAAGATGACCATTATTTTGTCCACGAGTAACGAGAAGTATTTTAAATCCTAGTTAGCAATTCGGGGTATATGAAACATTCGGAAAGATAAATGTATGAGTATTATTTGTTTTAGCAGAATATATATTCGATCTACTATTCGGTCAACGGTTCTTGATTCAGAAATAATTCGGAACAATATACGTACGTTTATAATTCGTTTTAGAAATATAAACTCGGTCCAGAAAATTCGATATATAATAACCTATAAATAACTATTTTTTAATATAATCTCATCTTAGATACTATGATTTTATGATTTTAAGAAACTATACATATGAGATATGTAATATAATCAGCAATAACATGTATGATGGTGGTGTACGACTAAGATTGGTGTATATAAGATTTTAAAAATAAAAAATATGATAGAAGATGATAATTTAGTGATGATGGGGATAAAGTATTATACAGATCATATAATTCGATAATTTGTAAATACGTATATAATTCACTCTAGGATGAAAATTTATAAATCTAAATTGAAATTCCGAAAGTACGGACGACATATACGGATTCGGATAATATGGATGAATTCATGAATTATACGGATATCATTCGCGAACTTGCTGATTAGATTCCAAATTCTTCTTTTGAGAGGTAGGACTTCTGAGAGATTCTACTTCTACAACATTTTTAATGACATGCCCCTCTGTTTTTCTTTTGTTGATTCCCAAGTTGTAAAGCCTACTGCTAAGAGGATCAAGAATAAAATACTGATCCTCTCATCACATCTTTGGTTGTTGTTTTTCGCAACTGGTGATCCCTTACGGCTCAAATCTAGATCTAAAAAGAGACTTAATATTGATGTTCCAGTGTTAGTTGTTAAGGTCTTTGTTGACTGCGTGTGTTATATTCCTTTACAAGGATGTAAAAAAATTGGAAAGAGTAGTAAAATAAGGAGCTGCAAGAATGCGAGATAGATACTTTGACTGACCCATCATATAAGATAAGGACTACTGAACCCTTGGTCATTCAAGGCCCACATGAAATGAGCAAAGACTGATTCTTGGTGTAATGTTTCAACACCCTCCAAAAAAAAGTCTGGACAAAGTCTACATTTAGCACATGAGTTATGCTATATCATCAACGGCACTTGACCACGAATACCTTGAGACAGGCAGTGATATTTAACATGATCATATTCTAAACACGGACCAGAAAGATCAGTAGTAGGCCTTAAGTTTTACGGATAAAAATTAGATAGGGTCCTCTCAAGAGGTCACTATCACAGACTTCACTCGTCTACTCTCTGCAGAAACGCCTCCCGGGAGGTACAAATAGTGTTATCCTGAAAAGTTCAGTCAATTCATTTGATGGCTGTTTAACCAATCCATGAATGGTCTTTCTACAGTTATCTGAATACTGTTTTGTGCCGGTCATTTACTAATAATTCTTGGATTATCTTGTTGACATACGTCTTGAATAGATGGACAGGGATTTTAAATATTAGGATGTTGTCTACTATGCCTCTCAGATGTAACGAGACATTAGGCCACCACGATCCCAATCGATAGGGTCAATAAATATCCTCCTTATATATGTTTATGTATGCATATAATGAGTGGTAGCATACGCTATTATAGAGAGAATGAATTGTGGGGTGAGGGAACAGCTATGATAGGAGGGAATGAGGGGAGGGACCCCTAATTTGGAAGAACCTTTAGGGCTTTGTTGTTGCCCATAGTCCGTGAACTGGCAGGTTTTATCCAGAGAGGTGTTTACAACAACTAACTAATAAACCTCGTTACTTATTGCTATTATTAATGTTGTACTGGTAGGTAAACCGTGTTACGCATTGAAACTGATGAAAATTATTGACTTGGTGTGGCGGGATGAAGTCCTGCACCGTCGATCAAATGTTTTTGAAAAATTTCTTGATCAATATGATAATTTTTATAGTTAGGAAATTTGATATCCTTTGATAATCCCACTATGGTATATGTGTGCGGTTTAAAAAGACTTAGATATCACGAAAGTATGAATAAATTTTAAGTTACATGTCAAAGTATTTTTTATTAGAAATGCTTAAACCACAATGGAAGATCAATTCGAGATGCATATGTATGTTCCATGTACCCTTGACAATGACAACTAAAAGCATGAACTATATTTTTATACATTGCTATATTCAAAATTTTGTTTGAACTGTAGTTAAGCTGAAAAAAGTTTTCAAACGTTGTTAAATGATCAATCACCAGACATGAGAATTACAAGAAACCTAATTTATTTAAGTTATCTGCGTATGGTCTAAATTGACATGAGAAACAAAAAGCACACTTAAACACTACTCAGAGAGTCCAGGTTTTTACCGTAGGTACCTTCCCACTGAAATGGGCTTTGGCCCATACCTGTCCCCATACCGTAGGTACCTAATGCATACCAAATGCGTAAGTTTTTCATTCACCAAAGAACCATACGTCCCTAAGGAATCCAGGATGGCCATCCCTTTTTAAGGATATCATCAATCTTCAATAATTTTTCCTTTGGACCCCTGAAGGGAACCGCTCGGCCACATTACTACTAAACTTTACTGCGGGAATGAGCTTCTCATTTTCTCATTTTATAAGGTTTCTAAATAGCTCAATTTTTTGAATTCTATTTATATTTTTCAAGCTGATAAGTGCTTTGTGCTCATGTCAAGATTACCAATACTCTCACTCCTTATTATAAGAATCGTGCAACCATTTTAAAAAACTCATGTTAGCATATCAGTCATCATAGCACACTTATTAATCTCAATTTCAGGGACATGTGCAAGCATTTTCCAGACAATAACAACTTTATGGTTTCTTTTTTCAATGTTTAATACGTTGTAATCAAACATGAGTTTCTTCTTATTATGACCCAATATGATCATTAGTAAATATATATGACAAAGCACTACAGAATCATATGGGACAACTACAAAATAAATATATGATTAGAACTCATATGAATAATACTTAGTTGACAAATAGAATAGAGATTCACGACAATTCCCAAACTGTCTATAAATCACATGCATTGTTATCCTTAATCCTCAGTAAACTTAATATCCTAAATATTATGAGCGTTGTTACAAAAAAAAAAAAAAAAAAGATTATAACCTGCTAGGTTAGCTTAATATCATTAAAATATTTGTAAGCTTCAATATAATTATCTACATCACATAGCAGACAATTACAGGAGAAACATATGACATGACCACAAAACAGAAAAGTGAATTATCCGAATAAACGTAATTTTGTCTATAAAACTTTGGAAATTTCTACAGTCGGTTACTCATCTTCTGATTCCCTAGGTAGGATATTCAAACATATTTATCGAGTAGTCAATTTTCATCTGTATGCATTAAATTATAAATATAATCAGAAAACATTGGAACACTCATCGCTGCCACTTCACCTAGCATTGTATCTGGTTCTCGGGCTCTACTCGAATAAGACGTGATTGCTTCTACTCCACTGCTCCATGAAATTAATGTATTCAACATGAAATTACTACCTATGGTTTGTCTAAATTTTCCTAAAAATACACTAACCAAAATAGAAGGTTCATATTTGTGAATTTTAATTCGGAAATGCAGTATTGAAAATATCTAAAAATACTAAAACAATACCAAATCTTATTTATTTTAGATAAGCACAGCGTTCTAATATGTGAATATGGAGGGTATTATTTCACAGTGTCCTACTATGTGACACCTTGGTTCCAAATTACTCAATATAGTTCTTAATTTTTAAGATCAATCCTTAAATTCAACTAATAACAAATCTCATTCATGTTGGTACAATTGAAAATTCTTCGGAATTAACTTTAGCCACAAATAAGAAATCAACCACATCAACGCAGAAACATAAGAAATTCTTCATAATTCTTCACATTCAAGTGAACTGATGGAGTTCACTATGTAGCTTGCAGGGATAGTTCAAAGAAACTTGAAACGATCTTGCAACTCTCTGTCTTTCCAATTACTTGATATTTATCGTGAGTTCTCTTTGCCTTAATGAGCTTGCTTAGTCCAAAGTTTCCAAACTTCATATCAGAACTCCTAGAAGGAATCGAACTCAGGAGAACTAACAAATGAATATAACTTAAACTGTAAACCTAGATTCCACGGGATTGTTGCAAAAGAATTAAGGCCCATTTTTTCATCTGCGATCTCCAGCTTGTTAGTGTCCTAAATGGAAAATTAGCCACCATTATTACCACTACGCCCTTGTAAAGGAATAAAATTAATGCCAATCAAAATCAACATTAAACTTAATTTGCCTAACAAACCAAAAAGTGATAAACTAAAAATATTGAAGGATCAAAATAGAACCAAGTAAATTTTTGTGACATCCATGTTGTGCGCACATCTACTGATTTTATTTTATTTTGAAGATATCATATAAAATTTCCTAATGAATACCCTTTGCGAATAACCTATGTTATAGGTACTAATGTTCTCTCGAACCCATCTTCCCAGATAATTATGAGGATTATCTTTAATGCATCCATAGCTTAAATAATTAGACACTTATTATATTCTTTATGTTCAATCAAGGGTGTATTAATCGTGAAGATTCTGATAAAAACATTACACCGGGGTTTAAATTGGGTGGATACACCTTGAGTTACTAAAGCTTGGCTCCTATTTAGCTCAATTTAGCTTTCCTAATAAGCCAAGCTTGAACTCCCATCTTGAACATGTCATGAACATCTAGTAAGTATGAAATAGCTCGAGTTAGTTTTGAGCTTCACTTGTTCATCGGATATTATTGAAATCCACAGTTAGAAAGAAAAAAGATTGAAAAACTTAATCACGATCGATTAAAAATGGTTTTTTTAATTAATATACCTATAGGGGATATTCAAGACATATGATGTTCTGATATTTTCCATGGTAGTTGAGATCTCATCTCTTGCTTCAGGTTCAGGTGGATATGTTTCCGATTCTTTCTGAAATTTGATATTTTAACAAAGAACCAAATATTAAACTAAAATCCACTGCGAAAATATAAAATATGCACGTTTTAATAGAGCGGAGATAATAAAATTTTGGGAGAACAATCCTTTCAAGATTATCAACTTCAATTTGTTTTAAATAATTTGAAGTGAAAAATTCAAGTTCCTTGTATCATCAACAACTGTAAGCCATTTTGGCTTGTTAGGAACTTCAAATAGGTTAATAACTGAAGTGAATTAAAGCACCAACTATCATTTAATACATTAAAAATTAGAACTTCACAAACTACCGTTAAAAATGTCTAAGAAATCTCTTAAAAAATATATTAAAAGTTAAATTTTTTTTCGTGTAATCTCTAAATAAATAAAATTGTAAGATACACTGCAATGAAATAAAAAATAAATTCAAAATGTTAATATCGTTGTTTTCTACTACATACCACGTCCAAATAGGAATTGTTATTATTGCCAATCTATGCTTGAGTAATAGTGCTAAAAAGAAGATTCTTTATCGCCAATCTATGCTTGAGTTATAGTGCTAATTTTTTATTTTTTTTTTTAAATAATGTGTTCAAGATCAAACATCTCTCTCCATCTGGAAGCTCCACCTCCACCCTTTTTCCACCTATGATCTTTATTCTACACCACTTTGTTGTTTTTTGTTAGTCGCTTCATTAAGGTTTTGAACTTCATCCTCCACTTTATTACCATTCTCCTTTAATTCGCCCAATCGAGATAATTGTTGTCAATTTATAATTATCACAGAGAAATATTAGATGAAAGAAACAATTAAGTATAACACATCAACCAAGCAATCCCAAGTTACCAGATACTTACTTTCATATCTCTGCTGTAGAGATTTCAAGCGATGCTTAGTTAAGTGGAAGAAAATATCCGCACAATGTGCTTGACGATTTTCCTTACCAAGGACTCTGAGTACGGGAAGCCAATATCATTTGAACACATAGGGTTGCACCAAACATGTTGAACTGAATTTTTTGAGCCATTACACTTGCTACTTTTGGTGTTGTCACAACAGCTCTTAATGGTAAACCATTTCATATACCCTATCGCAGTTCATAAAACAGATTACTCAAAATGTATACTTGATTAATTTGTGGTTAACATGAATATAGACTTGTTCAAATAGAACAAATTGTATAAAAATCTAAATCTTCAGGCACCCAAAAAGTATGTGAGAGTGGTATAATGGCCTTGGCCATAGTAACAAAGAGAGAAATGACACCTTCTGTCTCAAAACCCCAGCAATGTCTTCCTGTACAACCAAATCTTGTTTGTACTTCATTTGTTACACACACCGTACCTGCCTTATGCACCACTCATATACTTTATTTAAATATTTCTACATATTAAAGACCAGAATAAAAAATCACTCTCACTATAATCAGAATTAGAAAATAAAGACAATAATATGAAACAGAGAGCCAATTATTCCAGATAAATAGAATATAATTAAGGAAATAGACTGATACATCTTTCCTCAGAAATCGAACCTATTTTCTAACTGCTAGTGTACTGAGGCTTTGACCTAAGCAAGCAGCAACAGAAAATTGATAAAGAGCAATGTTTAAGAATAATCAAGGTGTACTTTTTCAACTAAGAAGAAGAACATAGGGCTTTATTTTCAAACACAAAATGACATAGTCTAGATCTGCAATGAACAACATGAAATGCTCAACATTTCAACAGATATTTGATCAAATCATTACTAAGGCCTCAGATCAGCTACATCGCTCACATCCATTTTATCACATACATTATGACTGATAGAGGGAGAGACTACAACAACTCCACCATATTTGGGTGTGAGACTAAAGCAGATTCAACTTCTGTTGTGCCAATCCAGTGCCTACTGATATATCAACATCAATAAAACCGAAATACAAACAGGATAGTAATCAAATTACTTTATCAACAAACTAACTATACACATATGAATAATCTTCTCCCTAACCCACATCCTTCTTACGTGTCCTGACTCCTAAGACCAAAGAAAGGTGCAAAAAAAGTTAAAAATTAAGAATGTACCTGACGTTGATAACATTATCAACTCTTCAAGTGAGCCAATGGTGTTTCTTATGGATTCAAACCATCTTGATCCATTAGATCTTTCATGTACTTGTGATCCTTACACAAATTACAGTGCACATTAATGTCATTGCAATCCAATCGCAAGTTTCTTACATGTTTAGTTTATCTTCAATATATGACTTTGTAAGTGCCACACCACAAACATGGGACATTCGAGTTCAAGGAAACCAATTAAGATCCAACGTTTCACTATCTTATATGGTAAGAATTTCATATCCTTCGTACCTCTTTATCATCAGACCTAGGAAAACATAAAACCACTCAAAAGTCACAAATCCAATCTCAACCACATAATCAAATCAAACATACAACAAATGTATCCATAATAAAATTAAAAAGAAGAAATGGTTTTTACAAATGGGTCACAAATTCTCTTACCCCTTGAATTGAAACCCAAATATGCGGAGGTTTAAGTCAATTGAACCAGCTGTCAAGCACTGTGCATTTGGATCAAACTTCCCAGATGTTGCATTCCCTGTGCCCGATAAATCAGGAAATATTTTGACACAGATCAACTCTGACTTCCCTATTTGCAGCTTGGTACGCTTCTTATATCTGATCCCACAATGGCAAAATAACTTCCGCTGTGATCGGAATCCACAGAATTAGTGGACGTATTTGAAGCGTAGGGCGCAAAGGTCCTAATATTCCTCAACCTTCGAAGACCTCATAATTTAACCCCATCATCAAATACAATGCTGAGAAATTCTGGTTGTAATAACTCCGGGGAAGGTGAATTTTCCGTTAGTTGCACCCTGTCTTCATGCCCATCAAATAAAGTACTAATGTTGATTGCACTGTTGTAGATTATTTTCTCTATTTCTCTCTGAACATATTTGGGGCGTCTTGTGAGCTCATTAGCATGTAATCCATTTCTGAGTCTTGGTTGTGCATATAACCGGAAGACATCGGCACTGGAATATGGATGCTCCTCAAACTTTCAAGAAAAGTCTCCTTTTGAAACAAACAATGTACTTGTACTCACTTCTGCGACTAAAAGTGAAGAACAAACCACTAAGGCAATTCGTTTTAAGAGCATCCATGAAGATATAGCAATCAAATAGATGTTGCATAAACCAAGTCGATCCAATACATCTCCAGAAATCAAATACATTGAAGATAATTATCTATCCGTAAGCTCCACCAGTAATTACATTAATAAAACTTTGTTAATAAATAATTTTTCCTTATGTAAATTTTACGTTACCTCAAATTTATTCAGTTGGATGCTAGTGATACACTCACAACCATGACCATATCAGAAGATTTACCAAGTTCATCTCTAATGGGATGAACTGCAAGAGTATATATATACATGGGAAGAACTAACAGTGAATCAAAACTGCCAAGTAATAATACATAGTGTTATGTACTCTACCATTGGAGTGGAAGATGAAGTCTTCCATGATGACATGATTGATTGTGGAAAGCTAAAAAAATGAAGCTTAGTTCACCAATTCAGGAACCAATTTAGGATTTTTTTTTTTTTTGTTTTTTGCTTCCAAGTGCAGAGATAACCATGACAGTGTTTATAACAACAAAAGAATATGCATGCGGAGAGTAGTACACAAAAAGAATATTTTTTTGATGCTCCTCAGACTTCTCTCACTAATTCCAAGGTCTAATGCTTCTATTCACAATTTTCTTGGTTGTATTAGAAACTTATCAACAGGATAGTACTGACAATAAGTAAGCATGAATTAATGAGTAATATTACCTTGTTGTTGTTCAATGCGAGTGGACAATCACATCAGTAACTAACATAAGCCTTTGGTGAGTAAAATCACAGTATAAACACGATTACCCTTTTAACCAAGCAATTAATGACGCATCACCAAATTCCCACCACAGATTTGCATACAGATCATCATCGCGAACGGCCTGTAACTCTTTCAGTGACTTAAGCATAATCACAGTTCCCATATAAAGAGAAACCACCAGCCATGCACTTTTCCAGATCCTTGGCTCCATAATCACAGCTCACTAACCAATAGCAACAAACCTAATACAGAAACTGAGAAGCCATAGAAACCATCAATCATGAAATTTAGAACCCAGAGAATTTTCACTAACTAATGGCAAGAGACGCTAAATGCATCTCTTTTATAGATCCTTCATTGAAAGAATTGAGACATCAATGGAGCAGAGTGATACGCCTGCAAGGGAAAACCGAAGAAACCACGGGAGAACAACAAGGAACTGAGCGATGCAATTAGTGATACATCAAAATAGCCATTTGAAATTCTGCAAAGGTTAACATAGAACACTAAAGAAAGTGTTTAAGAAGTTAATAGCATCAATATTAAGAATTCTGAATTTGATAAGATATGTCTCCATAATACAATTCATAATATTTACAGGTAACTGTTTAGCTTTCCCAACCTAACCATGGTATTTATTAGACACGAATATCCTTAGTCAATCAACAAATGTTGCCTCAACAAATGCACAATTAAAGCAAGATCAAAAAAATCATACAATGGATGGCGCATCTGGACTGCTCTCTTTCTAACTCATATTTCCTGGATATCCAAGGAGGGGAATCGCACCTTGAATGTTGTCAAGGCCAGAGACAAAAAGTAACTATGCTTCAAAGGGATAAAATTGCTAATTTTACCCATTTAATTTACCTATGTGACAATAACTTAAGTGACGAAGTGGTGTTATATATCAGTCTATATCTACCTAAGATGCTAAGAGCAACGTAAAAGAGTTGCTGGACATTTTTAGGCTGGAATTGTACTATTTGCAGGTCATTATCAAAAAAGAGAATTACCGGTTCAATCTTTGCTAATTCTATGATTGTTGGCGTTACTTTGGTACAGGCAACCAAGATAAAAAACGATACGCTTTTTAAATGTACGTCGATGTCGCACTGCAGATAATATTAAAATTGGAAGCATGTAAAAATTCCTCCCTACTCAAATAATTGTGTCATCTGTAGGAGTCGAACCCACAACTACATGGTTGAGAACCATGTGCTCTTCCAAGTGAGTTAAGATAGCAAATACCATCATAATTAATGTAAGTAGGATTTAATATAACGACACTTGAGTGTAAATGATTTATAAGCACAAAGGAATAGCAAACAGAGAACTTACCTTATAACATATAAGAAGTCATCTTCAGAAAAAAATATCATGAGACACCTTGCCCTTTGACAAAGAAGAGTGTAGAGATCCTAATAAAAGTTAATTAACTCCAATTAAGGGACCTTGTAGCCAAGCGAAGTTCAACTATATGGACACATAAGTAATAACATCTTAGCAAAAGTTTTCTTCCATTTGTTGTAGGTCCTTAAAGGCAGGCCTAACTTAACCTAAAAATGAGTTAAACACATACAAACTACGACTGACATGAACACTACAACGAAATCATGATTCCTTACCATATCAAGTAAATAAGTAAAAATACAATTGTGATTGAGGCAATTGAAGAATCTTCAGGCATAAGCATTTCCTTTCAGCTCCAAGTTTCAAGTCACCTAATTGTTACTTATTACTTATCAGAGGAAGAAAAAGTAAACTATTGTTTTCAAGTAGGAATAAAGTTGGCTAAAGAAGGACCTCTATAAAATGTCATATGTCCAAAATTACAAATTGCAATGGTTGTAATTAAGGATGCTGGACTCGCTCCAAAGAATGAAACATAATGACAATTCCAGACAGGTGCACTGTATACCTTCAAATGATCATATATTTTCAACTCTTATGGTGTCATTATATGAGAATCATTGCCGCACTCAAAATATCCACCACCATTAACTTAATATAACACATGAAGGAAACATAAAGTATAAAGCTAAGTTTATTTAAATCTCGTTAGGAAAACTATTCCTTTTCATTTTCAACAAAGTGAAAGCAAGAACAACAACTCAAACAATCTTATGTAAACAAGGTTCAAATTGGAAACATTCAACAATCTACATTTCCGATACTAAGTGTTGCTAATGTCTCATAGGTATTCATGACAAATGACTTACTAAGTTTGCAAAACGTCAATAACTAAACAGAAACATAAAGTTTCTGAAAAGAATTCTTTAACCTACGCTTTTCCCATGATTTTTCAGCTAGTTATGGAACTCAAGCTGTAGTCAAGTATTGTCTTATATTCTGAGTCATCCCATCCCTATCCTTCTCGAGGAAGTGAGAAAGAGACTGTAATGCGAGACTTCTCTTAAGTTCCATGTAAAGCTAGATGTGGACCTCCACAAGACCTAACTGAATCTTCTACCCTAAAGGGTCCTTCCAAAACGAAATGAAAGATTAAAGCAACTAAAGGCAACATAAAGTCTAATCTCTGGTCTTTTTCATCATTAGTGGCCTTGACATCACCACACAAATTTGCTTCTTCTTCACCCATCATCTTTGGTTTCCTGCCAAAGTCAAGCCAGACTTGCCTCTAAGGACCTACAACAAATGATTCTGAAATAAGTAAGCTTGGAGTTTATATTGAGATGCAATTTTGAACATAAAAACTATATGAATGTAAGATAACGCATGTATGTAAACTTGTGTACATGCCGCACTACTAAGATAAACACATAAAATAGACACATGTGATATACCTCCCTGAATATGCCATCCCAATGAAAACCTCCCGCATAGAAATATCTATGTAATCACACCAACATTCCAAACATCTAATTGGGGACCAAATTGGTGTTTCAGTATTTCTGGAGCCACATAGTACGCACTACTAATAATGTCCTACATTTTTTTCCCTGCAATGAGAAATACAATTAAACTCATAAAATGGTGAAATTATATATCATTAGACTTTTGGAATTTTGGGTTTTCCATTTGATTACTTTTTTTTCTTAACCATTAAGATGAGAATTTTATTTCTTACAGAGCTTATACAGACCTGGCATTATTCTTAATCGCAATCTTGTCAATCAACATCAAGGACTGCAGCTAGGTCTGCAGTGACACATGATATATAAGTTAACCAACATGGCGGGTTAAGAGTGAGTAGAATTCATGGCAGGGATTAATCTTACATGATACAAATGGTGAGATACTTAACCTTACAACTTAGAAACATTATCCAAGTTGCATTCGGCACTGTAAATAGTCTTTACAAATCTAATACAAAATGACGGTAATGAGAGACATTTAATTTTGGTAAGTAGGGTTGGTTCGGAAAGAAAATATAGTTCAACGCCATGCTTCCATGACACATAGAGATAAATGGAAAACAAAATAAATGCTCAGATTATCCTAAAGGTGCATATAATAAACGAAAAACAAATCGATTTAAGAAAAAATATTTCACCTTCTTTTTATCAGGATGAGTCTTATATGTGATATATCTTCTCTTGCGTATAGCTTAATCTGATAGGATCTCGAATGGTTTTGGTAGTGGATCAATGTCAATCTTTTTGTCCAACCAACACATGTTTTCCGTTTCAAGTCATACAGCAAATGATTCTAAAATAAGTAAGATCGGAGTTTATATTGATCATAAAAACTCTATGAATCTAAGACAACATATATATTTAAAACTTATCGAATATATAAAAATACTCAAAAGATAAACACCCATTCATACAATTAACATTATACTGGATGATGATTAACTGAAAATAAAAGTGGTAGACTATTTATATGCAGTGCATACATCAAACTGATAGTGCAACAATCAAAATAAGTAAACCTAAAAATTAATGAGAACCCAATCATGGAAACCTATTATCACCTGCAATATCAAAAGAAAGTTAACCAATGACAGTTCATACATAATTTTTTCTAATTTTTCCCTTCCCAAAATTCACCAGCAATACAGATTCCAGACCAGCTAACTTGACAATGATATTGCTATACATACAGAAAAAAATTAAAATTTTAGTGATATTTCTGATTGCAGTAGTTCATATTATCGCATAAGTTTTACTAAATGCAGGAACCAGAAAGCCCACATGACCACAACAACTGCAGCACAAAGGAGATGGAGTAAGTACCATGCTTAACTATCTAACCGAAATCTCTAATATGTGTAGTTAACTATTAACTAAATATCTGACTAAATGTATATATTACTTATCCCTCTAGTACATACGTATATATCAAAGCCATCTCTACTGCGGCAAGTTTTCCAAAAAGTAAAAAATAAGTAAATAAATATATTCTCGGTTAAGTATGTTCGTACCATAATCTACCTACAGGATATCCCATGCTTGATTTATCATCAATTGTTCTAGGCTTGATTTATTGTCGATGTTCTACGACAATATCTTCTTCAAATTTTCATATAATCGATATTGGCGCAAATTCAATAAGACAAATTTTCTGCACATGTAGGAAAGTTTTATGATTATCCCTCATCCAAATTTCTTGTATACAAACTATATAGAGTGCCGCTAATCTTATAACAGCGAGTGTATTGTTAGTTTACAGACAGTGGAAAACTTAAAAGAACATATAAACATGTTTCGGTGTTACTCTTTAAGTAATATTTTATTTTGCAACTTCATTTAAGCTTGTAAGAAAAAATAATGAATGCCAACATTATTTTAAATACCGTTTGTTATGAAATGTAATATTTTTGAACATAATTTCTTTTTAACTCAGTGTTATTCAGTAAGAATGTTCACCTTTCATTCTCTATGTGTATTTTTGTAACGAGAGATCGAACGAGAACAATAATAGAGATCGAGACACAGAGATTTACGTAGTTCACTAACTATTACGTTAGCTACATCCACAACAGAGAAAAGCAGAGTTTTATTATAGAGCAGAATACTGAGTTACATCTATTCTAGGTACAACGTATGTATATATATATAGGGCAAAGAAATAAATCCTAATTCGACTAGAAAACGAAAACGAATCCAACGATAATACATTACGTATACCGTTTAGGCCCGGCCAACTACTGATTCAAGGCATATCAACAAATCTCCACCTTGACTTGAATCCTCCCAGCAACAGAAACAGATGCACCATGACAGTGCCAGAACCTTTCTCTGCCTCAGATGCCCCTAGACAAGGGCTCAGACTATTGACTTGTGATATTGAGCAAGTCCATGCAATGTTGGAACTTGCTCTCAGGAACTGGCTTGGTGAACATGTCAGCAGGGTTATCGGCTGTCCCTACCTTCTTCACTTCAATTCTCTTCTCATTTCTCAGAAAGTGATACCTGACACCAATGTGCTTCGTCTTCTCATGATGGACTTGATCCTTGGTTAAGCACATTGCACTCAAGCTGTCACAATACACTATAGCCTGATCCTGATGTAGGCCTAGATCATTAACCAGCCCCTTTAACCAAATTCCCTCCTTAGCAGCTTCTGTCAAGGCCATATACTCTGTCTCTGTAGTAGACAAAGTAACTGTAGGTTGTATAGTTGCCTTCCAGCTTACAACAGAACCTCCAAGAGTGAACACATAGCCAGTCATAGATCTCCTACTGTCCACATCTCCCGCATAATCAGAATCTGAGAAACCATCCACTAAACATCGGGTATCGTTCCCATAACAGAGACCGATATCTGAAGTACATCTAAGATACCTGAAAATCCTCTTAACAGCTTGCCAATGTTCCTTCCCAGGCTGAACCATAAACCGACTGACCATATTAACAGCAAATGCTAAGTCTGGTAGAGTGCAGACCATAGCATACATCAGACTTCCAACTGCGCTAGCATATGGAACTCGAGACATGTACTCTTTCTCCTCATAAGTCTGAACCGTGTACATTCCCAACTTGCTGTTAGATTCCATTGGAGTATTTATAGGCTTGGATGAAGACATTCCAAACCTGCTCAAAATCTTCTTGATGTACCCTTCCTGTGATAGGAAAAGCTTCCTCTTCTTCCTATCCCTATAGATTTTTACTCTCATAATTTTTCGAGCAGCACCCAGATCTTTCATCTCAAACTCCGCACTGAGAGACCCCTTCAGCTTCTGAATATCTGACTTATTCTGAGCAGCAATCAGCATATCATCAACATATAGCCACTGTGCTGACTTGTTTCCAGATACTGCAGCCTTGTAGGTGGACGGCTCGTGATCCTCCACCTCCTCGGCACCTGCAATGCATAACCCACCAAATCTTCAAACCTGTACCTCGCTGGAGGTTTTATTCCAACCCTTCTAGGTCGGTCTGTAGCAATGCTCCTATGTTCAACTTCCTCTGGTGGTGCATTCTCAGACTCATCTGCATCTTGCTCTTCAGTAACTGATGGTGGTAGTTGGTCGTCAACCAACTTAGGTGCCTGATTCTCCTCTGGACTGAATTGCACCTCCACCTTCTCAACAACAACCTCATCTTCTGTGACTGTTGAACCCTGTAATACATGCAAAGTTCCATTCTTGACACCTTTCAGAATCACATCAGAACCTTTGCAAACATGCAAACCTCCACCTTCACCTTTGAAACTGAAACCCTTACTGTCTAGCAGACTCAAGGATATCACATTCCTTGTCAAGAGTGGCACATGTCTGACTTCCTTCAATGTGCAGAGCCTCCCATCATGTGTCCTAAACCTGATTGAGCCGATTCCAACCACCTTGCAGACAGACCCGTTTGCCATAGAGACACTGCCTCCATCTGCACGGCTGTACGTAGTAAATAACTCTCTTTTGGGTCATATATGGTAGGACGCCCCAGAGTCAAGGAACCACACATCAGACTGATGTGTGTAATCATCTGCTAGCAGAATAAAATCTCCCTCTGAAGTGTTTCCACATTCAGCTAATGCTGCAGATCCAGAGTTATGTTCTTGTTGATTATTCTTCTTAGGACATTCCGACTTCCAATGACCTTTCTCCTTACAGTAGGCACAAACGTCTTTTGGTAATTTATAGCCAGAATTTTTCTTGGCATTCTTACCGTCCTTGCTTCCTTTTGCCATCAACCCGGAAGCCTGATTTTCTGTACCTGTTCCAGCAGCCTTATGCCGCATCTCCCTGGTATGAAGAGACGACCTAACCTCTTCCAGCGTTATAGTATCTTTTCCGACAATAAAAGACTCTCTAAAATTCTCATACGACGGAGGCAGAGACACCAGCAACATTAAGGCAGCATCCTCATCTTCCACCACCTCATCAATATTACGTAATTCAAACAGAATAGTATTAACTTGATCTAGGTGATCTCTAAGAGGCGTACCTTCAGACATGCGCAGACTGAAAAGGCGTTGCTTCAGCATCAACTTGTTGGTCAGCGATTTCGTCATGTAGAGGCTTTCCAACTTTAACCACAAAGCGGCGGCCTTTTCCTGATCTGCGACTTCAGTGATTACGTCGTCCGCGAGACACAGCATAATCGTCGAGTGAGCCTTCTCCTCCATAGTCGCATACTCAGCGGTGGATGTATCTGCGCCCTTCTTATCCGAAGCTAATGGCAACCAAAGACCTTGTTGCTTCAACAAAGCCCGCATCTTGATTTGCCAAAGACTAAAACTATTTCTCCCGGTAAACCTGTCGATCTTCATCATGGATCCGGACATCGTTCTCGGTGGAAATCGAACCTCGCTCTGATACCAATTTGTTGTAACGAGAGATCGAACGAGAACAATAATAGAGATCGAGACACAGAGATTTACGTGGTTCACTAACTATTACGTTAGCTACATCCACAACAGAGAAAAGCAGAGTTTTATTATAGAGCAGAATACTGAGTTACATTTATTCTAGGAACAACGTATGTATATATATATATATATATAGGGCAAAGAAATAAACCCTAATTCGACTAGAAAACGGAAAACGAATCCATCGATAATACATTACGTATACCGTTTAGTCCCGGCCAACTACTGATTCAAGGCATATCAACATGTATTTCCCTGATTACGCATTCGTAATCGTTTCGCTTTCTCTTCGTTTTACAGTCATGGATATGAGCTTTCCGATGATGTCTAAACAAATACAACAGTTTATTGTTGGTTATACACTTTATATTTATTTACTTATTTTTTTCCTTTTGTTTATAAGAATATTACATGTAAGATGACTATCATTTCTCAAGCGGGATCCTCCATTCTTTGATGATCCAGCAACCTTTTCCGTAGCCCGACGCCTAATCATCAATCTTACTACTCCCTCTGTAGCTACATCAAAAATATCCAAGTAAGCAACACCACTAATACCAGCGACACCTTAACGAATTCTAATGCACATTTCCACCAACAACTCTCACATACCAATACCAAATAAAAAACACTTGGCATATGCTGGCGTACTTAAAGTTACTACTGATCCATTTGGAAGGAAATAAAAACTACTTCACAATACTTAAAACATACTAAAACTTTTAAACATTAAAAGCCAAGAGATTAAAAACTATAGGAAGCTCGCAATGATAAAAATTACATGCAGTTCTGTATGTTGCACTCTACACCAAGTTCTTGATTTAGAGACGGTGCAACCTGTTAGTGTGCACGTCTTGAAACGTCATAGGTTCCACTATATTAAGCAGCAACACCCCTAACATTTCTGCTGCATGGGCCTGTGATTCTTCTAAAGCATGCTCATCGTAGATACATGCTTCTGCTCTGCGAACTCCAACGGAATCACCACGTCTCTCCAATTTAATAAAACCTTGTGATCCTTAGAAGAAATAACTGATGTATACAACGAATTTCGTTTTAGAACTGCATACATAATCTCAATCAGTATAAGTACAGAAATTCTCCTGCCCCCCGATCATTTCTTTTTCTGGTATACGAAATAGGGGACTTCACTAAGTCCATCCTGCCAGTCTTAGCTCTGCTAATGATAGAAGTATGGGAAGTACTACGACATCCGAACCGAACCAGTCCACATGCTATCGGGTCGAAAACAACAAAACTAAACAATAAAATCTCACTTTTATAAATTCACAGTGCAATCTACCCGATGTTGCAGTTGCTTGTGGAATGTAAGAGAGGAGCTGGTAATCCAGCACCTACATACATTCAAATCCAAACAATAAATGTCAAAAAGCCAAAAAGATTAATTTTTCACAAATTGTTAGAAGATTCATGAAAAAATCCAAACAATATATGTCAAAAAACCAGAAAGATTAATTTTTCACAAATTGTTGGAAGATTCATGAAAATTTAGAAATACAAAATACCAATGATCTTTTAAAAGCAGAACAATACCACTGTGAAACCGAAGAAGAAGAAGAAGAAGAAGTACGAATAAATAGGGTTTTAGGGGAAAGGGAAGAAGAGAGGCAGAAAAATTAAAGCTAAGGTTTTATTATTTTAATTTTTTGAAACAGTTTGGGTTGATTTTCTGTATCAAATTAAAATACCATAGATTAGTCGCTAAAAATAGTAGTTTTCTTCCTGTTTTAAGTACACGGAATGTGTTTATTAAGGATATATGTGGGTACTTTTAAATTTAGATATTTATATACGCAAATGATTCTAAAAATACAGCACTTAATTATAATTTTTTTAATTAGATAGGAATATCAACGATCTAAGTGAACCAAAAATTTTGATAGTGCCAGATTTTTAAAAATATATACTGTATATTCTTAGCCTTAATATAGATGAAAACACAGAAGTTAAAAATTTGATTTAACAATTTGCTCGCAGTTCCTAGATTTCCGAAAATATAGCAAAATCTATGCTTAACCTTAAAACATATTGAAAGAATATTTCGGTATATACATGTTTTAGATATAGATATAGATGGTAAAATAAGGAAGAAAAATATTTCCGTAAAAAATTGTTTTTTTCTTTTTTACAAATTTCATTTTTAAAATTCTATTTTAGTAATTCACTTGTCGTAAATTCAACGGTTTAGATTTTATGAAAATTATGTAAACACGGTGTAAGAATTATTTATAAAATTTCAACCAATCAAAAACAAGAGTTTCGTTGACCAACCACCACAAAAAAAGGGTGAACACTACCTTTTAACGTGGAACAAGAGATCGAATTGATTTTATTAAAATTCAACGGTCGTAAAATATAAGTTGGCTAATTTGTTTTTCAGCCGATCAAAGACTGGGGTTTCGTCGACCGTCCAATGGGAAGAGAGGTGTACGCACCTTTCAACGTGGGGTGAGAGATAGATTGAAGTGTTTAGGTTGCTGATTCTTGATATTTTATTTAATCACTAGGTTTTAACCCGTGTATACATCATTTACCTAGTATTATCTATTGTGTTGATTTATCAATGTATTATGTTTATGAACTTGTTTGTGATATAATTGTTGTAATAATCTTTCTTTTAAAAAAAATTTATATTACAGTTTTAAACCTCAGTTACCATCACTAAAATTTTGTATTTCATTTCAATCTCGTAGAAAGTGTTGCTAATCTATTCATAAAGCTATCACTAAAATTTTGTATTTCATTTCAATCTCGTAGACATAAAGCTACGTGCATTGTGCGCCACCCGGTTTAAATTTTCTGTAGTGATGGCCAGACTATATATTCACTGCTTACTGAACTAAAAATTGCCAAACCACATCGTTTCTACTGCTAAAGCTTAAATGCATTGTCTTTGCAAATGGCTCGAGTAACCTACAATGCCTACTTTCGTAGAGAGCTAGTATTTAAACCCCAAAAAAATACGACTGGAGTTTCATGGTAGAACACGACCCCTATCGTGACGACAATTCACAAAATCAGTTTTTATAATATCAAAATATATATACATATATATATATATATATATATATATAAAGCCAAGGAAATTCCATGGATGTTAGGTAATTAGAACTTTCGCATTACAATAATCAAAACCTAAAGTAGAATGCAGATATACCAAATCAGGTGTGATGATTATTAAATCTCAGTTTCTTGGCAACAAACAAACAATCAATTTATGGTCGCAACAGTGATACCAAGTGATGATAGAAACTGTTGCTGGAGCAGGCTCTTGCTTACAATTTGATAGCAAAAAATTCAAGAAGAATAGTAATTTAACATAATCCTATCGAAATGTTCGAACACAACATACTGACAAAACTTTACACTAAATTACGTATTGTTTACGCTGTGAACGCCATCTCACTTTGGTCTTCCAATAATGACATCCTCACCCTGAGACCCTTGACCTATGATTCAGAAATAAAAGCTTTACTCAAATAATCAGAATTAAATGTTACTAAGAAAACCAATTGTGGCTGGTGGTACACGTGACGATAACAAACTCCTCGAGATGGTGGTAGTATAGAGAGTGGACTGATGGCTGTTGCGTGCGAGATGGAGCTAATGTGTGAAGTGCTGGTGGTAGTGGGAAGGTGAGAGCAGTATGTAGTGGGTTGGTGGGGAAGATTCAAGCTGCTGGATTCATACAGCTTCAGGTGGGTGTTGTTATGTTGCATCTTACAATTGGTGGCTTGTGAACATTTCATGTTTTGTTTTTCTTTTTCTCATGATGTAACAACAAATGCATGTTAAGTGTAAACAAAAGAAACGGGCAAGATATATTCATACAGTCAATATATTATAAAATTGTTGCATAGGCAGTGTAAAAGTTTCGGATTTCAATACTCCTTTAACTCATGGAGAGGAAATGACAAAATATCATGTATGATGTTAGATCTTCTTATTTCTGCTATGGTTGCTATCAAGTATATGATATTCTATATTAAATGAGGGATTTTTTCTATGTTTTTTACATATAATTTCCATTTTGTTTCTTTCGCAATCTATATTGCAGGTTTTAAGCCTGTGCAGCACATGGTGTTTTATGGGCTTTATACAGCTGATGGATCTGATTTTGAGGCTCTGGACAGTGCAATAGAGAGACACATATAATGATGCAAGTGTCTCTGTCACCAAAGAAAGTAGCACTGCACCTGGCTTGGTTTCAGGTTTAAATATCTTTTCTCGATGGGTTGCTTTTTTTTTGTAATATTTAGTAGTTGCTTCAGGAAAAAAATAATACAGTGTTGGCTTGTAAGTTCAACTGATCTAACGCAACTGATTCAATCAAAGTTGTTGGGTTATGCTTACTAAGTCATTATCATGTGCGCACAGGTGTGGGTTCTTAGGTTTACTTCACATGTTTTTCATCAGTGGCTTGAACAGGAAATCTCTGTTTTACTTTACTGGCAAGAGGTACAGATGCAAGGTTTTCTGGCTTATTGGTTATGATTATGCATATTAGTTCGAAGACTTACCTAGTCTGTCAGATCTGATACTATAAATCATTGTGGCACATTCTTTACGATAGTAACACAAAATGGAAACAAATGAACTGCATTTCTCAAACTCAGCAAGCACGTCATAGGATAGTACTACTGCCAAACTTTCAAAACAAACATAATATGAACTCATGAACGCTATAAAAAAAAAATTTGGGGCGACTAATAAAACAAAATAAAATCATTACGAAGTAATATCAACACACCTCTTATCCATATATTTTCTTTAATGATTAATCTATCCTTGTTTAATTAGTGTTAATGTTGATTAATTAGTTTGTTAAATTTAGTTATAGTTAGTGTTAGAAAATTACTTGAGTCATAGTTTTAGAATAGAAATAGAGAGTGTATTAGAGAAGAAGAAGAAGTTAGAGAAGAAGAAGAAGAAGTTTGGAAAAACTAGGTTTTACTTAAAATCAATAACAAACATGGATGAGTATGAGGAAGAAATGAGAAACATCATGAAAAACTCACTTTGTATGCGTTTGGATCGTTTAAAAAAAATCATTTTTGTATGCATTTAATGTCATGGACGTCCCAGAATTGGTAGATAATGGAGTACCATATCTACCGATTATACACTCATGTGCCAAAATAATGGTATAATCGGTAGTCTCGTGATTTTTATTACTACCGATTGTACAAAATTCCCAGATTGATTTTTTTTTTATTTTGATTTCATAATCAGTAGTTTAATGGAGTACCATATCTACAGATTATAGGTGTCGCCCCAAAAATGAATTTCTCAAAACTTACAAAATTTCTAACTCTTCATCTTTCACAACCGGTAGTGGATAAAAATATATATCTACCGATTGTAGCCAGAATTGAATTAAACTTTAAAATTTTAAACTTTGTAATCGATAGTTTAATGATCAAATTTATCTACCGATTATACTTGTTTTTTTGTACAGAACTTTTCTTGCCATAATCGGTAGTAGGTGAACACAAATAACTACCGATTATGGTTAATCGGTAGTACGGGAAATTAATAACTACCAATTGTATATAATCGGTAGTATAGAAACATAGTTATCTACCGATTATGTAGATTGTACTTAACATCTAACTTCATAATACTATTTCAACATCCGAAAAAAAACTTGTTCAAAAAAACTTACTACATATTGTTCAAAAAACTTGTTCAAAAAAACTTAAAACATCCGAAAAAAAAACGAAACAAAACACATCATAGATATTCAAAGTGATCGATCAATCTCATTGATCTCATGAAATTCTTCCATTCCTTGTTACTTTCGATTTGGTCCTAGTATCAACTCGCTTCTTCTTCTTCTCCTTCTCCATAGGATCAGCAACAACTTCATCTTCCTCAACTGGACCTATGTACTCACCAGCTTCGTTGTAGTATGGGTTTACGCCTGAAAAGTCTTTCTCCATGAAAAAGAGTCGAGGATCAAAGGTCGGATCGGCCTCCATCCTTCGAATCATTTCTTCCTCAGATCCTTCATCCGAAAATGGAACTTCGACGTAGTTGAGGGGATTGTCAGGACTGTTCCACCAACAACCAGGATCGTTCATCATTTGTGAAAAATCCGGATCATCCATCATCATTTGATATATTTCTTCAGGAGTAACTCCTTTCGGCAAATTGAAAAGAGGACGTTTAAGAATTTCAGCCTTTTTAGACGGAGAAAGAACTCATCTTCGTCCATAACCTAATGAACATACCCAAACATGGATTATACACAGTAGCTATTATAAAATAAACAAAAGCACATAATCGGTTGTTAAAATTATGCAATGATTACACACAATCGGTAGGTCATGTTCTCAGTATATGTCTGATTATATGCAATCGGTTGAGTGTAGCCCTAAAACTGGTTTATTTAAAACACAATATATAATCGGTAGATAAAATTATACAATATCTACCGATTGGGCATGATGTTCTTCAGGAATGATGAACTCGAGGCATAATCGGTAGATAAAGTTCGCCAGATTTCTACCGATTATGCGTTGTTTCAGGAAATTATAAAAAAAAAATTATCATAATTTCTTCAAATTAATGACTAAAAATATAAAAGTTGGATGTAACTTACTTTTCCTTGGGTTTTTGAGATTGATGGAGGATCATATCGTCGGAATCAGTTGACGAATTAATTTCAATGATTTTGGACTCTTTGATCACCATCTTTTTCTTTCCCTTCTTTGATTGTGTAGGAAAAGTTTTTGGAGCCATTTTCAGTGGAGAATGAGAAGAAAGGGAGTAGAAGAATCGGTAGAGGAGAAGAAATGGAAAAGGAAAGGGAATAGAAGAATAGGCAGAGAACAAGAAGAATAAAGAGATAGAGAAGGAAATGAGAAGAAAAATAGGCTAATTAGGTTTTGTATTCTGTCTATAATGGTTTTTTACACTATTATTATATTAATTTTTATTATCATATTCTGTCTTTGAAAATTTCCTTCACCTTAAGCGGCGTGGACGAACCTTAAACGGCTTGAATTTTTCCATCACCTTAATGATATTGAAATGAGCTTCGTAACGGTAATTTGAGTGTTTCCATCTTCGTCATTCCTCGAGAGATATCGCTATAACTTCATCATTAGTTTCACCCCTCAAACGTTATCGATTGACAAGATAAGTTAAATTCACAAATGGATCAACTTCTCTGCTTATACAATTAAATCGACAAAAAAGATCATCTCTATTACGGTTATTGTGGTTCCCGGTGTCAACACAAAAATGTTCGTGAATACTCTCCAAATAACTCATACTCATTACACCATTTTGCCTATGTTCTTCTCTTCCCCTCGGATAGAATTGCACATAGCGGCTACCTAGCGATAAATCTTCCTCTATCGTGAACGGTTGAGCCGTTAATCTATATGATGATTACTTCGATGTTGGATAGTTAAAATATATTGGAGGTGCATAAATGAGAAGAGGCCTCCTTATATACATTAGAGTCCTAATGGCTCTTTTGTTCAAAAAACAGAGCCGTTGAGGCCTTGTGTAACAAGAGTGTACAGAAAATATGTACACTAAGTTCGTACGAATATAAACAATCGGAAGTATCGGGATCACCATTATCTACCGAATTTTATAATCGGTAGGCTAAAAAAAAAATTACTACCGATTATAATGTAAAATGTGTCCAGAAACCAATCAGTTTCATCATCTTAATCGGTACACAATTAACCACCGATTGTACTCAACAGGTATAATCGGTAGTCTAACAAAAAACTTTACTACCGATTATAATGTAAATGTGTCCAGATTGTACTCAACATGTATAATCGGTAGTCTTACAAAAAAAATTACTACCGATTGTATATGTTGCCTCAAATTCAAAATCAAAAAAAAATCAAATTTCGAAAATTAACATTATCCATAATCGGTCGTATAAAAAAAAAATTAACTATCGATTATAAAAGTTGCCCCAAATTCAAAATCGAAATTTTTTTCAAATTTCGAAAATTAACATTATCCATAATCGGTAGTATAAAAAAAAATTAACTACCAATAATAAATTTTGCCCCAAATTCAAAATTGAAAGAATTTTTAAATTTCAAAATATTCATTACCCATAATTGGTAATTTAATAATAAAAATTAACTACCGAGTATAAATGTTGCCTCAAATTCAAAGTTGAAATTTTTTTC
Organism: Papaver californicum; assembly: GCA_023531435.1. Classification (NCBI taxonomy): domain Eukaryota; kingdom Viridiplantae; phylum Streptophyta; class Magnoliopsida; order Ranunculales; family Papaveraceae; genus Papaver; species Papaver californicum. The sequence continues at coordinate 10,611,636 of JAJJMC010029624.1, forward strand.
CAATTTCGAAAATTTTCAAACTCCATAATCGGTAGTCTATGAAATTTTGTAAACTACCGATTATAGATGTTGTCCCAAATTCAAAATTGAAAAAATTATCCAATTTTGAAAATATTCACATTCCATAGTCGGGAGTCTAAGAATATTTTTAAACTACCGATTATAATGTAAATTGTTTTCAGAAACAAAGCAGTTGGTATAATCGGTAGATAATTATCTACCGATTGTGGATCACCATGCTTAATCGGTAGTTGATGTAAACCAAGTATCTACCGATTGTACTGTAAAAAATTTGACAAAATTATTTATTAAAAATGAGTCTCTAGAAAATCAATCGATTATTCACAAACGTAAAGTAATCCATTCATCAGCCATAAAGTCAACATAATGTTATAAAATTAACCAAGTATCTTACAAATCAATCGATAATGATGTTCTCTAAAAACCAACCAAAATCTAATTTCTAGATTTCTTGGTTTTAGTATGAGGACGACGAGCATCAGGGACATTGGCTTCACCATCAGCGCTCGATGAACCACAAAATCTTTTACTGGGCTTTGTTGCTGGCCTCTTAGCCTTGTACGAAGCTTTCTCCCCAAACTTACTTGCATAAGCTTCATTATCTATGTTATCTATTAGATCTTTATGCTCTTTCATCTTCTCAACTGACAAAGGCACTCCCACCTTTATACACCCAGCAATCTTTTTGGAGAAAAACGCAAACCTATTTTTCTGTTTTTATGCAATAACAATCAAACGATTATTATCTAAAAATTAAGACGTAATATTAAAATCAAACGGAAAGAACATTATGTACCAGCCTCTCATAACCCGAAGGTTTGTCTTTGATGATACAAGGATAATCAGAAACATTGACGGTCTTTCCTTTATCTTCACGGATCACATGAAGATGAGAATGCTCCCGGTACCATTCCATATAGCCTGGATATACTTTATAACCTCGGTTGACAGGTCTCCCCTCGTTGATCAAATATTGCATCTTGTTATTCCAATCTTCAACGGATGAGTTAACAGACTAAACTACTGTGATAGAGTCCTTACTACATACAGGATTCTCCACGTCCAATTTTAACCTGACACGCATATGACTCCAAGGTTCTTCTTGTACAAAACCGAGTTGACGCATCACCCTAGAGGCATTGTACATTGCATATCCAGTGGGATGCCACAAGGGCCCATAGTAAAACGATAACTCAGACCTTCCCGTTATATATCCACTAGCCCGGTCTTCCTTGTATGGATCAAAGCATACATCTTTGGACGCCATCAAGTCTAATTTCCTCCTCAAAGAAATCAACTTTTGCTCCTTAGACCTAGAACGGTTGTTGTCAAAGATGTATTTTGTTCCTATGAGTGTTCCTTTCTCTCATGCCGGATTCTCTTTGGCCAACTCGAGGGACGGGAAGTGGTCATAGATCCATGTCTAGTGTACATATCAAACCAAGTATGATAAAATTGATTCTTAAAAGAGAAAAAAATCAATAACAATCTAAGCATCAATAAAGTTACCAAAATACATGTAGTAGGCTCACGTTCCCGGCAATTTGGCTAGTTGATTCCCTTGATGCCTTTCTTAACTCTTCCATCAAGAACGCATGGCATGCGGTGCCCCACGAGTAGTCACGAACTTTATTGAGAGGATACAATAGTTGTGGAAGGTTGGCGTCGACCCGGTTGTCACTACAATTGGGGAAAATGACACATCCCAAAACACATAGGAGATATGCAGTGGCTGCAGCTTTCACTTCGTCGTCGTCAAACTCTGGATTCATTTCTTCTTTATCCTTGGTGTCTTTGAACATATTCAGCAAGTGGATCATGTTGAACTGCCTAGTTTTGTAACGAAAGCACCGCTTGAATTCTTCGTCGGATGTCGCTCGATCTCAACCAAGGCACTTCTGATTGTAAAAATAAAGTTGTTCCCAGCTTAACTGTTTTATGTAATCAAACTTGACGGCTGTACCATGGTCAGCGAGACTAAGAATCTGAACCACATCATCTAGGGTGATCGTCATCTCTCCAAACGGCATGTGGAAGGTATCAGTCTCAAGATACATTCTCTCAATGAAGGTTGAAATCGACACCCGGTCATGCTCTAACATTGAATTCTCGGCAGCAGTAGATAACCCCGAGTCATAAATTATTTGTTTGAACCTTTCACACTCACCATCTAACACCAATCTTTCATTTTTCTTGGTGCAGCTGTAGGTTCGAGTAGACGAACCGCATTAGAATGGTCCTAATATACACGACGAATTATAAAATAATTAGACTAACGGTTAACACTTCTACGAATAAAAAGATAAAATCACTGAAAATTGTGTTTTATAATTATTATCTCAGTTGAATAAATTTCTTTGGCCCAAGAGTCTTTGTATCCAAATAACAGATCTCCTCCATCTCTTGGTAATCCAGGGATTTGGCCTGCTTTAATACCCTTCATCTTCAACGAGGCGGGGAATTGGTGTCTTCCTTTCTTCTTAATTACCTTATTTGTACCATGTCCTTCTCCTTGTGTACCACTTGGTTCTCCTTCTTCTTGGTTTCTAACTTGCGGAGCACTTGGTTCTCCTTCTTTTTGGTTTCTAACTCTTGGAACACTTGGTTGAGTTCCTTGGGTGATAGAGATTCCGATAGCGATCCTTTCTCTTCTTGCACTAGCTGTTACTTTCTTACCCCCTTCACGACGAGGCCCCAAAACAATTGTATCTTGGGCTTGCTTAGCTCGCCTTTCCCAAAAAAAAAAAAAAAAAACAATTATTTCCAAGAAGACACCGTTTAATTACTACATAATCGGTAGTCAATTAAACAAAGTACCGATTGTGCATAATCGGTAGCTCGGGCTCTATATTATCTACCGATTATGCATAAAAATTGGAACAGAAAACTCTAAGCTATGGACACACATAATCGGTATCTAGGGATAAAGATTATCTACCGATTGAAACCATGTAAAATAATCGGTAGTTAGGTAGCAAATTAACTACCGATTAAGCCTAAATTTGAGTACAGAGATACAATCGGTAGATAAAGACAAATTCTAACTACTGATTATATGGATGTGCTTGAGGATTTTCGAACATTCATAATCGGTAGATAATGATAAATTCTAACTACCGATTAATCTAAATTTTGGTTCAGGAACACAATCGGCAGTTAAGGACTAAATCTAACTACCGATTATGGTCGATGTGCTCTAGGAATGAAGAACTCGACCATAATCGGTAGATAAATACTAACACGAAACTACCGATTATGTGAAATTACCGAAAACCCTTGAAATTCTAGTGACGAATTCATTCGATCGAAACAAAATAAACACAAATAATGATAAATCCTTACCTTATTGGACCCATTATATAGTGCTGGAGAGGCTGATTGTTGGAATCAGTCTCCATATCTAGATTAAGCTCTTCGTGTTCTTCACTATGTTCTTCAACGATCTCTCTATTTCTTACTCTCTCGGCAAAATTTGGTCAATTAGTATTACCAGCTTGATGGTTGTTTGCTTTTGTCGAGCCATCTTTAGATTGTAATTACGACGACGGTTTCGTTTACGATGATACGATAAATTTATTTACGATTAATTGATTTACGATGAATTGGTTTAAACACAGTCAGTAATTTGAAAAGAAAAGAAGAAGATAATCGGTAAAAAAGAAGAAGAAGATGTATTTTAGGTTTTTTTACTTTTATTAGTAAAAAGGGTTAAAGGTATTTTTAGATTAGTGAAAGGGTATATAGATATTTTTACATACTATTAGGCTATCCCATAACCACATCTATTGGATGGGTATAAATTTATAGCCCTAAATTCTTTTTTGTAGCCCTCAAAAACGCCAAGCTTATTAGGCATTAACGGTACTGTAGATGGCACATGTTAGAACTTACATCTAGTGCCAGCATTGTGGAATGGTGTTGTGGACTGGTGATTCAGTGGTAGCGAATGGACTAAAGGTACGAATGGTTGTGGTTGGCTCGGTGCGGTCGCTTGCGATGGAACTGGTGATAGACGGTATGGTGCAACAGACTCCTCAAGTTGCTGTTGTGAATGGAAGGTGCAACTGAACTGCAGCTGCGAACAGTTGGCAATGCAAGTTGGCGAGAGGGGCTGATGCTGATGCTGCGGACGGACTGGTGGTGGAGTGACTTGAACTGCAGGTGGTGAAGCGGTGGTCCTGAAGGGATGTATGCAGGTGGAAGAGATGGTTTTGGAGACTCGGCAGCAAGGTGTTGCAACTGATGGTTTTGGAGAGGAGCTCTCCTCTCTGATGGAGATGGAAACTACAGTCGTCAGGGGGTGTAGGGATGGATCTGTTTTGTGCTCTTCCCCTTCTTTTATAGCTTCTTTTCTTTATTCAATTCGAATCCAACACAAACATCTATTTCCTAATTTTTCTCAAACACTAAAAATCTCCCACCATCAATCAAAATAATCAACGGCATTAGCAACTCGGACTTCCATAAATCCCTGTTTTCCAGCTAGAATATCACCAAGACTCGTATAATTCAAAACCTTTCTTCCTGAACTAGCAACATTTCTTTCAGCTGTTTGTAAGTCCTCAAACTCTGCCCAAGACTAACCCATTCCTCGTGAACCTAGTACCACCTGTTTCTTCTCCCAATTGAACTTAAATTCCTGTCAAAACCCCACATAAACTCGAGTACTACTCCATGTGTTTCTTGACTTCTAAAACAGCCCTCTTACTATGGCTAGCCAACGACAACACTTGTTCAGGCTTTTTGTCAAGCACTAAATGTGCGTTTTTATATAGTGAAGGAGGTGAGTATGTTGTTGTGTTTTTAGCCACTTATTTTCTAGTCATTTACAAACACTAAATCTTCATTAATGACCTCCATTCAGCCATAAAGATAAATGGAAGCAGCACACTTCTTCATCTGTTTCCATGGCTCAAAACTGTATTCAAACCATTTCACTGCCGTATAGAACATCTCAAAACCCTATCCCTTACAAACTCTGAATAATTCCCATCCATCGTAAACTCAGAGGCAGCAAAGCTTGTTTCTTACCTGTTTACATTATAATCATGTCAAACCCTTAGGCAGTTGATTACATATCACCCACACTGAGGAGAAACTACATATTAGAGCAAGCGCACTTTGGCGAATCTTACATCTTTACTAAATTGTTACTTAGTACTGGTTGATGCTCAAGAATACATTATAATCATATTAAACCCTTAGGCAGTAATTGATTACATATTACCACACTGAAAATTTTACAAATGGAATGCATTGACCACATATCATCTATGAAGTATGTCCTACATTTACAAAAATCATCAATATGCTCTATCAGAACCACCAAGAGACAAAATTATGTTTACAACAATTTATTAATAAGATATTATAACTAAATCAATAACAATTATGATAAATATAGAACACCTACCACTCGAGCATTTTCGCTGAGAGAAAATCAAACATCCTATGAGTGAAAAGAATAACAGCAAATAAACTAATGGCTGCCTTGCAAGATACAAATACATTCTAAGATCTCAAATTTGGAATGCAGAACTTTATACTAACAGTTTGAAAAATTAAATTATACATCCAGTCATGCTTACTCTTGTTTCTGTTTAAATGGTGCATTTTAAGTCCTGCCTACTGACCAAGAATTCGTTTGTAACACAAAAAAAAAAAAAATCAAAACCTATTTTAAGCCATAGTCTTAGACACTTGATCAATATGTAAATAGCTACAGTGGCTAAGCTTCATACCTAGCTATGCATATGAAAAAGAGTTGTATCCATGTAGGCACAATTGATGTGTATCTTTTTTACGATATCACTTGATCAAGGTGTATCTTATTCCAACCTTGAAGTTAAAGGAGAATAGTGTGATACATAAACCACAGATCTATGGTCGGTGAATCCCCGGACAGAGACTTCTACATTGTTTTAAACACCAACCTCTACTGGTATGTAATGCACCTATGTAATCACTACACAACACCGAAACATAAACAAAAAATCAAAACCTATTCTAAGCCATAGTGTTAGACACATGAAACCGTATACTTCTATGGTAGGTAAGCCAAGTACATCAGCAAGGTGCTCCACACAATGCTTAACATCACAATTTGCACCTAAATATGGTAGATTGGATCAGAAAAACTAAGCTTAAGTAAACCCAAAAAAATCTAATGTAATGGACTGGAATTGAAGGTAAATTAGTAATGGCTTGTTTATGTGATATTAATTTCAATCAAGTTGCAATACCTTATATGAAACATTCACAAACTGGACAAAAGCAATATCTTCGGATTCTTCCAATTGACTCAACCTTTAGAATCTGCAATATCCACAATCTCAAATTCATATGATCAATACGTACACATCAAGAATGTTACGAGTTTCATGTTAATAGAATATGACATGTGAAGAGAACATGACTGACCAATGTCTTAAGAAAGTTCACTTCCAGTCATCAAATTTGGGCCCATCGAAACACTTCAACCTAGAAAGCTGGAAATCTCCACTATGAAGCATATTTTGCCTGAAACTCGGAATTAAAAATTTGAGTGCCGAGAAGAGTCTTGTTGACAATAACAACCCAGATTCAAAATTGGTACATTGAAAAATAAAGTGTGAGGGTAAATATATATATCTAGAAAAGAAAAAAAAAAGTTTAACTCATGTACATTTCCATTACTCTTCGTATTGGTCTATTTCCATTCATTCATCCTTCAAGCTATTATGCTCTTTCCACTTCGCTAGAGTTTCAGCAACTGAAATGTTATGCTTCAAAAAAAAAAGCAACTGAAATGTCAATACAAAACGAAATCAAATCAAATCAAAACAAAATTTCATGTCATGAAAAGAAACCCTAACATTGATGCAGCAAAATAAAATTAAAGACCATGGCAAATTAAAAATACTATGAGTCTAAGACTATGGTGGAACCTGTAGTACACAGGAAACAAAAAGACTAAGTATTCAAGCCATACAGAACAGATATTTCAAGCTGGTCCAGTATTATTAAAGGAGAGACAAAACATACCTCAATTCGAATACCACAGCCTCGTAAAAGGAGAATGTTGGCAATGCTCTTCCCTTCAACTAAACGTTTTGCATTCAATGGGTGAGCAATCAGAATTTTCGACATCTCCTTGGAGAGTTCATTGACAACTGCAGCTGTGTGCTTTGCTTCATCAGTATCATCCAGAGGCTCCGCTTTCAAAAGCAAGCGGTTGTCTTTTAATGGGTCTGTTCCAGATATATTTCCACTCAGTTTTGGCCCTTTAACAACTACTCCACATCTGTGTTCTGTTGCATATCTGTTGGAGGATACTATACTAAAGTTCTTAGTTTATCATATTTGAGATGTGAATTTAATTTTTCCGTTATAGAATCTTCGAATTAAGTCAAAGTGGTGGGGTTGTCATCTGAAAGTGGGGAAGTACTCTATAACTACCTACATTCTAGTGTCTGAAAGTACTATTTCGGCAAAAATTACTGTGAAAAAAACCTTACTGACCTTTTTGTGTCCAGTAGCTGATGGTAGGCCCAATAAAAGTTAACTCAAACTCAAATCAACAAATATCCAAAACCCTGATCAGAAGAACCCTCACTTGACTCTAACTTCATATTCAGAGAAAGATGGTAGCTTCAAGTTACAATCTTTAGTCACATGACTCTTAACTTCATATTCTGTGGGATATCATAGAATGGAATGCATATGATACAGTTATACAAACTTACGGTCAATACAGCTCCCACAGGTAATGTCTGGTGATGTGGTTCTAAGGTGACATCCACTCTCAGAACTGGAGGAAGATCCTGCAATACCAGAATGTGATTAGTAGCAAAATAAATTTGACCAGTTACACCTAACTGCAGATGCAGCACATTTCAACGGAACTAATAGAATAACATAATTAGAGAACATAATAAGATTGTAAAGCCTTCATGTGGTATATCACTTCAATTAGCAATCTATACCTAGTACAGCTAGGTAATCAAAATCCAGTTGAGGAAATTCAAAAATTCAATAAAAAGAACAGGGATAATATGCAAAACAACTTTAAGTATATACCTTTTTCCCTGTGGAAGACCTTGATGTATCCAAGAGAAAGATAAGCATCGACTCAAATTTAAGCATAAAGTAATGGATTCTTCTTGTGGGTTCTTCAAAGGATAAATTTTTAACGGATTCTTCTTGTGGGTTTCTCAATTCCATCAATCAATCCTGCGAATTAGAAAACCCCGTTAAACTTGCTAAACTCAATAATCAGCAAACTCAAAAATTACAAAAACATGCTAATTCGAAATACAGTTAGAATCGAATTAGAATTTGATTAAGAAACCCAGAAAATCCAAACACTGAACAACACATCAAAACAAATCGCACAAAAGAAAATCCAACCCGAGTGAGAAAGAAGAAGACATAAAAAAAGAGAAAAGATTAGGGCTAGGGTTTCTCACCACTTGTGGCAGGTTGAAAGAAAAAATGAGGGTTTGTTAATGGTTTCTGTAACTGGAACAGTAATTGGAGGGTCTTTGTTAATAGGTATAGATTGCTAATCGAAGGGTTTGTGTTGCAGAGAGAAAGAGATGAATATAGGGAGATGGAGGAAAGGTGGAGTTATGTGGAACAGTAAAATTACAGACGATGTCTCGTCTTTTGATCCGAAAATTTTCCAAAATTAAAACGCATGAGGGGGTATAGTATTCGATAGACCTTTAACCATAGCCGTCGGATTTTAAAAATGCAGATGGAGTAGTAAACTGAGAAGGAGGAGAGATCCTGACCACCACTACCAAATGGTGAATGTATCCTGGCCGCTGGGTCTAACAGATTACATTTGTGTCTTATAAGAATAGATGTCTTATGATTGTTAAGCTTTTGCTAAACCAAAACTATGAATTACTAGTTAATCCATTTTAGAGGACCCGTTTAGTGTGTAGTCCATCCATTAGACATGGATTAACCGCTAATTTAAAATCATGTTTTTGGAACAAAAAAATTATCTCCAGGTCTACAGCACGTGTAAGAGGTGTTCTACGACTTTTGTAAATTCCAAAACTACCATGTTGTTCATAAGATAAGATTAGAAATCAAATTTTTTTTGTTATCTTCGCACAAATCAGTTTTTTTCTTTCTCACTTTTGTTGCTGCTCTAACAATTTAGGTTTTCGTCTTTGAAGATCGATTTTGTTGTTGCTCTAACAATTTAGGTTTTCGTCTTTGAAGATCGATTTTGGTTCCAGGTATGTTATGTATTCACAATCTCTATATTATTTCATCTCTGTTTTTATTTTTTTCAACCCAATCGTGATGATCAACTCGATTTCATGATTTTTTTTGTTTTTTTAATTCTTTGCTTTCTCGATTTGTAATTTTCCTCTTAATGTTTTTTATGATCAACATCGTATGATTATTTTTGACTCTTGTTCGTGTTTTAGGGTTTCTTCTATTTTTTGAATCTGTTTTTGTAATCGTGCTATTAGGTTGATTAGATCATCGTATTCTTTTATTCGCCTTTTGTTTCATCATGGTTTTGCTTTGGTTTACTTTAGTTTTTCTTTAAAATCATGTTTTTTGTTCTTTTAGAGATGTTGCATGTTCCTACAGAACATATCAATATGTATTGTTGGATCATCTACTATATTTCCTTCAGTACATATCAATTGATATGTACTGTCGGATCATACATTTTTTTCTTTCAATGCATTTTTTCTTTCAGTACATACTAATATGTACTGTGGGATCATACATTTTTCCTTCAATACATATTTTCTTTAGTATATATCAATATGTACCTTTGGATCAATATGTATTGTGGGATCATATGTTTTTTCCTTCAGTACATATTTTCCTTCATACATATCAATATGTATTGTGGGGTCATACATTTTTTCCTTATGTACTATATGATCTTCTTTTTCTTTTCTTCTTCTTCTGGATCAATAACACGATTTTTTCCAGACATGTTTGATGATTTTGGTTTGTTGTTCTTATTGTGACTGACACCTTGCATGAGAGAGTTGTTCAGAAAATACTAGAGAAATGCCATCCATCGGGAATATTTGACAGGTAATGTTACTATTAGGATATTTAGTTTCTATCTAACACTTGCAATATTCGTGTGAATTTATCCTCTATGATTTCTTTTTCAGCATTGCTACCCTCGCGGTTGCTCAGAACATGCGTGAGCTTTACAAATTGGTGCTTGTGGACACTCTATTGGCTCCATATTTTTCTCTGAATGCATTACTTTTGAGGTAAAAATTCCTTGTTTGCTACATCTTATCTTTGCTATAATCAACATTGTTTCTTCTCTTATTGTATTTGGAGCATAATATTGTGAACTCTTTTAAATACTGTCAAATATTGTATACATATCATGTTGATTTTTTGATTCTATGTTTTATCATTTATGGTTTACGGGGGTCGAGGGGGAAGCGCCCCCTCGTTATCATTCATATCTCATTTTTTTATTTTTTTCATGAGTTCTTTTTTGTTAATATGTGTTTCAGTAGATGTAGAATGGATATTTTTATTCATATTGATGCATTATTTACTGTAATTGTGTCTCTTTTCTGTGTGCAGGTCTTGTATGGTTGATTTTATAAATGCAAATGCAAACATGTACTTGCCAAAGATAGCGCGTGTATGGTTTTTCATGCTTGATAGGACAATGACCGACCTCTCCTATTTTTGTTAATGTATAAGTTATGACTACTGTAATTGGGTCCAATTCATAGTGAATCAACCAGGTTACTATGTTACTTTTTTCTTCCACATTTTATTTTTATGAATTATACAACTGTGTTATATAATAACTTGGAATTGGAAAACAAGTGAACCGTGAATCAACGAGTCAATGAATGAATAATTAAACGAATCAAGTGTATGTTATAATGCCAGTACATGTCAATATGTTTTGTGGTTTTACTCTGTACATATCTATATGTATTAAAGTTGGCTGAGTTATTTTTGTAATTGTGTGATATCGATATGTACTACCAGGTTTTACAGTACAAACAGATATGTACCGCAAGTATTTAAGGACTCTTACTTTTTTTTAGTATTTTATACTAAGTTCATATGACTAGTATGTTACAGTACTATAAGAAGCATTGAAACACATTCAGGTTTTTAAACCTGAGAATCACACTAGCTGAGTGAGAAATGTTAGTGTCAATATCTCATCAGTCAATTGATCAGAAACAAAATTCAGTTTTTTTCTTCTACAAGATGCAAAAATGAATTTGAAAGATTAAAATATTACACCTAAAATAACAGCAATAATTTTCTCTCTTTGTACCAATGAAAAGAATTTCTCTTTAGTACATTCTCTTTTCTCTTGTTATAAGCTTTAGTTATCTTTCTCTTCTTATGCTTTCTTTAGAACCATGAAAGAAATGTCCCAACCACAACGAGCATCGTTAGTGTTTGATGATCTCTTGAGGAACTTGGTACATCATGACCTGACCCTGTACACCTTTGAAGTTTATAAACTGAAGAAATAAATAAATAAATGTGAAGTAATATACTATTAGTACAATCCCACATCATACTATTAACTTTTGGCGTTATAAATCTTGAACAGACATCGAAAAATAACTATCGAAAGGCCATTTTCCTAAACGCATGTTCAGTTTCAAGCAAATGAAACTGAACAATAATACTTAATAATACTTAAAATGAAACCAGAATTCACATATTCTTAGTCTTAATTGGAAAAATTCCTACAAAATGTATCTCTTAAAAATATGTACTGATGGAAACAAGAATGAGTACATATCAATATGCACTATTAATTCATACACAACAATGAGTACATATCAACAAGCACTAGAAACAAGCATCAGAAACCTAAAGTTCATATTGATATACATATAAGAAGTATCAGAAACCTATCCATTTGTACATGTTGATATGTACTGGTGGAAATGATGTTCATTCAAGCATTAGTACATATTGATATGTTACAGACAAAACATACTGTTTTTTACACTTTTTCCCCCTTTGCATGTTAGTACATATTGATATGTACCTAATATCTATATAAGATAAAGTACCAACAGTTCATATCAACATGCACTGATTCTTATTCAAGCATAAGAGATGTTTTTTTCACATTGTATATGTCAATATATACTGTTCCATAATAAAAATACATCGTAACATGACAACAATTTTACTCAAACAAAGAACGTGTTACTGACATTCCAAATAAATCAAAATCATCCATACAAATATAACAAAACCTAACAAATCGAGTAATTCAAACCACAAACCCCTAAAAGTGAACCAAAAATGAAGAATCTACTAAATTGTCAAGCATCATTAGTAACATAAGTGAAATTAAAAGTTGTACCTTTCTTGTGTGTATTCTCTATACAATCTTGTTCTCGCCATCATTCACCAAACGTAGATCTACATAGTTTTAGAAAAAGTAAGCATTTATCGAGATCTCTACTGTGTACAAGGATTGACGGAAAACACAATTGATATAGTGATATTTGAGGTTACCCATTAAATTTTTTTATTGCGTATTTGGTGACTTTTAATCATGGATCTCGACGAAGTTTCCATGGCCGCATGTAACTTTGAGAACAATGAGAAGAAAGAAAAAGTAGAGAGAAAAAATAGTAGTGTGTTATGTTTTTGGCATGAGAGAGAAACATTGTTTGGTTTATGTCACACTATTATAACCAAGGATAGTTGGGATATTTTCTATGAATTAAATAGTTTTAGACCTCCGGTTAAACGTTTTTTCTGAATGGACCATAGATTGTACGGATCCGGATATTTTAGACCAACCAGCAAATTTCTCAAACCAAAATTACCCTTCTTAATAAATACAAATGGGTTGGATTCTATGATTGGATTTTGGATCAAGATTTTCTTCTCTTTTTTCATTGAAAAATGGTTGATTGGGACCTGTTAATGAACAATTTAAGATTGTGTAGGTTTCGTTGTAGTTGTGGAATATTTTTGTTAGATATTATTATTACAAAAGGATTACAACTGGGGCGGTGGCGCAGTTGGCTAGCGCTTAGGTCTCATAGCTGTATAGAGTTATCGCAGTTGGCTAGCGCGTAGGTCTCATAGCTATACAGAGTTCTCGCCTCTCTCGCCTCAACACTTTTTTATCCCGTTTTTGTTGAAATTTGTTTTCAATTACTCCCCCAGGAATCCTGAACACAGGAGGTTGTCAAGTAAGTTGGAGCAAATGTACAACCTTGTCACTTAAGATGGCCAGTGGTGCAAATAGCATTTCCTGTTCTTTAACTTGTCATGGTATGAATTCACTTTTTAAAGAAATCAAGTATGAAGTATCATTATAAATGAGATACTGAATTTGTTTAAGTACTACTTCAATCAAGAAATAATCCAATAATGATCAAAACCAAAGAAAAGATTATATAGAAATGAAAAGCAATCAAGTATCCCCAAAATTCTCTTCATCTTTTTTTTTTCCTGATTCTCTTGATTATACATCAATTTTATAGGACCATGGTTAACCCAAGAATAATTTACCACTGAACAGTAACTGCTTCCTCCACTGGCCAAAACTGTTCAAGGAAACACTTTCTGAATCCCCTTGTTTTCATGACCAATATAACTTGCACTCGCACTAAGAAAGAATTAGGAGTACTTGAAGCAGTAGCATCAGTATCATGAAAAGAAACGAAAGATTAAGCCCTTAACTATCTTCTACTGTTTGCAGGTTTGGCCTTGTTAAGATTTGAGAGTTCTTCGACCAATTTCTTCTCTTCACTGCTCAGCCTTTTAGGGATATCAACTTGAACTCTCACCAATTGATCACCTCTCCTGTTGTTTTTGTTTAGTACAGGAACACCTTTTTTCGCCATCACCAAAGTTGTGCCAGGTTGTGTACCCGCTGGGATTTTCAAATCTACAGTACCATCAACCGTTGGAACTTTAATCGTTGTTCCTAGAATAGCATCAAAATATGAAACTTTGCACGTGTAAAGAATATTGGTATCATCACGTTTTAGAACCGAGTCCTGGAGAACATCTATTATGACAAAAAGATCGCCTGGAGGGCCTCCTTTTCTTCCAGCATTTCCTTCTGATCGAACCCTTAACCGACTACCAGCATCAACACCTGCTGGAACTTTCAGACTAATACGTTTTGTCTTCCTTACTCGTCCATCCCCAGAACATGTATTACATGGAGTGGACAACTCCCCGGTACCACCACACGATGAACAAGTCATAACCTGTTGGAAGACACCTAAAGGAGTTCTTGCTGAGGAGATTACCTGGCCTTGGCCCCCACATGTACTACATCTACTTGGCTGGGTTCCAGGTTTGGCACCCGATCCATTACAGGTATTGCAGCTCTCTAGCCGGGTTATCTCAATCTCCTTCTCAACCCCGAAAACCGCTTCTTTGAAATTCAAAACTAGATTATAAATCTCGTCCTCACCCTCCATTGCTCTATTTCTGGAGCCTCTACCTCCACCCATGCCTCCCATACCACCCATTCCACCACCCATACCCTCGAACAACGACTCAAAAAGATCAAATGGATTGCTGAAATCCTGCCACAAGTAACAAAATTGCATTAACATAGTTAACTAAGGTCAAGTTCTATATTTTTGGGCTTCAACACTTTTCCCTGCTCAGATCAAAAAAGAGGGTAGAACTGTTTCCTCCTGGGCTCAAAGGAGGCCAGGTCGAACTGTCAAAGTTGGTCAATATAAGTTAACCTAACCGGCACCAGTTAAACCAATATGATATTACTTTTTTTCTTTGTGCACTCTGAAATGTTGGAATTAGTGCATAATGAACTTTTATGCAAGAAAATCCAGCAAATATATATTCCTCGGTGTAGGGACTCACCCCCATTCCTGCACCAGCACCTTTAAGCCCTGCCTCCCCATACCTATCATATAAGGACCGTTTTTCGTCATCAGATAACACCTGAAAGAGAACATGACTCTATATTAGTGGACCCCATGATGCACAATTCTCTAAATCTCCATTCACTAAGGAGAAAAAAGCCAGAATCATGGAAACTTGACTTGCCTCATACGCATTACTGATCTCTTTAAATTTTGCTTCTGCCCCAGGTTCTCTGCAACACAAAAGAATATACATCGCCCATGTGAACAAAGACAAACAATTTGACAGGACAAATCAAAGATTATACAGATAAAAACAGTAGCCAGCAGAGATGGGGAAGGTTGGTGATTTAAGTTTCAATTGTTCTTCTACTTGCATGCATTTATAAAGATTCACATATAGCTGTGCATCACGACCAAGCATCAGTGTGTGTGTGTGTGTGCGCGCGTGCCGAGAGAGAGAGAGAGAGAGAGAGAGAGAGAGAGAGAGAGAGAGAGAG
>JAJJMC010029624.1:10627015-10642991 GCA_023531435.1 Papaver californicum
AGAGAGAGAGAGAGAGAGAGAGAGAGAGAGAGAGAGAGAGAGAGAGATCCTTAAATCTATTTCATTTTTACTAAGCTCAACAAGAAAAGTATCATTATCAAGTACACGGGGAGCAGTGAGTCACCTCTTCCAGGCCTACTGCATGTTTGCTTAGGGGTAGGGAATCATATTCCCAGGAATATGATTACATACCTGTGTTTGGGAATGGCAATAACTGAAGGAATGTAATTCCCCTAGTTTTTAGGTTCCCCAAAAATAGGGGAACTCAAAATCCATGGGGGGTGGTACGTTTAAAGAGCAACCTCTAAACTAGAGCAGAACTTGAAGAGGAAAATAAGAACTCAAGCGACATTATTAGTTCCTCAAACCTCAAAAGTACTCCATAACTCATTCAACCAAGAAACAATATTGGACAAATTGGTTTCTCTCGAAAAAATGGGCCTTCAAAGAAACCCTCCAGTGTTGCTAAAAGCAAATTCGAACATGAAATAAAGTCCCGTGCACAGAGATTAGGTGGTAAGACGTAAAGTTGCAATTCAACTCACCTGTTTACATCTGGATGGTTAGTCCTAGCAAGCTTTCGATAGGCTGAAACATCAGAACGGTCTGGCGTTAGTATTATATCATCATAATTAAAAAAAATTAGTTCATTATGGTACAAGCTAATTCAAAAATCGTATTACAGAAAAGTAGTGCAAAAGAAAGAATCAGAAACGCGTACTAACCAGTCTTTATTTCCGCTTTGCTAGAACTTTTTGACACCCCAAGGACAGAATAATAGTCCTGTTGAAAGATGAGGTTAAAAGTTGATCATAACAAATTGAAAATAGATACTATCAACAGTATTTAAACATTTAAAATGAGAGGGAGGGAGGGAGGGAGGGAGGGAGAGAATCCAAGATATTCACCCTATCAGCTCTAACAACAAATCTTGCTCCTCTACGTTGTTGCATATTTTGAGATGACCCAGTATTAAATATTGCAGACAAAGAGCCATTGGAGAATAAGCTTGAAGCTGGTGCTGCCATGCATTTTACCCTGTTGACACTGCATATAAGAAATTAGCATGTACATGCATTAGTGTTGATGAATTGTGTAGACACTATGTATTTGACAATATCTTTGTAGTACCTGCATTTGCTAAAAGTACTTTCTGGAAGGATTTAAATGATGATGCAGAAATGCCTTCACACAAAACAGAAAAACTCTATGCAAACTTTATGCACGCCTCAATTATTACACACTAACTTGCTCTTCTTTATGTCATTTATAAATGCAAGATATCAGCTGTTACTCGACAAAGCTTTGAACAACATGAAATGACTACTGAATTTTTTGACACATAAATGCAAACAGGTAATACATCAATAATCATAAATGGTATATCACCAAATTACATGCATCTCGTGAAATATAATACTCCCTCCGTTTCTGGAAAAGAGTTACTATCACTTTTTTAATTTGGCCTATTTTTAGGCTAAAATGAAAAAGTGATAGTAACACTTTTCCAGAAACGGAGGTAGTAACATTTAGTAATGCAACAATAGCTTACTCGTATTGGGGTGTCAGCGACTTGTTTGAAACATATGACTTCATCATAGATTGAGGTCGGATCCCACATTGGGGTGCCCAAGTACTTCCACAAGGTATAATCGCCATTACAAAATTCTGCAAAGGAAACATGAGAATGAAGAAACTGTATATGGTCTAGTATAACTTAATCATCGCATTTAACTACTATATATGAATTGCAGTCAACAGTTAAAAAGTTTAATTTTCACCTAGCAGTATATTTTCACTTCTTGATATGAGAATCAGCATCTCAATATGTTATGCTGATTGCTATTGGAATGGTTTACATGACAGGCTTTTAAAGTTAACGCAGGAGACTTGTACCCAAATTATTTTTATATATGCAAAAGTATATTTACTGTAAAGGGACAAGCCAAATTACAGCAAGATGCAAGTAGGGATGCGAATAGGGGCTGGTTTCCCTCAGCAAGAGAAGTTCATTTGTACAATACAGAGCTTACATTGGTCTGGCCGACCTCTAGTAATGGACTTAACTGTGGAATGAGATAACACCAATCACTACCCAGTAGTACCCACCTGAAGAAAACCTCGGTCTATAATAACCTCCATCTACTCTGAAATGTAACTTACATATTACCATTCTATATGCAACTGGATGGACTTGTACCTCAAACCCTACTATTAACCTAACCAACCTTTGTGGAACCTAAGCTTAGTGGGGATGCTCGCACTGGGTTGCTCTCCAGCTGAGCAATTTAAAGCTGGATTGGCACCACACGACCCCCAATTCAACATAGTGAAGAAGAAAAGGAAATTATTTTCAACAAAAGTTCACACCTTTACATCATATATAGAATCCGAAGTATATGAAATTAGGTTTTCCATGTCTTTCCACCAAAACAATTTACAGAAACAGGATAAAAATCACATAATCTTTACCTTTAAAATGAACAAAAAATACTAAAAACTCCAGATAATCTATCTGTTCAGTTATCTCTTTATCATTTCAGAACAAACACCAAATAAACAAAACCCATTCAGAAAAATTAGAAATTGGGTTAAAGGAAGGGTTTTGAACATGCTTAAACCCCAATAAAACACATACCTGTTAACAGATAGGGTTGTTGGCGGTGTTGTTTAAAATAAGTATGACCGCCGTTGAAGCAGAAGAGAAGAAGAAGAAGAAGAATATACTTCTCTGCTTGCTATCTCAGTCGAGGAAGAGAGGATGAGGCCCAGCAAATGGGACAATTCTACTCTTTCGCTTCTCTCTCTACTTCAGATTTCAGAACAGGTTTAAGTGGTCGGCTATCTTTGTGTGCGATTCACTACTTCGCTAAATCTTCTGAAACTCTATCTTCGCCTTGGAACTGAGGGGTTACTGATTGCTTGATCTAAGGTCGGGTCCTAAGCAACAGTCCAGCACATTAGTAATACAATAGTGGGAATATTTGATTTATTTACAATACAACCAAGTGCTAAATATCTTAAACGAATCGGTAAGAAATAGATTCCTTGAGGTTACATGATTCATGGTGTAGTTACAGGCCCGGTCCTGACAATTTGGTGGCTCTATGCAAGAAAAAACTGTGGCCCCCTAATTTAAAGAATGGTACTCCTAACTGATAGTACTAGTTAAAACAGTCGACAAAAATTTATTGTAATCACTCGAAAATCACCGATTGTTTTTGTACGTTTTCACATGCGAGATCATGTATAAGCGATGCATAGTCTATATTTACTGGCATTACGTATTCGATAGACAACATAGTCAACCCGTTTAATCTTTTTTACGACATAAAAGACCGAAGATAATTTTTGATCAACTTGAATTTAGAAAACACTTTCTCCACCGTCATAACGGTTGCCGGTATAGTTAATAAAATTATGTAGGCTACCCACGCATTTAGAAAAGAACCAACCATATTCTTTAAAGCTTCCAGTACTTCGATGGTTTTCTTACCGCATCCGGTAACAAACAAGTCATCATTTTTAGTTCATTATATAAGTCTGCTCCGTCGATATCACTTGATGTTCCGTGTTTTACATAACTTTCAAGCTCAATACATGAATTCTTCAATTTCCAATCATGCATAAAAGTTAACTTATTCATATCAAATAAGAACCCAAATTTTTCTTCATAAATTTGAAATTGCTCAAACCGAGTCCTTACAGAAAAAAAAACTTGATCCATTATGTATATGAAAAATAAATCCTAAATTATTCTTCGGGTGATTGACGTACCTCTTCATTTCTCGAATTCGTGGGGCTTGTTGTCGTACCGCATTAACACTTTCCACTCGACTCTCCCACCTTGTTTGGGATAATTTTTTCAACGTGATTCTCTCTGAACCTTTCACCTTATCCTTGAAAACCTTCCACCGCTTTGGAGAAGCCAAAGACATTACATAAATACTTTGAAGTGCACTACCTCCATAAGGGATACACTTGACCATATCGCTAATAGAAAGATTAAGATTATGACAACCACATGGAGTGTAAAATGCTATAGGATTTACCTTAAGCTTCCTTTTTTATACACCTTTACTTAATCCTTTCATATTAGCATCGGTGTCATATCCTTGGCCTCTTACGTTGCCAGTGTCAAGCTGAAGATCCCTCAATTTATCTTGAAGCGCACCAAAAAGGCGTTGACCAGTTGAGTCATCCACCTTTAAGAACCCTAAGAAAAATTCTTCCACTTTTACTGGAGAGGTAGAAGTATCCATACACTTAATACAAGAGTCATTTGTTCTTCATGAATAACATCCGGAATACAATCCCGTATAACATAAAAGTATTTAGCTTCTCGTATCTTTTTAAGATTCATGTTTTTCATTTCATTGGCTAACCTCAATATAAACTCATTTTTAATCTTGTGACTAAGATAATGATAATGAATTTCATTATTTTGTATACGATGAAGATGAATTTTTATTACCTCATCAAATTCAGCTGCCCATTCGATGAATCCCAAAAAGTTTCCATTGTTTGGTTCACCAATCTTTTCATTATCTCTGCTAAATGCTAAACTTCTTCTTGATAAAGTGCTTACAAGGCTAATTATCCTTTCCAATACTTTCCTCCAGTGTTATTTTTATTTTTTGATTAGTTCTTGCATACATTTGTCAATTGTTTGTACCTTTCTCAATCTCATCTCCAATTCAGTCCATCTTCGCATACATCTGTAGTGTTGACCACAAATTTAATGTTTCTTGAGCTTTAAACTTAAATTGCCCCAATCTTGAAAACCTTCATAAGCTAACTGCACATTACTTATGCGATCACTAAACAACTTGCAACAAAAACAAAAGACTTTATTTCTGGTCATTGAATATACTAACCATCCTCTATCACACTTCTCCCTATTGATAAGAGTTCTATCATAATAGTAATTAGAAAAATATTTCTTAGTTACTTTATCCCTAGAAAATTTATATTTTGAAACTCTTATCGGGCCTTTTTGCACCAACTTATCTCTCAAAGCTTGATTAATAACATCATAATCCCCTGGATCATCCATATCTAAAGTTTGATACTCATCGTCGACTTCATCGTTTTGTACCTCATCATTATCATTATCAACCAAACCATTCTGATTTTTCGATGCATCATTCTCATTTGTACTTCCATTTTCACTATTACCATTATTATCATTCATAGTTTCATCTTCAGGCACATTATTTGTTGTATTATCAGCAATGTAGTCAATATCGGATTTTGGTTTGTACCGGTCGAGAGCGATACACTGGTACACCTTTGTATCGGGGAGATTTCGGTTCCAAATATCGACGAAATATCGGTCCACATATTTTATACCTATAATTATTACATCAAACGTTTTTTTCCATATTGGACCTATTAAGATATAAAACTAGTACTCATTTTTCTAAAATACCATAAAAAACATGAGTAATAATTGAAAACCCTAGAACTAGGATAAGGAAATTCATTTATTTTTTTATTTTATTTTTTAAATTGAAAACCCTAATTTTGGCCATCTCAGTCATTTCGTCCATATCGGTCAACTTATTTCGGGTCATCTCGGGTGAAATTATCGGCCAAATACCGTATCAACGATATAGCGTGTCTTGTCTCGGATGAGGGCCGAAACCGATATTACCGGCGAGATTTCGGTCATATCGGACGAAATCGACTACACTGATTATCAGTCATAGTTTCATCTTCAGGTGCATTATTTGTTGCCTCAATTGGTTGAAAATATTTATTTATATCTCCTTCTTGGGACTGTATGATTACTGCGGTGGCTTTATCTCTTTTGCGCTTTTTATTCCCAAGAACATGCTTCCTGGTTGGAACAGGGGGCATATTGAGAAGTCTCAACATTATATCAAAGAAATTAATAATGTTAAATGAAACTATAACTATTATTAAATAACCAGAATTAGTTTTTACCAAGAACTAATTGGTCCAATTTAATTAACTGAAACTATTAACAAATCTTCTCTTGGAGGATAAGTGGACAAGTACTTAGTACTTTGCAACCAACAAAATAGGCTAAACCAAAACAACACTAATAGCAATAATTAATAAACAAGGATATAAGATCACATAAATCAAAAAAAGAAAACAAACAAATACCTGAATTAAATGAATTGATTTATAGAACCCTAGTTTTTTTTTCTTTTCCTTTTCTTTTTTTTAAGTTCTTAACTATTTTATTTTTTATAATAAAAAAGACTAAAAAACAAAACGTGTTTTGTTTATAGGAATTGATAAATCTTCATTATATTTATTTTATGGCCCCTTATCAAAATTTTTTTATCCCCTTTTAAAAAATATTATTTGTATAATATTTTTTTTATTATTTTTGCTTAATGTGAAATCCATGTAATTTGTGGCCCCTTAAATTTTGTGGCCCAATGCAAGGCATGTTGTTTGCATGGACCCAGGGCTGGCCCTGTGTAGTTATTCTTGGTTTAATTTGGAAACATATATATAATTTACCTGATGTCTTGCAATTGGTAAGGCATTTGGTGGTTGGGGTTCAAATTTCAGTTGAACTTCTTATAAAGAGGCATTTGCAATTGTAACCAAGGATGACATTTTATAATCCAACCACCGGAATCAGATGAAAATGTGCTCATTCATGAATACAAGGGATATGGAATTGAGTATTTAAACACTTTATTCCTATAATAGTAAAACGCCGAACACGTAGAAACATTAAGGCAGGGATTATAAAAGTATGGGAAGGAAAAACACCGAAGGATAACTTAAAGCACTACACTTTATCCAAGATATTTACCACAGGCATGCCAGATGCATACACGTGGAAAGGCGGAGAGGGGATGAACGACTGAGTTTAAAAGAGAGAACATGTCATTCAATGCAACTGCTCAGGAAACAAAGAAGGAGCATAAGGATTAGGTTATGGTTGGATCCGAGAATTGTACACTAGTAAGGAAAACCCGAATCGAGAATGGCGAAACAACTATCGGGACCAATAAAGTAACAATTAG
Source organism: Papaver californicum (assembly GCA_023531435.1). Classification (NCBI taxonomy): domain Eukaryota; kingdom Viridiplantae; phylum Streptophyta; class Magnoliopsida; order Ranunculales; family Papaveraceae; genus Papaver; species Papaver californicum. Next base: position 10,634,032 of record JAJJMC010029624.1, read on the forward strand.
GAACTCAAGTACAAGTGTAGCAAGTCATGATGTGGCTGTCTCACAATGTAATTTTGGTTGTATAAGCAATAACGATATAATTCATGGATAAACCACTTAGAAAGAGGTTAGAATTTTTAGGTGAAAAAGGAAAGTGACAAAGTGTGAAGTGTTCTTGAGAGTGAGAGTTTCTTTTGTGACCCTTTACTTTAATAAATATCAATCTCTTCTTCTCACGCTGACGTAGGTACTAATACCGAACCACGTAACTTCTTGTATGTGATTTTGCATGTAACGAGTTATATTTGATGTTTAATTATGCTTTAGTTCTTGTATGGAATAGTTTTAGTGATGAATGGTGTGAGATGTAGTGCTTGAAAACTGGCCACTACATTTTGGAGCTAGAAACATGGATGAAGTTATCTTGTTGAATAACTTGTGCAGTAATACCACTGGAACATCTTGGAACGACAAAGTATCCATGATATTTGTTGAGGAGTGTGTAAAGATCACTAGTGGTAGAAAAGAATCGATCCCTTGGGGTTGTTCTTTATGTTTAATTTTCAGCATAATATGTTATTTCAGATGTTTTACTTTTACCAACTTAGATCTTTCTTAAAGTAAAAACTTATTTCCTTTGTCCTCCTTGGAAGATTAGTGTGCTTCATTAATATTATTCTTTAAGCCTTCTATATGTAAATATACAACTCCTTGAAAATTTAAGTTCAAGAAGAGGAAGATCTTATCGAAAGGTAACAAAGATCTCAAGCGAAAATCCATTTTACTATGAGGTCCTTTGTTGGGAAAAAGATGTCACGGTGATTAACAAAAGTTGGACATAAGTGATGGGAATTTTAATGCATACCACCAGAGCATGGCTGTCGATGAGACAGTATGCAAGCAAAGTTCATTCCACAGGGATTTTAAAATTACAGTTCCTAAATTTTAATTAATTAATGTGCTAAAAATATAAAAAGATGGATTGTGAAAATAGAAATAATGAATTAAATAAACAAATAAAATAGAAACCCTATGAAGAGAAGGTCTAGGGTTTTGGATTCCACTACTTTTGATGTTCTTATAGTTAACAATTTAATATCTTAAATCTACTCAAATTACTCAAAACAATATTGAACCCAATCTCATGTTTTGGAAGATAAAACGTTTTAAATTTAATATTACGACTTTCGTCGTTGCACAAAAGTAAAATTTCCTTCGCTTATAAAATATCAATAGTTTGATAACTATTCAGAACAATTAAATCAAAGCATATTTTGAAGATAAACTATTAATTATCAAAAAACACAAAAGAGAGTAATTTTGTCTAGAAATAAATACTAAAAGTACACAACAAAAATAGCTTCCTCCGCTACCCTAGAAAGAAAAATATTATCTACTCATATAGAACCTGGGTCTTTGTACTTAGGAGTTGTGTTTTTCTGGATAATTGAAATTACATGACTATCTAAAAAGGTTTTCTTATGTACAGTAAGCTTTCGCTTTCACGTACAAAGATCCTTAAGGAACTTGGCATAAGTAGGAATCTGTCTGATTGCATCTAATAAAGGAAGATTTATGTTGACTTGCTTAAAAATCTCCAATATATCATTAAAGTTGGATTCCTTCTTAGTTGGTACTAGAAATTGTGGGAATGGGGCTCTGGGCACAAAATCGGATTTCTCAGGAACCGCATTAGACTTTTTAGAGATCTATCAGTCTCTTCATTTACTGGCTCCGAAGGGTGAACTACATCATGCTCACCATCGGGCATGGTTACGTTATTATCTACCACTCGACCACTCCTAAGGGTTGTAAAAGAGTTCATATGATTGAACGGTTTATCTCATTTGGGATTAAGACCTATTTGACTAGGGAACCTTTCGTTCTCTCTCTCACTTAGAGTCTTAGATATTTGGCTTACTTGAAGTTCTAAATTAGCAAGAGTCTGGGCACTAGTTTGAAAATTCTGCTTGGTTTCTTGTTGAAAACTAACATGGATCCTTGCTAACATATAAAGAGATTCCTCTAAACTAGTCATTCTATTCCCAGAAGGGTTTTGAGAGTAAGTTGGCTCTAATGGGTTCTTGGGATAACTAAACCCTGGTGGAACTTGAGGATTGCTAGTCTGTCCTTGATTCTGACCTTTAGAAAACGAAAAATTATGATGTTTTCTCCAACTGGGATTGTAGGTTTCCGAATATGGGTCAAGCTTCTGACGGTTTTCAAACCTAGAGTTGTTATAAAGAGCATATGCTTGTTCTTTACTAATTTGTCCTTTCCAAAACGAGTTATTGGGCTATATTCCACAAGAAGAGATTTGAGAGGCTTTATCCCTATCATTGGGTTCAACAAAAGACTTATGTTTAGACTGACTCAATTATAAAGCTTCTAACCGTCTAGATATAGCAACAAACTTAATGTCTGACTCGGAACTTGTATCTACCATGTTGGTGTTGCTTCTATTGACCAAGATTCTTTTAGGGGGTTCAACACAAGAATCCCATTGTTGGGATTTTTCATCCACTTCTTCTAAAAAGGTGTAAGCTTGATCAACAGTTTTATTCAGGAACCCGCCAGCACATAAAGACTCGACCATGGTTTGGTCGAATAGTCTAAACCCTCATAAAGAATCTGGACTAGTTTCATTTTCTCGAACCCGTGGTAGGGACATTGAGACAAAATATCATTGAATCTTTCTAAGAATCTATAAAGAGATTCTCCTTCTTGTTGCATACTGGCACTAATTTTCTGCCTAATGGATGTGGTTTTATGCTTGGGGTAAAACTTCTGAAAGAAGGAAATAGTAAGTTCATCCCATGTTTCTATTGCCTCAGATGGTAAGTTATGCATCTATGACTTAGCTTTATATCTTAAGGAAAAAGGAAACATCCTAAGTTTTAAGACTTCATCACTAAGGTATTTAATCCTAATTGTTCCACAAATTTCCTCAAAATCCCTAACATGAAAGTAAGGGCTTTCATCATCTTTCCCTAAAAATACAGGGATCATCTGAATAATACCAGGTTTCAACTAATAATTAGCCGTAATGGCAGGCAATTTAATACACGATGGTCGGTTGGACCTAGTTGGGTACATATAGTCTTTCAAAGTTGTCATTGCTGGCACAATCGAAGTACTTGGGGTACTTTCCTCACTCAAAGATAAGTTCTCAAAACTGAAGTTTCCAAAGACAGGGCCCTCAAAAGAAGAATTTTCGAGCTCTCCGCTTTCACAATAAGAACTACTAGGTTTTTCACTGATTAGACGACCTAGATTATTTCTTTTCCAAGCGCGTTTAGTGATGATGTCGAGCGGTCTTGGCATACACTAACAGAATTTATGTACATGCAAATGCTGGGTTCACCAATTTGGGTAAGCTTAGGTTACCACAACAAAATATACCTACATTCAAAGACTGGTCAAAGGTACAAGGCTGGGGTTTGTGGTGTTTCGGATGATAACGCCCAAAGGGTTCATTGTACTTTCCCACAAGTTTTCCTACAAATCGATGTATGACGAGAAATGCAATTGGTGTGTGCATTTGTGTTTTTTTTATAATATTAATAAATACAAAAAAAAAATACAAAAAAAAACAAGCAAAAAAAAAGTCTGGAGCAAAGAAATAAGGAAAAAAAAAAAACTAACAAACACAAATAAAGTCCAACAATAAAATTCTTCGTCTTTTCTCCGTTCTTTTCGCTTTAACTTTTACTCCAAGTCTTTTGGCTCAATTCCTCTTCGTTTCCATTCCAAAACCTGTAGCAAAAGAGAAATACCCAAAAACGTAAAATAGAAAAAAAAATGAAAAAAAAATATAAAATACATAAAAGTACTAAAAACAAATCTAAAAACAAGTCCGCGTCGGCGGCGCCAAAAATTGATGAGTTTGTGATAGTGGCAAGAAAGGGTTTGTTTCGGAACTTGTGAAGATTTTGATTTTAAACTTAAGAATTAAAACTAAACTAGAAATAGCAAAACTTAAATGAAAAAAATTGATTTCAAGATTCTAAAACTAACCAAGACACTAGATTCCACTACTACACATGATTGAATGATGTTATAAATATTTCAAAACCCTAATCATCATTAAGTCTTTTTATTTCCGAATTCACTAACAATCAGGCATATTGTCAAATATTATTTGTACCCATTAAGCATAGATTATCAACTGATTTAATAAAGTATAACCTATCAAATTGAATCACAAATAATTAAGAAAATCATGCAAATAATTTAAAACTCTGCAAAAGCAGTGATTAGGTGAATTGTATAATTAAACTAGAGAAAATAAAATAATTACCCATCAATCATGCATAAATAGCTTCCTTCATTGCCTTGGTTATGTGAGAATTATCTCATCATGGTAAACAACATCTCAGAATATTTATCCATGGCTCAAAAATTGCTTACAAAGATGAAATGGAGAGAAAATTATAAAACAACGAGTTTGCAACGTTTATATGCGTTATAGACTCACTGTTACAAAGCAAGTGTTTCAGAGCTGAAGATAAACGTTCCAAAGCTGAAGATAAAAGTTGCAAATATGACAATAAATGTTGTAAAGCTGAAGATAAACGTTGCAGTTGGGATAAAGAAACCGTGACAGAATGGTTGAAGGAACCGTTGCCTATTCTCTGTTCTTCTTGTTCTTCAACAGCAAATTTTTTTTTTCAACTCGTGATTTCTCACTTTTCTTGTCTCCAAACTCTCTCCAAATCTCTCTCTGACTCCCACAACTCCTTTATATACTCACAGGACCCAAAATCTCCTCAATTAATCCGCGAATAATTCTCTTTTATTTTCTGCCATTTACGAGAGAATAATTTCCATTTATTTCTTTGCATGCGTCTGCTGGCAGCTAAGACACTCCATACTCGTTGATTACATACCTCAGTTGGAGTAGAACTCTTGCAAGCCACACGCCATCCATAGAAAATCCCAAATATAACTCAAAAATATCCCAAGAATATATGCTTCCCCTGTTTTTCTTCCAAAGCCGCATGACTTCCTTTTTTCTCGAAACTAATTTGATTACCTTCCCTGTTTAGTTGTAACAGCTCCCTCCCAATCCAAAAAAACAAGAAAATCTCGAGAGAATCACGTCAAATTTCACCCAGAAAATCTTGCAATTGACTGACTATTGCTTCCTGCCAAAAAATGTTTGAATGGTGAAGAAGAATGGGATGCCCTTAGCCATCTGTGGTGTGCCTTTAGCAATTTTTCGAGCCGATTTTTCCAAAAATGTTTATTTCCCCAAAACACCTACATACACATAAAATAACACAATTAGTACAAAAATAAGCACTAGCAATATATAGAATTGAGATAAATTAGACACAAAATGTGTCTATCACCTCCTCATAATGTTCTCTTTGATCTATATCTATAATACAACCACCCTCAACTTTAATAACTCCTTAAATCTTTGTAATAATTTTCTTTAATGAAGAAGATCTTCGGGATTTATTTTCTTTCCATTCTCGGCTTTGATTTTTTTCTTGATGATTGTTCCTTTGTTTGTTCGAACAAGATTGAACGAAATCAAGTGGTAATAGGAAAGGAATCCCATATCTCATGTATGACTTATCTCCCTGATTTTATTTCCTTTTGTTTTCACGTACCACTCAACCCGAGATTCTGTTTGATCCTGTTTTGATTTGGTTGATCTTTTTTGAATCCCACACTTGTTAAGTTCCTATAAACAAGGTAAGCAAATATTCTTGTCTTTAGAAACAAAAATCATGTCCAAAATCTCGATCCACATCTTCACGCAAACTCAATATACGAGAGAATTAATTTTCCCGCCAAAGCTTAATTTGAACTTCAAAAGAGTGGTGCCCGTATCCAAAACTTGGGTGGCCATATCAATTTCCCTGGGTGCCTTTATCACTTTTTAAGCCATTTTTTTCACGATTGTTTATTCTTCCAAAAATACTTAAAAACACAATAAATAGCAATATTAATACAAAAGTCGAGAGATAACAATATACAAATTGAGAACAAATCAGACACATAAATGTGTCTATCAAAAAATCCGGTAAGACTGAGAATCAATATTAACAATAGTCATTTGAATCAGTATAATATTGCTTACTTACTCACTCGTACGATAGGTGAGCGTGTGAATAGTAATTGGGATCACTATGGTATGAACCATAACCTTCAAAAGGCTGGTAGTGGTCCCAAGTACTATCTACATTCTAGTCATAGTACGGATAATGTCCATTTTGAGATTCAGGTCGATAATCATTGTATTAATCCTCATAATACCAGTTCGACATTTTTTTTATTTGTTCACGTGCAAATGCAGGTTCGACTTAGTAAAATATACCTACAGTCAAAGACTGGTCAAAGGTACAGCGCTAAGGCTTGTGGAATTTCAGCTGGTAACTCCCATAAGGCCCAAGGCACGGGTTCAGCTTACTTTTCCATGGGTTTTCCTAAAATCAGTAGTCTGACAAACGCAAAATGTTGTGTGTGCACGTGTTTGTTTTTATATATACAAAATAAAATAAAATTAAAATAAATATATACAAAATGTTTTTAATAAAAAAATTAATGAAATAAAGAAAATTGGATTTTAATACTTACCTTTTTTGGTAGGCGATTTCCACAATAATTGTAAAAGATCACCTGTGCATCAAAGGCAAGAAAATACCCAAGTAAAATTTAAAAGATAAAATAAAAATAAAATAAAAATCATAAACTAATTAACAAAAAAATTAAATAAAAAATAAAAATCACAGTGTCTTAATCCCCGGCAGCGGCGCCAAAAACTTGATGGGAATTTCAAGTTATACCGTAAGAGCACGGTTGTCGATGAGACAGTATGCAAGCACGGTTCGCTCACTATGATTTTAAAATTGCAATTCCTAAATTTTAATTAATTAATGTGCTAAAAATATAAAAGTTGGATTGTGAAAATAAAACTAAAGAATTAAATAAACAAATAAAATAGAAAACCTAGGAAGAGAAGGTCTAGGGTTTTGGATTCCACTACTTTTGATGTTTGTACAATTAACAATTTAATATCTTAAATCTACTCTCAAATTACTCAAAACAATATTGAACCCAATCTTATGTTTTTGAAGATAAAACGTTTTAAATTTAATATTACGACTTTCGTCGTTGCACAAAAGTATAATTTCCTTCGCTTATAAAAGATCAATAGTTTGATAACTATTCAGAACAATTAAATCAAAACATATTTTGAAGAGAAACTATTAATCATTAAAAAGCACAAAAGAGAGTAATTTTATCTAAGAAATAAATATTAAAGGTACACAATAAAAATAGCTTACTCCGCTACCCTAGAAAGAAAAAGATTAGTTACTCATTGAGGAAAAGAATGGAAGAAAGTAGAGAAGAACTCATTTATTCATTAATTTTATTAAGAATTACAAAGAAGAACTGATCATTTGCGTCGCAGAAAGGTTAGAACTCATTAATGAAAGAAGCACAGACTTTAAGTGTATCACAACCCTAAACTGTTGCAGGTCCTACTCACCAAACCGTTGCAATAACTCTTGATTATGAAAGTTTTAGCCACAGACATTAACGACAGTTCAACCCTTTTTGCAACGGTTTCTTCATCTTCTTCTTCTTCCTCCAATGGCAGCAACAACAAAAAATTCGTGGAAGTTTTTCTTTGTTCCTGGGAGAAGCCAGCCTCCTCATGATGTTCTCTTCGATCTATATTTATAATACAACCAACCCCAACTCTAATAACTCCTCAAATCTTTGTAATATTTTTCTTTAATGAAAAAGATCTTCGGGATTTATTTTCTTTCCATTCTCGGCTTTGATTTTCTTCTTGATGATCTGTTGCTTTGTTTGTTAGAACAAGATTGAACGAAATCAAGTGGCAATAGGAAAAAAATCCCATATCTCACGTATGACTTATCTCCCTGATTTTCTTTCCTTTTGTTTTCACGTACCACTCAACCCGAGATTCTGTTTGATCCTGTTTTGATTTGGTTGATCTTTTTTTTGAATCCCACACTTGTTAAGTTCCTATAAACAAGGTAAGCAAATATTCTTGTCTTTAGAAACAAAAATCTTGTCCAAAATCTCGATCCACAACTTCACGCAAACTCAATATACGAGAGAATTAATTTTTCCGCTAAAGCTTAATCTGAACTTCAAAGGAGTGGTGTCCATATCTAAAACTTGGGTGTCTTTATCAATTTTCATGGGTGCCTTTATCACTTTTTAAGACATTTTTTTACGATTGTTTATTCTTCCAAAAATACCTAAAAACACAATAAATAGCAATATTAATACAAAAATCGAGAGATAACAATATAAAAATTAAGAACAAACCAGACACATAAATGTGTCTATCAAAAAATCCGGTAAGACTGAGAATCAGTATTAACAATAGTCATTTGAAGTAATCAAAAAATCCTAAAAAAACATCATTTCTCGAGGAGCTAACACGCAGTACAAGGGGAATATTTTGAGTAACCTAGTCATTTTTGTTAATACTTTCTTCTCCAAAACAATTATGGGGGCCCAACTTAGAAAGTACCTCAGAAGAGTGAGAGTGTTGAGAAAATGGCAGAGATCAAACCTGAGAATTGACAATTGGTAACAAACTATCAGTTCTAAGTATTCACACTTGGCAGTTATGAAAAAACATTTAACTATGGAATTTGATGATAAAAAAATAAGGTCAAAATGAGATCCATTTTTGTCTTTGATTTTAGTGACGGTAACTGAAGAAAGAGACAACAGCTGACCCAAGGTGATTATCATGGAAGTTGCCATAACACATCATTTTCAACCATTTCTTTCGTCAGAGAACCTTTTGACCAGCAAGCAACTCAATATTAAAATCATGAAGGCTATGTTTTGTCTTCAGGTTGACGATGAACATAGAATCACCAGAATACTTGTTTTCCTGATTTTGCTATTTAGAAGGCTCAGTACCCCTGTGAGTATCAAAAACAAGCTTGACACGTGGCAGCAATATCAGTGGA
>JAJJMC010029624.1:10647991-10694231 GCA_023531435.1 Papaver californicum
TGATTAAATTAGGTTGTTTTGGGTTGGAGAATTTCTGCCCAAACAACCCCTACAAAAACAAAATAGCGAATCATTAACAAATACCAGGTCAATCATGCTTTAAGAATAAAAAATAAACTACAAGCAAAAAATAAATCATCATGAAGAAGAAAATTTTTCTCAAAAAAAAATATGAATCACTAACTTATTGGAAGCACGACTTGATGATCTTCACCCTCATATGATACTAACTAAAGAGGCGAGAAGTTATAGCGTGGAAACATAAAAAATGGAAAGGAAGAACTAAAGTAAAAAACACAGAGACGCAGTGCTTTAATGCCGGAGAATAAAGAATTGCAGACTAGAAAAAGAAATAAGAAGTAAAGTTTTGCTAATAACCCATAACCCAAATAAGATATTTGTTATATATAAGGGGGAAAAGATTTGAGAAAAATATTAACCGATTTGAGGAAGTGGTAGTCCTGAGTAGACGACGTGGTGGTTACATGCGAACATGAAAACATTTGAAGAGAAACTGAAAAATTTTCTTCCCATCTTACCCTCAGGACTATGCGAAAAAAATAGGCAAAAATGTAGTAGTAAAATATTTGTTGATCACGTGGAAACATCTTGAGGAAGAGACTATAGGAGTAAGAGAAAGAAAAACATCAAAGAAAAACTTAAAGCACTACACTTTGTCAAAGATATCTACCACAACCACGCCATATGCAGACATGTGTAAAGGCGAAGAGAGGATGGACGACGAAGTTTGAAAGAGGGGACAAGTCATTTAATGCAACTTCTCAAGAAATAGAGAAGGAGCATAAGGGTTAGGTCGTGCAAGGAAAACCCGACTCAAGAGTGGTGAAACAACTATCGGGACCAATAAAGTAACAGTTTGGTCCCGAGACTCAAGTATAGGTGTTGAAAATCATGATGTGACTGTCTTACACTGTAATTTTGGTTATATAAGCAATTATGATATGCATTCAGGGCTAAACCACTTATAAAGGGGTTAGATTTTTTGGGGCAGAAATGAGAATGACAAAGTGTGAAGTGTTCTTGAGAGTGAGAGTTTATTCCTAGATCTTTTGTAAGCTTTTGATAAAAAACAATCTCTTTTTCTCCCGTGGACGAAGGTACTAATACCTAACCACATAATTTCTTGTGTGTAATTTTGCATATTATAAGCTGCATTTGATGTTTAGTTATGCTTTAATTTTTGTATGCAATAGTTATAGTGATGAATGGCGTGAGATGCAGTGCTAGAAAAATGACTACTACAATCCCTTCCAAAATAGAGTAAAGATAATGTGAAGGAGTGTAATACCCACTATGAGAAGTAAAAAAGGATAGAATGATAAAGTGTTTTTGTGTTAGAAAACAAAAACAAAAAAAATTATATTATAAAACAGAAAAATGGTTGTAGGAGGAAAATCTTTTGTCGTTTGACCTCATTTTTTCTTAAATGTTTTATTTAGGATTTTCTAAGGATTTTTAGGTTATGAGGCAAAAGATTTTCCTCCTGATGTCTAAGTGGCAAACCTTTTGTCGAGTAGTATTCACTTTTCGCACACTCCTTTACATGAAAAGTTGTTTGGTTGAGTATGGAAGAATATGGGCCATCCCTACTCCCATAGTAGCACAAAATTTGCTATATTTTGCTTTTATTTTGAATGATAACTCTCATTCCCATAGCCATTTCTCTAAGTGGTTCATATCGTTAAAATAAATATGGTTCCGGGTAAAACGGTTCTTACAAGGCTTCCATAGGGGTTTAAAACAATCCCCACCATATGGAAATTTTGGATAGACATCCTCTTGTGGGATTTGGTAACCTCCTGTAACAACCTTGGGTTTTTAGAGTGTCATTTTATCTTTATATTCCTTATATTTCACTATGTTATAGATACATCTTTTACGTGAGAACAAAAACTAGTTCTGTGTCAGACCTTTTTTTTTTTCTTCCGGAAGTGTATTCTTAAGCACTAAAAGATGACCTATTTAGAAGGTAATTGAATAAATTGATCCTCTCCTAAAATTTGCCCATTATAAAAAATATTTTGTGAACCATGGAAATAAAAGAATAAAACAATTACACATCTCACTTACTCTAATTTTTTTAGGACTTATATAAGATGAATTAAAATCCAAATCTTTTTGGTTTATTAGTGTCAATGAGACTTTGATAGCCGTCTCACCAACTGGCCAACTTTATTTGTACTTTGTTAATCTAAATCTTTTGTTAACATTCGCAAAAATTATGTATCCTAATTTGAATAACGATATCTACTATAAATTTTTGAAGGTTGGTGAACCAAATTAAGAATTTTTTTGGCACATGAAATAATAAAATAACATCACATTGTCTACCAAGTTAACCGATTGACAACTGTTTTAATTTTCAGGGAATACCCAGGCGAGGGAACAATCGATCTCGTAAAAAAGTTTGGAAGACAGAGTTATATTGCATCCTCATAACCATAGGGATCAATGTTTCTTCCAACATCTTGATGCGTGTCGTAAGTGCAACAAATTACTTTAGATATTTCCCACTAATACCAACAAATAATATAGTGGTATTAAGGATTGTTCCCATGAGGAGCCGTGTAATTAATTGATATTTATTTTCAACTTATCATATAACCAAAGGGGGTGGTGAGTTTTAAGTTATATTATACTAATAAAATAAAAGTAAAGTAAGTAAAGGTTATGTTCAAGGGAAGAAAATATTGGTTAAGGATTTCATCTTCCATCTTCCATTGTCAATCATGCTACTCAATCGATTAGAATCAACATCCACTCCGTATTTATACCAATAACCCTAAAGTATCTCCACTCAGTGTAATATTTTGTTACACCTCTACATGTCAGCACATACTGCAATCATTAACATTTGAATTCTTTTCGACCAAATAACCTAGTGCTTTTTACTAAGAGATTCAATTTGAGGAAAACATATATTTATGCCAAACGAGTTATTTATCTATACCATAAGATACAAGTGGATTTTATTAGACCCAGCGGTCAGGATACATTCCCCACTTGGTAGTGGTGGATAGGATATGAAGTCGTATCATAGCATAGGTATGTTTTGAAGCTCATAAATCTACCGTCTTTCCAGTGGAATGGAATCTTATAAACCTACAAGCATCAACAAATTTGTCCAACAGATCGATTCATTTGAGGTATTTCAATTTTGGCTTTGTTTTTCACTATCAAAAGGTAAGTCCTAGAATTTGAAATTGAATTCAAGTTCATCTGCATCTTCATCCTCAAATCACGAAGGACATCCACCACATCAAAGATTTTCTTTAGATTCAAACTCAAAATATATGAGTCATATTTCACTGAATAAAAATCCACCTAGAGTTAGATTATCAAAATCACGAGTACCGATAGGATATCAACATCAGCAGAAATTAATCAACATCATACATTAGTTAGGGAAATAAGTTCAATACATAGAGTATCATCATCATATCAATCATCAAATCAAAGTATTGGATTAACAATTAATAGTCTAAGAATGAATTTATCTAGTAAAATTGTGTTTCAATGTTTAGAACGAAGTTCAAGTGTCCAAGTACATTCAATGGTGGTCCTAGAGTTAAACATAGAGGTGTTGAAAGATCTTATTCTGCTAATGTTAGGGTTACACATGTATTGAATGTACATGTTTGTTCACTCCGTGGTTCATCAAAATCTGGGGGTTCTGTTTTTTTTTTTTTCTTCCACTAATACTTCTACTACTAAAACTTAGAGGAGAGGAGATAATAATACTGGATCATCATCATCGTTTCAACAGAAACCGGTCTTCTACTTCTACAGCTACAACAACTACCACAAATTCAATTACTGATCGGAATTAACAGTTGATAGCACGAAAAAAATAGAGAAAAATTGAAACAGAGGGTAAAACTCCACTTTAACTTTTTTTTTAGTTGTTATCTATTTTTAATTTCAATTTTTAATTGTTGGATCTGATTATGTGGTTTGAAAATTTCAATTTGATACGTTACGATTTTAATTTGAATTGATTCGAAACTAACAACTATACACTTGTACCAGATTGATACGTGTATCATGAATAGTCCAGGGTGTCTTCCAGCCTGGAATACAATCTGTACCAGTGAGCTGTCAGTTAAGTAATCGTGCTCAAGAAGATTGTTAGGTGTCTGTATATAAGTCAGTCAATAGTTATAATTGTGAAATGTGAGATTTCAATAAAGTTGTTCATATTCCATTATGGTATCAGAGCAGGTCAATATTTTTTTCATCATCAGCGAATGTCTAATCTCGATTCAATCCATTCTCTCGTTTATTGAATCAAATTAATGAATTTCTATTGAAAACAAGCAATTTCATTCTCGAACGATTCTACAATCTGTAGCAAATCAATACAAATCTTTGAATCAAGTACTGTCAGCAGAAGCATGGCCGACAATATCTGCAACACGTTACAATTCATTTAAGCTTTTTAGGAGTCTACGTCTCGTTCTTTGTAAAACATTTTTACTTTCTTCATCGATCAAAGAAATCACACAAGCAGAAAAGCATTAAACCTAATTTTTTTATAAACTCTATAAAACGAAAACTCATCAAACAGGTCAGTCTTCTTTTTCTTCTCAACGCCGTTTCTCCATCTCTGATCTTCATTACAAACAAGAATTCTGGTTTTCTGGTATTAAGAGAATGAAATATACTCTTAATATTTTTATACCAGCAATTTTTGGTTTGTAGTTTTGTTGATCAATCAAATCATTTCTTATTCTTCAGTTTCTTAAAGATTTCCGAAATAATCATTTTATTATTCTTTTTTTTTACACTGCTGTTCTTCAAATCTCTTATATTCTCTATATCAAATCAAGAAACTGATCTAAATCTTTAATGATTGAAACCTTTCCATCATCATCTTTTTCTACTTCTTCAATGGAAAATCCAACTTCAATCCCTCTCTCCAAAATACCTTTGAATCAATTAACCAATTTTGTTCAGCTAAAACTAAAGGAGGATAACTATATTACATGGAAGAATTTAATGAATCCAGTAATTCAAAAATTCAAAATCAAGAAATTTCTTGATGGATCGTTTCCTTGTCCTCCCCAATTTACAAGTCCTAGAAATCAACAAAATGGATTAGATAATCCATTATATACAGACTGGTTGGATGAGGACTCCACAATTACTATGTGGATCCATTCAACAATATCCGAGTCTGTAATTGCATATTTTTCTAGATCTAGCTCTTCTGCTAAACTCTGGAAGAATATAGAAGACCGATTCGGTAAAGCTTCATCAACTCACTCTATTCAGTTGAGAACGAAGCTTCTCTTTATTACTCAAAGAACAAAATCTGTATCATCATTAATCGGTGAAATTAAGTTTCTCACTGATCAGTTGGCTTCAGCCGGTGAAATAGTATCTGATAGAGAATTAGTGGTGATAACACTCAAGGCGTTTAATGAAGATTATATTCCGTTTGCAACATCGATGCGTAATCAGAATCCACCGGTAACTTGTATCGAACTACATAATAATCTAATGAGTGAAGAGAAAGTTATTCAAGAACGACAAAAATTACAGAAAGAAGAGCAATCTGCTAAGGCGTTTTTCTCCAATACAGGAAGAGGATATCCAAGAAATCACTATTCTGGCTCTCGAGGAACGTTCAGGCCATATCAGAGACTATCATACAACGGTCCAAGGTATCTTAATCCCTCAATCTTTCCAAGGTCCACCTATGGAAGAGGTTCTCCCTCTGGAGACAAACAAGTATGTTAAATCTGTAACTCTCCAGGTCACATAGCAACGACTTGTGCTCAACGGCTGAATTTTACATATCAAGGCAGAACACCTCCATCAAATATGAGTGCAATGTTAGATGCATCAGATATTTTTGATGAAGGAGAGTGGATAGCTGATAGTGGAGCGAATAAACATATTGCATCTGATGTCAAAGTTCTACAGGAATCAGTTCTATATGATGGACCAGATATTATCCAAACGGCTAATGGTGCATGTATGAAAATTACACATAAAGGAAGTACACATAAGTTTGTTAATGATCATGTTTTTAATCTAACTGACATCCTGATTGTTCCTGAGGCGTCTCATAACTTGTTGTCTATTCATAAATTTACAACTGATAACAAATGTTGTTTGATATTTGATTCTTCTGGTTTCGCTGTAAATGACAGGAAAGCTGGGATAACTCTTTTTCGAGGGCCACATAGAAATGGTTTATATCCTATCAAATTTGGTACTCAACATCTTCCACAAGTTGCTCTGGCTTCAGCAACAACTGATATTCTGATGCTTCATCGAAGATATGGGCATCCTTCATTTCAGACTATGCAGCGCCTATGCTCCCTCCTACAAATGTCTAGTACTATCTCGAAACCTCTTCATTGTAATGAAGCAAATTATGTAGAGCTAAGAATACCTTTTACAATGTCTACTTCAATGGCTGTAAAACCACTAGAACTGCTTCATATAGATCTCTGGGGACCATGTCATGTAGCTTCGGTATCTGGGAGACTCTATTATGCTAATATAGTTGATGAATACACTAAATTTTGCTGGGTGCTTCCACTGTCTACTAAGTCTGAATTTAAGGTTGCGTTTGTATCATTAGTCACTCAGTTAGAAAATCTCCTTTCTACTACTGTAATCACCATAAGAACATATAATGGCGGTGAATTCATCAATAATTTCTTAAAGGACTTGTGCTCTAAAAAGGTTATCACTCATCAGCTTACATGTCCTCACACTCCGGAACAGAATGGGGTTGCTGAGATTAAACAAAACACCTTTTAGAAATTACAAGGATTTTTCTAAGTCAGTCGAATTTGCCAACACATTTCTGGGTTGATGCACTATAAACAACCAACTTTATCATCAATAGACTGCCAACAAAATCAATTAATTTTCTTTCACCATATGAAGTATTATTTGGAAAATCTCCAGCATATGAGTCTTTCAGGGTGTTTGGATGCTCCTGTTTCCTATGGTTAAAACCATACACTACAAACAAACTTAAACCACGAAGTCGTCACTGCATCTTTATTCGATATGGTTTAAATCATAAGGGATATCGGTGTCTTGATCCAACTACGGGAACAATATACATTTCTAGGCATGTCTCTTTTGATGAGACAAAGTTTCCCTACTCATTATTAGTGTCCTCTTCTACTGGTACTGATGACTCTAATCCATCAATGCTATTCTCTACAACTGATTCAAACATATTAAATACAACAGAAGAGGCCCGGGAATCTATAACAGATATATCAATAAATGTTACCAATAGTCATCAGATGTTGACACGAGCAAAGACAGGACATAGCAAGCCAAAATCAAATCTGACAACAAAATATCCGTTAAGTGAAGCACTGCTCAGTAATGCTAGCACAGTTCGCACATGTATAACTTCAGCCCACAAAGAAAAAGTATGGAAAGTAGCAACGAAGAATGAGTATCAAGCTCTTATTGACGCTGGAACATGGACCTTGGTGGACTCACCAGGCATACCCAACAACATTGTAGGCTGTAAGTGGGTATTCCGGATCAAATACAACCCAGATGGGTCTGTAGCAAGACACAAAGCCCGGTTGGTAGCTAAAGGATATCATCAACAACCAGGCCTAGATTATGAAGAAACTTTTAGCCCGGTAGCTAAACATACAACCATACGAGTGGTTTTATCTATAGCGGTTCAATTTTATTGGAAAATACATCAACTTGATGTTTCAAACGCGTTTCTTCATGGTGATCTAAAGGAGGAGGTCTATATGGCCCAGCCACCGGGTTATGTTGATGCAACCAGGCCCACAACAGTTTTTCTTCTACACAAAGCAATATATGGGCTTAAACAAGTGCCAAGGGCCTGGTACGACAAGTTAAGTACAAGCCTGTTAGGATTGAACTTTGTCCAATCAAAGGCTGATACTTCTCTATTCGTTTTTCATTTAGACTCACTAATTACTGTGACCTTGATATATGTAGACGATATAGTGTTAACAGGTTGCTCACCAACTCATCTACAACATGTCATTAGCAGCCTGCAAGCTCTATTTCCGATCAAAGATTTGGGCCCTTTAAGCTATTTCCTGGGGCTGCAGGTAACGAGATCGCCCGGCTCACTATTCCTTGGGCAACAAAAGTATGCTGTGGATCTTTTAATCAAACATAAGATGGATGGTTCAAGACCTTGTCAAACACCATTAGCTGTCTCTACTACAATCAGCAAAGACTCAGGAGAGTTGTTAAGTAATCCCACAGACTATCGGTCTCTAGTAGGGGCACTACAATACCTAACCTGAACGCTTCCTGACATAGCATTTGCGGTAAACCTTGTTTCCCAATATATGCACCAGCCAAGGACTGAGCACATGGAAGAAGCAAAGTGTATATTGCGCTATATAAAAGGAACGCTACATCATGGTTTATTGTTTACACAGGGAACAACAAAGCTAACAGCTTATTCAGATGCGGACTAGGCTGGGTCAATCGATGATAGACGATCGACTGGAGGATACACTATCTTTCTTGGTTCAAATATCATTTCCTGGTCTTCTCGCAAGCAAACGACTGTTGCTCGTTCAAGCACGGAGGCTGAATATCGTACGTTGGCTCACACGACAGCAGAGTTAATATGGGTATGTTCACTTCTTCGAGAGTTATATCTTCATCCAACTGGAGTTCCTCGTGTTGGTTGCGACAACATAAGCTCAATCAGTTTAGCATCCAACCCTGTTCATCATTCACGAATGAAACATGTCCATATTGACTATCATTTTGTCCGTGAATTGGTGCATGATCATGCTCTAAAGATATTCTACGTACATACTCTACTACAGTTGGCTGATATCTTCACCAAAGCTCTACCAGGACCAAGGTTCATGGATCTACGAAGCAAGCTCAGAGTTGTTTCTCAACCCATGAGCTTGAAGGGGCATAACAACTATACACTTGTATCAGATTGATACGTGTATCATGAATAGTCCAGGGTGTCTTCCAGCCTGGAATACAACCTGTACCAGTGAGCTGTCAGTTGAGTAATCGTGCTCAAGAAGATTGTTAGGTGTCTGTATATAAGTCAGTCAATAGTTATAATTGTGAAATGTGAGATTTCAATAAAGTTGTTCATATTCCATTAGAAACTGCCATTTCAAATGTTCCCCTACATAAACTTAACCAGAGGGTATCATCTTCCCAGGCTTATCCCTTTCATTCTTACGGAAACCCTCTTTAGACTATACGGTCAGTACCATCTTGCTTCGATTGGATTACATTCTAATTTATTTTTTTTAAATTTCAATGGTAATTATGGTTATCTCATTCTCTGATTTAATTGATGTTGCAGTTCTTTTGTTTCTGGACAACATATTCCCAGATAAATCTTAATCCATGCTTCGGGTTCAATTTATCTTCCAAATTAGCTAATACACCATGTGCATTTAACTGAAGTCACAGTTGAGACAAAAGTGGAGACTTGCAAATCTATCTTCCATATTATCAGTATCTAATTTTTGTTCTTCAATTTGGATTTCTGTTCCCTCCGTATTTTCATTCATATTTACATTCTCATTATGTGTTTTTCTGATGTTGCAATTATTTTGTTGGTGGAGGACATATTCATCAAAAGGCAACCAGCCATCTCAGGTAAATCTGGAACCATTCAATTTATAGTTCATCTTTCATTGTTGTTTTTGTCAGTTTTATAAGTTGTGTTTTCCTCACAGTTATACACTGACAACTGAATAGTGCTTAATTTTAGTTTGGAATTCCTCTTCCAAATGGGTTCCCAGATTGTCCACTGATGCTTAATTCTTTTTGTATCATTTTTGCGTGTGTTTTTAACTATGGATTATTGTATCCTAATTGAGAATAGAAGTCAGTATATGCATACCACTATTTCCTCCACACCTACTCCTTCAACTCTGTAGGCACCTCCTCCCAATTCAAGTACCTAATCCCAACATCTCGATGCAACAAGACACCCATGTAACTTGCAATGTCTGATTTATATCTCCACTTTCATGTACCAAGGCCATCATGAGCCATGACTACCATAGTCTGAGTCTTCACATGAATCCGGTGTCATCAAATCAGAAATCTGCATATTTACATTCCGCCTCACCTCACCTTTATAGTCATATCATTGTAGTTGCTTTAGATTACTAATTGATCCCATTTTGTGCTGTCCATACTGTTTAATTTTTTCCAAATGGGAACCCAGATTGTCAACAACATTTCCAAATGGAAGATGCTTTGTTTGTTGTACCTTAATTTTTCAGTGTTCTTCTAGATATGTTATTCTGTGATGGTGTTAATGGAGCAAACCCAAATTTGAGTCACTCAACTGCTCATTTTTTTGGAGTTTCCAACGGCCATGGGGGTTCTCAGGTACTCTTGATGCACCCTTCTTCTTCTTCTTTTTTGTCTCGGAGTTGTTGTTGTTTTTTACTCTTAAGGTGAATTTTTGTCAGAATAAATAATTCTCTAACTTTGTTAAGACATAAGAAGAATAAGAAAAGTTAAACCTCGATAAATCACAAATCTGTAAACCCCAACCATGAACTAATTATAGAGAGTAATTTATAATTCATTAGACAAAAGAGTATTTTAATTTTACTCTTTAAAACTTAAAAGTAATTTGGTGATAGAGATTTTCCTCATTGTATAATGTGCCAGGCCCTGTGGTCACCTCTTTGGTTTTCTTTGTAGTAAATTTGATTTCCAACTTGAGTAATTCTCTTTGCATTTAGTTCCTGCCCTTCCATTTTGATTCGAAGTGGATACTAATTGTAGGAAATTTTTTCATAAAGAAAAAATCTTTTCCATTTTACTGATCCTTTTCCTGTATGAACTGGACATGTTTTCTTTCTTTGTTTTTTTCCTACATGATATTGGATGTTGCACCAGATTGATAGTAACACAGATTTGTGAACTACTTGGACTGATGCCACAGGTATTAAGCATATTGCTTTCAAATTTGTAAACTACATGTGGTTTACATTTGTAAACTACTTGGACTGACCCTCAGATTTGTAAACTTCATATGGCTTTCCATAGGTATAATGCTTTCCCCTGCGACCTTTCATTTTCCTTCTACATGGATGTAAATTACTTGGACATGCATTTGTTCTATTCTATTTTTGAACCAACATTCATATTTAAGAGAATCTGTTCTATGAGGTACTATCCATTCTAGAGTAAATGAACTGATGCCACATTACCTTTGTTGTATTTATAATGCCATAATGGTTTATGGGTTCACCGTAGTTTTAATTTGACATTAGTTGATAGGTTCTGTTTAATTTGTATCTGTCTCATGTTCAGGGTAAAAGATAAATATCTGTTGTTTACATTTTCATCTTTAAGAGAATCCGTTCTATGAGGTATTATTCATTCAAGAGTAAATGAACTGATGCCACATTACCTTTGTTGTACTTATCATGCCGTAATGGATAAAGGGTTCACCGTAGATTCAATTTGTCATTAGTCGATAGGTTTTATTTAATTTGTATCTGTCTCATGTTCAGGGTAAAAGATAAATATTTGTTGTTTACATTTAGTGCACGAAATATCATGATGTGGATAACTTGAATTGTCTATGTATTTATCTCCTTTAACTTGAATTCAGTTCTATGCCAACTGTTAGAATTAAACCATACACTTTTTGGAGTGAAGTTTCATCTTCGTTTTAAATTGAATGCAGAAAAAACAAAATTTCATAGTTGAAGCTAACCAAAATCTTCCCTATTAAGATCAGTTAGCAAAGTACAATAAAACCAACTCCGTCAGCCGTAAAACTCAGCTGTCATCATATTTCAGAAAAAAGGTCTTACCTGAATTTAATTGAGATCCGTTTCATTACTGTGGCCATTTTCAGGCTCATGACCTTCGAGACCAGATCTTCCTTCTTCACAACATTAAAAACATTTCCTTTGTGGATCCTTTCAGGTTGAAGAAGGTCTCCTTCAGTAATTGTAATGCTAGAAGTACTGGATAAACCTGTCGCCGTTGTTATCTCCCCGCTGATCCCAGTCAACAATCTCAGGGTTTCAATCTTGTGTGGTTACTCTGGAACTACTATGGTAATTAGAATCCCTACTAATCATTTGAATTATGATATTTGGTGGTACCGTCACTCCTTCGACCTCACCTTACTTTACTTCTTTCTTATAATGAATTAACAGTAAGAGACGTTAATTTATTCCATCCTTTGCACAGGTTAGCCGAATTGGATACCGTGGAATCTTGAGTAGGCTTCGGGTATGGTGGTGATGTTGTGTCGGAATGTTGTTTTGTGAAGGTGTGTTTGTGTAATTTTGCACTAATTTGGATTAAAGAACATTGTATTAATTGGTTGTATATGGGGGGGTTTATCCGATCTTTTGTAGTTTCAAAAGTTGGTACTGGAATTTGTTATGTTCAAGTGATTATCAAGAATATGTCTAGCTTAGCTTTATAGAAATTACAGAGAGGACAGAATTGTGATGCACAACAACAGCTGCTAACTAACTTGAACATATGCTTCTCACTCTTGCTAAACTGATTGATGAAATGTCCAATTCAACAAATGATTCTTCTATGAGTTTCTAAGTTTTAACTCGGTCAAGTTTTATTTTTCAACCTTTAGTTCAAAAGCAAAAAAAGTAAGGGAAGCAACTAATGTAACACATAACGTGTCTTTTGAAGAGTTTGCACCATCAGTGACAGAAGAATCCATAGAAAAGATGCAGTACCTTAAGCTATAACAGAGACTCTAAGGCCCCACACTGCAGTTCCTTTGGAACTTTGGAAAGGTTGAAAATCTATTTTTTTTTATATATCAAATGAAGTGAAAGATCAACCTCATACACATTATTTTAGCAAATGAAACATGAAAGTAATAAATAGCCGATCAAAAAAAAAAAAAGTAACTGATGCATACTTAAAAATTCTAGCGTAGAATTAGAAATTTAGAATGAGAAAACATTTTTCATCTATTTTCTGTTTTTAAAAATGAAAAATATAAAAAAAATGAAAACTATTAATAATCGTTTTCAGAGTTTTGTTTTTCTTCTCGCTTCTTTCAGTGATTCTCCTTCGATCTCTCTCTGAATGTTGAATTAAGTGATGCCCTAGATTTTTTCATTTCTCATCATAAGTAAAAGGAAGAGGTAAACATCTATTTATGATGTGGGTTTCCCTGTTATTGGTTGATTAGGGTTTCTTTGTGTTGATTGATTACGAAACTTAATTCAAACTGTATGATTAGGTAACTGTTAAGGAAATCAGGGTTTCTTATTTCATTTTTAATTTTGGACATTAAAGCTACTATGGGACTTCAAATTCTCATGATTAGTCGTCTCTCTCATTCAGTCGTCTCCTTTATCTCTCTCTAAAAAAAACTCCACACGAGAAACCTTCTTCTGTTTTCGAAAAGGAAGAAGAAGAAACCAACAACAGGTTTCATCTTCACTTTCATCTTGATAGTACTTTAAAACAACAACTACAATTAAATTTAAGGTATGGTTTCTTTTACTTCTTTTTTTTTTGGGTGATTTTTTTGGTTTGGACTTCACTTGGTTTATACATCTATCGAGACCCTACTGAAAATATGATTAAATTGGGTGAAAAAATGATTAAAGTTTTGATTTTTATCGTCATGTATGATCAGTTTGGGTTGTGTTTGTCTCTATGGGTTCATCGAAATCTAGTAAAATCCATTTTTTTAGAGCTCAAAAGTGGGGAATGTCACTTAGAATCTGTATGTTGTTTAGAGGTTAATTGATAAAATGGTCATTTAGTGGTTGTAAGTGTGGCACTTTTGTATTTGGGTATGCTGATCAGTTAGTCTCTTTGGGTATTGCTTGAATTTATAAGTGTGGCACTTTTCTATTTTTTTGGGCAATTGATAATTTGGCATTTGACATTTATCAGGGGCGGCAACCATGGTAGAAGAGAAGTTTGTAAGGTTAGTCAGTATGCTTTTTTCTAATTGTGTAATCTGGAACACCACCTTATGTTTGGCTTGTATTTCTGACTTGGTTTCCTGATGCAATTTCTCTTTGGTGGGCCTTATACTTATATCCTCTGCACATTATATTTTTCTAGGCTAGTCGGTAGATTTTAGATTACCAATGTTGATGACTTTCTCTTAATTTGGTAATAGATGGTGCTTGGTCTTGTTTTTCACGATTGCATTTCTTGGGTTAATTGAGTGTGAATGCTTTATCCTTCCTCTAGTATCTACCAATGATGCACACATCGAAAACCAATTGATTTATGAATTGTTAGCGGCCAGACAACTGTAGGGATGTGGTATCGAAAACCATTTCTTGGTAACTTATGCTTACCGTTCTTTTTGTCTTTTGTTACAAAAATTGTTCGGCGCAATTACGGAGTTAAATTCATGGTTGAGGATGGGAAAACATTTGTAGCAGATGCAGTTGTAATTGTTGTTCCGCTTGGTGTTTTGAAAGCTAAGCGTATAGAGTTTGAGCCTTGGTTACCAGATTGGAAAGAAGAAGCCATCACTGAGCTTGGGAATGGGACTGAGAACAAGGTAGCTTTGCACTTTGGCAGTGTCTTCTGGCCGAACGTGGAGTTCTTAGGAGTAGTTGCACCGACTTCATATGGATGCAGTTACTTCTTAAATCTTCATAAGGCGACATGCCATTCTATTCTTGTTTATATGCCTGCTGGAAGGATGGCCCATGATATCGACAAGATGTCTGATGAGGCTGCTGCTAATTTTGCATTTCTTCAACTTAAGAAGATTCTTCCTGATGCTTCTGAACCTGTAAGTTTATCTGACCTGAATATATGTTTAGTTGTTACTTTGATTAAAATTAAACTGGACGTTGAAGGACACATAGTCATTATTCTTAGGATTACACTGTGCAGAACGCCATTTAGCTGTATTTACACGTTCACCTTCGAGGCCCTAATATTTTTGCATCTAGAGTCTGCATCTAAGTTTTAGTTTCCAACTTGTTCTCGAGATCAATATGTTATATGTCGAGTTTGATTTCCTGTGCTCAATGTGTGAGGCGCAGAAGTCCTAGACTGTTAGGTCCTCCGTAAATTGTCATTTTTTAAATGGTCATTCATATGATATTAAGTTTCTTTTTCTTCTTTGATGGGATCGTGATTGTTATATTCACATGCTTATCCTTGGGTATACTTTTTAATTTCTAAAAAGGCCTATAAATAGGGAAAGAACATTTTTAGATTTCCCTTTTTGCTCTAATTTATCTACTCCTTTCATTTGTTGATTTGTTAGTTTTATTCTTGTACTTTCAAGCGACATATTTCTTATTCTGTTTTACCTTTCAACTTCTTTTCTTTTTTGCGATTTTGCTACTTATCTTTTTTTTGTGCTGATTAAAAAGTTTTGAGGTTAATACATGGTTGCGAAGCGACATATTTTTTATTCTGTTTTACCTTTTAACTTTTTTTTTTTTTGCGATTTTGCTACTTATCTTTTTTTCTTGCGCTGGTTAAAAAATTATGAGGTTAATACATGGTTGTGTTTTGTTTATATGCAGTTTCACCAACTAATCTTCTTTTTTCTATCTCCACTTTTACTCCTTGTGCCTCCTAATTGCAGATTCAAAATCTTGTTTCTCACTGGGGTACAGACGTCAATTCACTTGGATCCTACAGCTATGATACAGTAGGTAAACCCCATGATCTGTATGAACGACTTAGGATCCCGGTTGACAACATGTTCTTTGCTAGAGAGGCGACGAGTGCAAGCTATCCAGGGACTGTGCATGAGGCATTCTCAACTGGGCATATGGCAGCTGAGGAATGTAGGATGCGTGTCCTTGAAAGGTATGGGGAGTTGTATTTTTTAGATTTTTACAAATCCTGCTAATTCTAACCTCTAATTGGCTCCAGAAATGCTATCGTTCTGATATCTAGGGGTTAAGGTTTAGTACTGCACGAAAATATCTCAGTATTTTGTTTTCATTTTTATTCCACTCCAATAAAACTTTGTAATGGTGGGCTACCAAGTCTTCATTTTTTAAGCATTGATCTTGTCCGAGATTGGATCATCATATAGCAGAGCATACTTGATGCTTGTTATAGGTGAATCGTGGCCATGAACTGCACTTAGTTTAGATGGGTGATTGAAGTAACTGACTATGAACTTAGAAACAGACATAATTGTATTAGTGTTTTATATTCTAGCTTACCTTTACGTTTCAGTGCCTGTCTACCTGACTTTTTTCTTGTTTTACTTCAGTTGCATTTAGTTGTATTTTTTGTAAGCTATTTGCCTTCATATCCAGGCTTGTCTTCTCCACCTGCCCTCCTTGTATCTGAATTTCTTGATCTGCAGGACAAGTTTTACTCCCAACAATAGTCGTTTCTTTCCTGACAATTTTTTGCTGCCTTTATCTAGCACTTTGTATTTGAACTCCCTGTAGGTGTTATCATTATTATTTTCTATAATACATGTACAGGTGGTAGAACCTTCAAATTAACGGACACTATTCAGTTCTCAAACCCACAATTGGTACAAGTTACAAACACTAGCTAGATGAGTTATTCAAATTCGAATCTCTTGTAGGCAAGATAATCTATCCACTTCTGTAACTTGATTTGCTTGACATACAGAAAGGTGAGTAGTGAGGACCATATCCCTCTTTAGGATTTAGGAAAGTGTGCATATGAGGCTAGAAAATGCATATCAAATTGCTGTACTTATTTAGGAACAAAGCAGTTAATTGTATATGTTATCCTGCTTAAATTGGGTGTTTTCTTGCCATCAGGTTGTGAAATCCTTCAATTGTTTCCATGGTAGAAGGGTTCATAACAGAAAATATTTTGGTGCATCTGAATTATATAGATCTGCTTGGGTTTTTGTGGTTGAGTTAGGGATGTTCCTTAAAAGAGTATCTAGTGAACCTATGGAGTTGTAGTGTATTAAGCTCTCCCTTCTCGAATTGATGAATGAAATTATGGTTCCAATTGACCAGAGATAGTACTCAGCAGCTCTCTATGTTTAGAGAGAAATATATAACAGTTCCAAAGTTGATGAGTAAAATCCATCTCCAGTCTACAGAATAGTAAAAATAGGAAGTCTGCACTGCATGCTCTGGTTCTTTTGCTACTTTTCAGCATAATTTTCCCTATTACTTTTTTAGCTCTGAAAAGGAAGTGGATTTTCTCTTTTATGTAATGTGATGTCTTTATATTTGCCCAGTTCAAACAATGACAGCAGCCAAAATCATTGGAGCTGTGGTAGGAAATACAGTACTTGTATTCGGGTTGGATCATGTTATATCTAATAACAAGTTGTTTGGAGGTAGTAGTTAAAATGTGGTGCATTAAGGTTTTTTTTTAATACATATATCAGGGTTTTGAAGCTAAGAGATTTTATTATATGATATATTGTTGAAACTTTACAGGGACCACTCCGTCAACTGTTTCAGACAAGGCATGGTGGCAAGAAACTGATAAGAAGTTCCATTAGTGGTCTCTACCTGTTCACAAATTTAAACGTAACACAGTTTAATTTTATTGATAATTTGAAGTAGAACATTCGTCAGTCAGTCGGGAATTCGTAATCGCATACAAGATAATTCGAGGAATGATGAATTATTTAATCAATTTATGGCGGAGGATCTCATAGTGGCAAATGAAGAAGGCGCAAGTACTAGTCAAGAAAGCACATCAATTGACATTGATGTAAGTGCGGCGAATATTGAGTCGATGAACAATGTTAGAGATAACATAGCAGGGACAATGTGGTTTTATCATCAACGTCGACATCACCACCAACGCGTTTAGTTTGTACAAATATAAAATTATTGTAATGTGTGAAGTATTTGTGCAAGCTTATAACTAATTTTGAATTCTTTTAAGAAAGGCTTATAACTAATTTTTGAATTATCAATTTTAACTTATAACTAATTTTTTAAAAAATATGATTTTAAAAACATTCCTACCAAACAATTTTTTAAATTTTTTAAAAAAATAAAAACAAAGAAAAAGGGTATGTTTTAAAAACACTAGAAAATGATTTTTGAAAACAATTTTATAAATGGTACCAAACACGTCCTAAGAATTTCCATGCTCAAACTCTCCATCATCATACTATCCACCAATAACCCACACACACTTCCCCGTTCATTTTTCACGCAATTGTCTTAGCTATGTCCTTTCACGCAATTGTCTTAGCTACATCCTTTAAAGAGGTAGAAGAAAAAGAGAGTGGGAGAAAATGAAGATTATCACAATTACGTATTTCGATCCTATAACCATCTGAGTCGTGGAAAAACACTTGATCAACCCTTATCCCAATAACCTCTAGCCATCATATTATCAACTAGAGGAAAATGTTATGGACCTCTGAAACTATATTAGATACAACTTATTCATACAAGCTTGCAGATGTTCCTGCATACCTCCCATGTCAGTATGTAGATCCATAGGGTGTTGCTGCTGAATATGGTGGTCTGGCTGCAGTTGTGGATTTCAACAGGTGGGTTACTTTGTTGGTGTTAATTTTATCCAATGTTATAAATATGGTGTTTTCTCACCCTTTCCCCCTCTATTATTGTAGGTGTCAGTTTGTACCACAAATGATATTTCTTAATAGTTTATTCAAATACCGTTCATTTCTCAACTGGTGCACAAGGTCTCTGGTTGACCTTTATCATGTGATTTCTTACATGTTTTCAGTGTAACTGAGGATCTTGGCGAAAATTGGTTGTTTCCTAGCCAGAAAATCCTGCAGGTTCAATCTCACACTCTTCTCACTTAGAGGTGTAAATTGGGCCGTACCAACATGAGCACATCCCAGCCCAGCACGTGAGTTAGCCCAGCACGACACAACATGACAGCTTCATATGTTGTGCTGGGCCAGAGTAATCGGCACAGTGGCACAACACAGCACGTGGCACGGATAAAACGTGGCACAACACAATACGACACATTAAAAAGCACACCATAACATGTATAAAACACTACAAAATACCATATAATACAACACATTTTGTGTATATTTCACAAAAGAAAGTTTATTATTACCAATTTTGACATTTTATATTCGTTATGTTGAGTTATTTCTATAACACATACAATATCTAAATATCTGGAAAATATTAATTTTGAAAAATATAAAATAAATGTTCTAGGTACATCACAGCACGACACATCACGCCCTCAAGCACGGCACAACACGACACATCTTAATCTCTGGTACGGTACAACATGACACGTAGCGCGGTGGGCTCGCCTCTTAATGGGCTATGATACACCTCTATTCTCACTTATTCTTACAAAATAAAGATATTAATACTTAATATGAATATGCGTCCATAATTTTCATTCTTTTCAGTGGAATTATTTTTTTTGCAAATTAAATTGTTGATTTTGGTTGTTGTTGTCGTTCCTTGGATTCTCTTATAAAACCCTTTTTCATTTTGATAAAATATTATTCCGAGGTATATCAGATGGGAGGATTAAACTACAATACCACAGATATTTCGCTAGATGGTAGTTACCCTTTTCATTACTTTTCATTACCATTTTCATCGGGTCCTCATTAAACAAATATATTATGATATATGATAACAAACAACTTATATATGTTGCTAAAACAGTTCGGCTTACTCGAGAGTTCTCAACTGTCTTTTTCTGGAAAGTACTTCTCTTTGCTTGGGGGCGAGCTTTAACTGAGGTTTATAATGGTGAAAGGACTCAGTGAGGTGAACGCCTTGATCAGGAGCAGGTCATTATTGTCGACAGTGTGATTTAGATTCCATTGTGTCATATATTTATTGTATTTTATTCTCCTTCCATCATAAAAAAGTAATGGTGACATTCAGGATAGGTGGTTGACATATTTGATTTAACAGATGCATATAATTGATTTTTTATGTTTTATGAATTTCTTTTAGTAGTCTCTGAAGAAATCATGGGGCCGTTTTTAGTAACTTCTTTTTTTATCTTGATTGTTTTACATTATAAGAGAATTGACAAAGATTGAAACTCAGCTTTAACCATATAATATTTTTTTGTAATCATTTTGGTCAATTACTATGCTAAATACTCTATATCATAGTTTTCGGAAATGCAATATGGTTTTGGTAGATCAAAATTTAACTATTTGCTCCAGTCAACTTATTTTAGAGCAGTCACAAATTTCTTAATTTTTCCTCTGCGGCAAAATAGCCACTGAAACAAAGCAGTTACGCTGCTTATTTGGGGTACTAGGATCACTCACTACTGCTAGGTCCTAATCTTATAGTTGGATAAATACTATTTTGGTTGGGTTGTTTGTGTTTTTCCTGCTTAACAAAAGACAATTAACGTACATATATTTACAATGGATGAAGCAATCACAACAGAAGTTGATAGATACCCTTTCAGCTTTTCTTGCTTTCTCTCTACTTTTTAAAGGTGTTCAACACCTCTCAGGTCATCATGAAATTCTTAGTTCTTAGTTCGTTCAATATTAATAACACGTGCAATCTAGTGAAATTGATTTATATTTTGAAACTCACTTGCAGGGGTTGATGTTGGTGCTGGATGGCAAAATACCGTAGCTTATGTGAACATAGCCCGCTATTACTTGGTCAGAATTCCTCTTGGAATGATCCTCGGTTATCTTATCAACTTTCAAGTTACATCGGTCATAATTCCTTTTGGAATGATCCTCAATTACCTTATCAACTTTCAAGTTACAGTAAGTTATTAACTAAAAGCTTTTCTATAATAAACCTTAAAGAAATCTCTTATTTTCTCTCGGGTTTTTCACTTGGATTTGGATTGGAGTGTTAGTTGGAACAACAATTCAAATAATTATGCTTCTTATATTACCTAGAAAACATATTGGGATAATCAGGTGCATTAACCATTAACCGTAGTCAACGCATAATCTCACTTGGCCATGTTGATACTATACATTTATTTCACTGAGGTTATGCAAATGAGTCGTTATTGGTGTGTTTCGTTTTTAGGAGTTGTTTAAAGTATGGGTGATTCCAATGGGTTGTTTATATGCTGAAAAATTAAAGTTGTTGTTGATCTTGATTCAAAGCCACATTTCCCGTATGGGTTTCCTATTCATTTAATTTGTTAATATATGAATTTTTCTTTCTGTTCAATATATATGATTACTAATACTCAATATTGTGTTAGGTTCAAAAGGATTATGTCCTACTTGTCACTGTAATTTATGCTTGGTAAGGATCTTTTGTTTAGTGTTAGCTCATTGATTACATTCCTTAAATAGGCAATATATGTTATTCTCATTGGTATGTTATCAATAGAATAAAAACATAAAATGTATATAAGAGCTCTACTACAATAGTATTGAATAAATGTTAATGTCATGTGTTGTCTTCCTGTATGGAGTGGGTAGTGTCAGATATATCTAAATAAAAAGTTCTACTTAATCTTACTGAATTATGTGTACAATTATTAATGCATTGTTGATAATTTATGAACCTCACAAATTTAAACCATTAACCATCTTAGTAAATGTCATTTTTCTACGTTTATCGATTTGAGCACTGATATGACTAATTCAAATAAGATAAGAAATTAACAATCGGTGGTACAAGGAAACCAACTATAAGATATATCCCGTTCCATTATGGCATGGTTCAAACCTACAAGGCAATACATCACACTTATCGTGGCATGTTCAACCTAGGCCAATCTTTAGTCGTTACTTCCTTCACGATTCCAAACTTTACTCAAAGCAAATAATGACTCATAACAACCCAGGGAGAAAACAATAATGCACAAACTTATGCATTGCATGTAATACTCATTTTAATATAAAATTCCAAAGAGAACAAAAATTCTTAACAACCAATAGAGAAAAGAATCATGCACAAACTTACGAACTACTATTTATTTTAATTCATTGAAGGTTTTGTGTACTTTTCATATTTCAAATAATTCCTGGAATGTCCAATCCAAAATTAGTTTGGAATGAAGAGGGTCTAGCTCAGTCCCTTTTTGAACTAAATCATATTTCTCCTAAATTAATTACCAGAAAGAATAAAATTATCGTATGTGTCAGGAATTCCCTAAGAATGTCACATTTTCTTTTGGCGCAATAGTTTTATTAGGGATACCATGGTTAAAGAAGATCACTAACATGATGACCATATATCCAGTAACAAGAGTATAAATATCATACACACATGAATTTGATACACTAAAAGTGGCTTGCAAATACTACTAAGCCTTAGTGTTTCCATCCAAGGTTTCAACAACCACTTCTACAACATAAAAAAGTAAGGCAACATTCTGCATTTCAATAGATAAATCTGTAATAACATGTAATGAATTCTTCATTGGGTTATTTCTATATAAAGGGGAAAAAAAACCATAGTCGAAAATAATTCTCCCACAAAAAAGACTCCCAATATCTTCCAATTCGTGCACCTTTTTGGGTGTGCAGTGATTTGAGCTTTATAAGGAAAAAAACTAATCTGAAAACAAATACCATAAATTAAAGATAAACCAAATCAAATCGTCCATGGAAATCGAGCCACCATACCATCTAGTTCAGGATTTTGAAACCCACAATACAAATTCAATTGTAAATCATTATCCGAACACCATCATAAAATCATACTCAATACCTGGTAAATAACTAAGAGATAACGAAATAATTACTAGATAAGTGCATTGAAATTGATGGTACATAATGAAAGGGTAAAGAACACTACGTAGGTGTAGACTTGGGACTACTTTTAGCAGAGATAATCATGGACATCTTTTATAGTCCTAGCCCATATACCTTATTTCATCCCATATCTATTATGTTGTATGTCTAGGATTAGTAGCCATTATTTCATTTATTGCATACCATTATTTTTTTTTCCTTATTTAGTGTAATTGGTGTCTGCTGCCACCTGTCGTTGGATTAGAGGAGGAGTTAAGGTTACTGTTATATTGGTAACTCTCTTATAAGGAAAGACTATCAATGAATTAGATAATACTTGAGGCTACGTTCTGCTTGAACCAGAATTACCATTTCTATCAATTGATGTTCAATTTGTACTAAGTATAGTACAATTGGCATCAGAGCCGTTTCGATCTTGAGGTCATGGTTAATCCGATTGTGTGGGAGTTAGCTGATACTTCTAAAGAACATGAAGGAAAATTTATTAAGATTGAAGACAAATTGGTTA
Organism: Papaver californicum; assembly: GCA_023531435.1. Classification (NCBI taxonomy): domain Eukaryota; kingdom Viridiplantae; phylum Streptophyta; class Magnoliopsida; order Ranunculales; family Papaveraceae; genus Papaver; species Papaver californicum. Next base: position 10,671,139 of record JAJJMC010029624.1, read on the forward strand.
ACGTTCAAGAGAAATTTGACTCGACTGGTTCTCAGATAGCAAATCCGGGTTCACAATTATTTGAAATACTACTCGTCCCAAATTCTAAACATATTTATTTCATCCTCAATGGAGATCAGGGTGGTACTTCAGGATCTAACTCCAATACAAATGATGAAGGGGGTTTTTCTTTTGGATCCCTGAATTCTCATCGTGATCCACATTCCTTTAATCGCCTTCCCAAGCTAGACTTACCTCATTTTGATGGTGAAAATCTAAGGGGTTGGGTACAAAAATATGAGAGATACTTTCAGATCCACATGATTGAAGAAAACCAGAAGGTGAGTATTTCTTCCATTCATTTAGATGGTCGTGCTGATAAATGGTTTTTAAATTTTCAAATTGGTAGAATGAGTATATCATGGAAGGATTTACCTGAGGGTATTTGTGCTAGATTTGAGAGCCCCATCAATGATAATTATATAGGCTCTTTTAACAAACTATCATAAATTACTTACTTTGAACAATTTGAGGCACTCAAAGCCTTGATGTTAAAGAAGAATCAATTTCTCACTGAAGAATATCTTATATTGAGTTTCATCAGTGGACTCAAGGAGGAGATTCGGAACTCTGTGTTAATGTTTCACCCTATTTCTCTTATGCAAGCTTTTTCTCTAGCTAAAATGGAGGAACAAAAATGATTGCTTCATACTAAGGCTACTAAACCCTTCCCCGAATTATTCATTACCTCTTTTGATGTTAGTAGGCCTCTTACATCCACCAATTTCCCCCCAAACCCATTTTAACTGCTCATTCCACTCCAAAAACACCACAATTCACTTCAAAGCCCTTATATCATGCGACTTCTACTACCAGCCCGCCTTCCCCTCCCATTAAAAGATTGACACAAGAACAAATGCAAGCAAGGAGAACTAAGGGATTACATTATAATTTTTATGAGGTATATAAACATGGACATTGGTGTAAAAGGCAGCAATTGTTCATGCCTAGTATTGAAGTACCTGAGACAGAAAGTGATGATGATGATGATGAAGTTTTTGAGGAAGTTGTTGATTCTTCAATGGGATCTGATATGGACATATCTTTCCATGCTCTCACATGTATTGTGACAGGTGATACCATTAGAATCCCTGGTCTTCTCAAGAAACATAAGATTTCAGTTCTAATTGATACAAGGAGTACACATAGTTTTGTGGATTCTGCTTTGGCGAAACAGTTGAAATATGACATTCAACCTACAACTCACATGTTAGTGATTGTTGCTAATGGGGAGAGAACTATTGGTAATAGCATTTGTGCTAAGCTTTAGTGGTCTATGCAAGGATTTCAGTTCTCAGTGGATCTGAGAATATTACCGTTAGGTGGGTGTGATATGGTCTTATGTGCTGATTGGTTGAGGAAATTAGGTGATGTCTTATTTAATCTGTCCAAGTTGAGTATCTCTTTCAAATATCAAGGTGAGACTATTACCTTAACAAGCACTCAAGCTAAAACTTCTCTTATGATGATGAGTGGTGCTGCTGTAAAGGATTTTTTCAAGAAAAATACACATGGCTTGATTAGACATTTATTATCTATCACAAGTACACCCATCCTAAATCCCATTCTTCCTATCATATTTGAATTACTTCAAGAGTACTATAATGTTTTTTAAGAACCAACTATACTCCCTCCCACAAGGAGTCTAGACCACACAATTCCTCCCAAGCCTAATTCAGAACCCACAATCCTGAGACCCCACAAATATCCATACATACATAAGTCTGTAGTGGAGAATCTGGTTCAGGAAATGCTTTCTGCAGGCATCATTCAACCTAGTCATAGCCCATTTCCTGTATTTTTATCCTTGAGGACAAGGATATTGACCAGGGGAGGGTAATATCATAGTCCTAGCCCATATCCCTTATGTCAGCCCATATCCATTATGTTGTCTGCCTAGGATTAGTAGCCGTTATTTCATTTGTTGCATACCGTTATTTTCTTTCCGTTATTTTCTTTCCGTTATTTAGTGTAATTGGTGTCTGCTGCCACCTGTCGTTAGCTTAAAAGAGGAGTTATGATTACTGTTATATTGGTAACTCTCTTGTAAGGAAATACTATCAATGAATTAGAGAATACTTGAGGTTGCGTTCTTCTTGAACCAGAGTTATCATTTCTATTAATTGATGTTCAATTTGTACTAAGTATAGTACAACATCTCATCACGGTTACCAATTGAATTCATCTTAAGATTCAGGTGTGTTTAGAAGATCTAGTGCAATCCATTCAAAAAGTCTAATCTTATTGATCAACATCTTAACCATTTAAATAAAAGTACAGTATAATACTTTATGCAGTCAATATCAGTTGTCATCCAAAACCTATTCAATGTTATTCGGTTCGGCCTATCAGTATCAAAAGGCAAAGTATTTTTTGTCTCGAGACACAAAAAAATCATTTATCCTTTTTAAAGCTGAAGCATATGACCAAAGCCAACTTCTGTTAATTGGAAATTAAGGAATTCTTTCTCCGTGAGATGGAACCTAAACCCTGGAAGATATAATCTGGCCATTAATACTATTGTTTATATATATGTCATTGATGGTTACAAATTTAGATAAAATATTATCATATTTTAGTGGAATATAAATTTACTATTGATAGGATATTTCTCTACAATTCGAATTTGAAACAAATTTTATAGGTATAATTTGTCCAATTTCTAGTGGATTTTAGGTTACATCTGCTCTGAATGGCATGTTAAGGTTTTAAAAACAAACTCTTTAAACAAATTTTCGGTTTTACTTTGGTCCTTATTATGTCTTTCACTCGAGGCAAACTCACGACACTTTTCAATTCGTAAATTCAAAAATATAATACTTGTCGATTGTATATTCGTATTAAAAAAATCTTATTACTGCCTATCAAACATAAAAATTAGCTTTTGGTTTTGAGATTTTACCACCAGAATAAAATTTGGTTTTTAATTGGTAGATCTGAATCACCCTGTCAATCTAATCTAGTTGTTTTTTCTGTAACTTTCGTAACTGTGAGTATACTTAAATGATACTCAGATGGATTACATGTTCTGAACACCTAACATGTCAATTACGTAGTTGACCATGCTGTCATAATCACCGGCATTAATAACTAACATTTTACCTACTAAATACTTTTTTAACATTCAATTGCCTCCAAATATATAAGTTTTCTGAAAACATTTTTTGTGATAAATAAACTTATTAATATCTTCGTTGGTATAAATATATGAAGCCTGATTTAAGGGCTCCTTAATTTATAGAGAGGCTCTTCATATGAAACAAAATAAAGATATTTGAAGTAAAATTTAAAAAGTCATTATCCATAATATTTTTATAATGACTAAAATACCTCTGATTAGTTAGTATTAATAAAACTAATTAGCTAATAGATTAAGCTAGTCATAATTAATCTTAAATAATTTTATACTTAATCAAATTAAATTAAAAAATTTCTTTTTGGTTTGGTGGGAAAAAAATTAGAGGAAATGTAAGATAATTTTCTAGAGTTTTTTAAAAATAGATTTTGATTCAATCAATCAGAGTAGTGAGGTATACCTCTAATTTTAAACTCTTGGTCTTTTAATGGCTCAAATTTGATGAAATTACGCTATAAAAGATGAGTTTTTTTTTAATTCAGAGAATTTTACGGTTGGGTTTTCATGTCGAACCCAACCGTAAACACCATTTACGGTTGGTTGTTCTTCCTAACCCAACCGTAACCGCTTGTTCAGGGATGAACTACAAATTTTAACAGTTTTACGGTTGGGTTTTCGCATCGGACCCAACCGTAAATAATCTAAAAAAAATTATTATCCAGGATGATTTACGGTTGGGATTTGCCAATCAACCCAATCGTAAATAATCAAATAATTTGTAAGTGCAATTTTTTTTTACGGTTGGGTTTAGAACTGAACCAACCGTAAACTTTGATCTTCATCTCTTACCTTTAAATTTACGGTTGGGTTTGTTTAATAACCCAACCGTAATACGAAGAACAAACCATTTACGGTTGGGTTTTTCAATCGAACCCAACCATTAATTTTTCTGTAACCCAAGTTCTTCATTAGTTTGTTTAATTTTATCCGGATTGTCATCACTAGTACCTTCTACACCTTTAGTAGGATTCTTCATCACGAATTTTAGAGTTTAATCGACGACGAAATTTTGATTCGATTGAGAAATTCGGTTAAAATGGAGAAGGAGGAAATATGGAGGGAGAGGGAAAGGTTTTGAATTGGAATTGAAATTTCGTAAGGTTTTGTTTTGTTTAGGTTTTAATTGATTGAAGGAAAAATTAGACTTTTTCATTAATAAAAGAGTTATATGGACATTTAACATAGCCACTAGGACACCCCTTAATGGATTTTTGACTTGGCTAAGAAAATCTGGCAGACCCTCTGGCCCAACTTGTACATCAACATGTTGTCCTATAATTGCATTTTAGAATGGATAAAATCTTGGCATAAGCATAACATCATGATTTCTTTCAAAAATAAAGTTTCGATTGCCTATATAACCCATATCCTATGGAGAATCTGGAAACACAGGTGTGACATTATTTTTGAAAAGGCAAAACCCAATCCAATACAGTCCTGCACATCATAGCTAAAACTGCTGTTTCCCGCCACACCCAACCCATCAATATCAACAACATGATTTCCAATAATCAAAGCAATCACCCCATCCCCATTTACAATCAATCCCAAAGCACCCTCAGACACCTTTCGTCAGGTAATGGCACTCGCCAAGTCCCCTTTGCGCATCATCACAACCCAATCGACCCTGGTATCCATGAACCAATAGCAGCAGTTACCGAAACAATTAGGGAACCTAACCAAGTTTGGCAGTTAGATTCCCATTACCCAACCCAACCAAGTGGTTCAACTCATACCATCACAAACACCATTCAGGTCCCAACTACAACCATAACCGATCCATCGTTTCCAACCCAGCCGAAACATAAGCAACACAATATGAAGGCCATTAGTTCTGAACAGGGACTTTTGTCAAATTGGGTCTCTACAGATACTGAATATGTTATTATAAATTTTGATGGTTCTTTTTCTATATATGACTATGCAGCAGGATATGGAGCAATAGCCCGTACCCCAAAGGGCACTTTCATAGCAGGCTTCTCGGGTGTGGCTAGGGTAAGGTCTAGTCATCAGGGGGAAGCTATGGCAATGAGAGAAACCTTCATTTGGGATACAGAGCAAGGCTGGATAACATTTTGTTTCGGGGGGGATGCAAAGACGCTCATCGATGACGTCAATGGCATCACGACTTCGAGTCCTTGGTCCTGCCATGCTTTATTAGTAGATTGTAAACGACTACTAAAGTTAATTCGGTTTTGTAAACTTACCTTTATTGGAAGGGAGGAAAACAAGATAGCAAACTCTATCGTAAATTATGCTCGCCTTGATGGGGTGGGAAAGAAATTGAGCGATCCTTCTCCTTTCCTTACCCAATTAAATATAGACCTTTGTAGCCCTCTTTCAAGTAATGAAGTTTTCTTTTAGTCAAAAAAAAATATCTAGAAAACACCTACAAAATCTCTAAGTATTACTCACATGGAAACTTCTCTATTAGCTTTAAGAAAGAAGCATCACATGTAATAGATATAAAAGGAGAACTAGGGGTTCCATGACAGTTGTTTAAACTTTCTGTTTAGTGAAAATTGTTGGAACTTTTTAATTGATGTATTTTCCATGTAATGTTGGAAATTTATAGCTTTTTCAGCCATATTCTTAGGATTTGGCTTATTTCCTTAGAAAACCACTTCACACCTCTCCTTTCATATATGCCAGAAGGTTGTCAGAAAAAGTCTAGCCCAACTATTTGGTTTGAGTTTTTCTTCACCACTGATAATGCTGATATTCTGCCATTCATTGAAAATCTCTCCCATTGAGTTTGCATTTGACTGAAGTAATATGCTTCCACCTGGTATCCCCATTCAAACTGTTCTTGAGAAAGAACATTCATTAAGCAAATGCCAAATGGTCTCGATATGGTTATTACATAAAGGACAAGAAGTGTCCATATGACTCATTGATCACAACATCCAACCTCTTCCTAGTTGAAAGAATATCAGTGAGACATTTCCCTAGAAATTGCTTTAACCTCGGCCAAGTTTACAGATTCCAAACATCTATCCATTAAGAGTTTGTACCATATATATATATATATATTGGTTCAGATAAGATGACTTCATTTTATAAAGCTTGTTGTGAGCAGTCTTGAGGGTGAAGTTACCGTGTTTAGTCATCTTCCATATGAGATGATATTCTCTAGAGTTTGACATCCTCATTTTCAAATCATAGCAACAATATTAAGAGTAACCATATGTTGATTAATATCTATTTTCCACAACTTTCTGTCACTATCAATTAACTCTTGAACCCATACATAACTGGAAGTATTCTCTGCATTTGTACTCGGAATGGGAGGATGATCAAGGCATATTATCCAAACATCCTGTCATATCTTAATCTTATTTTATTTTCCAATTTTCTAACAACTATTGTCTTTTATGAAACCAACATTGTCTTGTATACCTTTCCAAGCATAAGAAATATTTTTATTTGGGACTGCATGACGTAGACTCTCTCTTGAGAAATACTTAGATTTTAGTGCTTGAACCCAAAGCTTATCAGAGCTAATACAGGTTCTCCAAGCATCTCTTGCAAGAAAATCTTCATTTAAAGTTCTCATATCTCTAAAACCAAGCCTACTATTTTCTTTTGAATGACACAACTTTCTTCATGAAGTAATACAAACACCTTTGTCTTCGTCTTTTCTCCACTAGAATTGTCTTTAAACACCATTTAACTTGTTTATGGTATCATCAGTTATTTTGAAACAACTCGTACAATGAATATGGACAACATTTATGACATGCTTAACCACAATGGCCCTTCCTGCTTGAGATAAATTTTTATTCCTCCATATTGATAACTTGGACTACATATTAATGGAAAAAAGTTTTAGTTTTTTATCTCCCCAAAATCAGAGGCATACCCAAATACTTCTCTTTTGTGCTCATTCTTTGGACCCTAAGTTTTCTTCAGAGAATCCTAGAGAATTTATTTGGCAGACTATTACCAAAGTAAACACTGTCCAGAAGTAAAACTACAGACCTCAATAATATATAGAGAATAATTTATTCACATTGCGTATATCTTACTTTATAAACAACAGACAATCATATGCAAAGAATAAGTGAGAGACGAATTGAGTTGCTCTTGTAATTTTTATGCTTAAATCTTCTTTTGTTGTTCAGCCATTGTTATAATTCTAGAGAAAGCTTCCATAACATTAATTAAAAGGTAAGGGGATATAGGTTTTTCTTGCCTAATACCTTTTGTTGGTTGAAAAGAACTGCATGGTGATCCATTTAACATGACATAAATTTTTGTAGTGCTGATACATTATCTTACTAGAGAACATCATTTATTTGAAAACCCCATTTTCACCATCACATCAATAAGGAAGTCACATTCAAATATGTCAAAGGCTTTAGACATATCCAAGTTTGTAGCACGGAATCATTTTCTACCTTTTCTTCTTCTCTATAGTATGTATAATCTCTTGTGCTAAGTGTATAATCCCCTGAAGGAACCGGATATGATAAATTTTCATCATCCGGCTCGAGCAAGAATCAAAGGAGTCAAATAGATTTATATAAAATTTATATGTCATCCATATCCACACATATATGACTGTATGTAAGAAAAGATTTACCAGATGCAACTTATTTATCTACTAGGAACATAAGCAGCTTGCAGAGGAGAGATTTTCTTGTCCTCACCTTTTTCATTCTTCTAGCCGTCAACTTTGAGATAAATTTGTAAGTTATATTACATAAATTAATGAGTCTGAATTCAAATGGGAGATGATGACTTTTAGCTTTGGAAACTAAAGTGAAATTATTCACATTTAGATATTTTAGCATATATCCAAAATTAGAGAATTTTTTCACCAATTCTGTAGTTTGCTCTTTTAAAATATCCCGATGTAATTGAAAGAATCCCGGAGGGAAACCATTTGGACTAGGTGTCTTCCATAGTTTCATGTTCTTTAATACATCAAGGATTACTTTATTATTTGGTACTCCAAGAAAATCAACATTTTCAGCGGAAGTAATATATATTTAGAAAAATATATATATAATGTATTAAGGCAATCAAAAGGATACACGAGGATTTATAAAATATTGGGTGCCCTTATCCCATCATTGGTTGTTGAAATATGAATACCCCCCCCCAACATATTATTTTCCTCATAATTGATATCATTGCAGACATGAGAGTTCAAAGACTGAATATCTGAAAGAATTGCAGACAAGATGAAATTTGGCATATTACACCATTGTTGTTTGTGAGAGCCTTGTTTCTTGCTTGTTCTGCCAAGATGTCTGTAACTTGATTACTACTTCTATTATTGAAAAAGAAACCCAGAAAAAGAGCATCAAAATATATAATTTTTTGAGCCTCAGCTACTATAACTTAATTCCTCTAATGAATCACGCTTGTCTTTCCTTGCACAGACTCCATTATTCTTTGTCAGTCTTCTTCTATCAAAAAAATTGATACTCAATGCTCCTTGCCCATTTTGCCGCTTCAAGAAAGGAAAGAGCTTCTGCTTCTTATGAGGTTGCTACATTGAAGTTCCCAGATTAACTTTGGAGAGTTGCACCTGCATCAGAACAAACGATTGTACCATAACCTGCAAGGGATTGGCTATCTATCCCAGGAGGTATCAAAATTTATTTTTAATTGATTAAGTGCATGAGCTGTCCATTTTTTTTAAATATTATTGTTAAGGGTCATTTGATTCCCTGTTGTATTATTGATGTTGTAATTTGTATTTAAAAGTTCTTTATGTTCAAGGCCATTTCTTATTTCCTGAGTTGTTGTGTTCCAGTAATTTATGTGTCTATGTATTGCAATAGTTGTTTGCAGACTAGTTTTGAATTTTTCCTGGAAGATTCTTGTACATTTTTCTTTCCAGATTATCCAGCACTTTGTTGCCACTATTTCAGCTATCCTGGTTTCTAGATTTCCTGCAATCCATTTAGAATATAGTTCCATGAAGGAAGAGTTTGAGTTGAGGTTGAAATTCAAACCTGCCATGGGGGGAAGCATCCATAGAGAAGAATCATAAGTGCGTTCAAATAATAAATGCTTTAAAGACTCACAAGGGTGATTGCAGAAGATACAATACATAACCATATATGTTATGTACTGACTAAGTTTTTTCCTAACAGGTAATGCATTACGTATACATTTCCACAAGAATATTTTGATTCTCTGTGGGACTTTTATTTACCAGAAAGTAGAGGTTGTGACATTATTATTTATGGCCTCGGTGTTTTGAAGTTTGCTATACATTAATTTAACAGTAAATATTCCTTTATGTGTTAACAACCATCTCAACGTATCTGTTTTCCAATTATTATTTTTATGTCAGTAAAAATTCTTATTTTCATGATCTTGTTTGAGATTATAAAAGGAAAGTTATTTCTAATTTTTTCAATATTCCACTTCTTAGTTGTTGAGTTAAGTAAGGCATCCACAAGAGTTAATTAAAGAGTTTAATGTTGTGCCACAATGAGCTAGAAGAGTGTTTTCCATACCTGGAATCCACATATCATTTCAAATATCTATTTGTTTTCCATCTCCCACCTGCCAACATCTATATTTTTGTATTAGGAAAACCCTTTGAAGTATATTCTTCTTAATTCAGGTTGCATTGTAATGCTTCTTGGTATTAAAAGCAGAGTTCCTAAAATATTTATTTTTTAAAATTGTTTCCCACAAAGAGTTGGGTTGAGATATAAGTCTCCAGACTAGTTTTGCTATCATTGTTTTATTCATTTTATGATTTCCTTTAAAGCCTAATCTACCTAGTTCAATAGGCTTACACAGGAAATCCTATGCTTTCATGTAAATACCCCTATTATTGTTGTCTTTTCCCCACCATAAGTCTTTCTGTATTGTATTAATTCTATTAGTTATTTTCTTTGGCAGTAAGAAGCATCCCATCTGGTAAATGGGCAAACTAGATAAAATTGACTTGTTTAGGACTATCTTACTGGCTTGAACTGGACGTTCCTGGATTTTGTTTTCCATTTTTAGGATTATTATGTCAAAAAGTTTGCGTTTTGATTTGTCAATGAACAAGGGTGATCCTAGGTAAGTGTCTTTTATATTTATTTTTTGAATTTTTAATATTCTTATCATTATTCTTTGATGTATGGAGTGAATTCTATTATTGAAAAAAATGCCAGATTTATTAAAGTTGATTTATGCCCTGATGCATTACTGAACAGATTGTTATATTATTTTTTACAACTTGCTAGATTAGCTTTAGTGAAAAGAAGACAATCATCTGTAAAGAAAAAGTGTGAAACGGGTTGGCAGTTTCTTGCAATTTTTATTCCTTGTATCCTTTTTGTTTTATCTTTTTCTATAAGAAGCAGGGATAGAACCTCAATACAAATTAGGAAGAAATAAGGAGACAGTGGATATCCTTTCCTCAAACCTCTTGAAGGTGAAAATAATACCCCTGGAGTACCATTTTAAAAAAACTTCTATATAGGCAGTTGATATACATTGAAGAATAATGTCACAACAGTCTTTGTTGAAGCCGAAAACAAGCATGGTTTTTATCAGGAAGTCCCAGTTAACCCTATAAAAGACATTTTTGACATGTCTATTTTAATTCCCATCGCGCCCCCCCCCCCCCCTTTTTTTTTAGTGTATAGATAATTGATAGAAACATTTTTGTGTCTTATTTTTCGTCAATTATTTATATTGTTAGTGCTAAATTTTGTATTTATTGTGTCATTTTATGTCTTTGTAGGTATTTTTGGGAAATAAACATTTGTGGAAAAATTGGCTCAAAAAGTGATAAAAGCACCCGAGAAAAACTACTAAAGGCACCCAGGAGAATTGATAAAGGCACCCCACTTCTGGATAGGGGCCACCCCCTTTCAATTTTAAAAATTCGAAAAAGGAGGGAACAAATTCTTACGCGTGAGGATGTTTCAGAATTAATTTGGAAGAGATTTTTAAGGGGTTTAAAGAGTTTTAAACTCTATCAATTTGTAGTAGAGATTAAACAAGACTAAAATACATCATTCAGAAGTGTTTGTGCCGAGAAAAGAGCTGGGAAATTCGTGTTACAGTCGGAAAAGGGTTTACTCCCTGATTTGGATTTACACGAGTTTGATTCGGTTTTGGAGAGCTATTTGAGTCCTAATCTATTTAGGAATAATAGGGGTATTATCTAAGACCTTTAAATAGCAAAGAGGAGGAAGAAAAATCAAGTGGGGAGGCTCGAAAAAAAAATAGGAAGAAAAAAGTGTTGTTGTTGTTGTAGTGAAGAACATGGAATAAACTACGATTTCTTCAACTGAACAACAACGGATATCTTCACCTTTGCTACGTTTATCTTCAGCTGCAATGGTTCTTTCAACTCATCTGCAATGTTTATCTCCGCTTTGCAACATTTATCTTCAAGTTCCATTGCAACAGTTAATCTGTAACACCCAGAAAACGTTGCAGATTTCCTGTTTTATTATTTTTAGCTTATTTTCTTCTTCTCAAGCACTTTTGAGCCATGTACCAATCTTTTTGAGAGTATTTTGAGCATCATGAGCTAAACTCAACCCATGGGACATTGGAGGAAGCCATATTTCATGAATGAATGATAACTATTTTTGATTTTTAATGACTTTTGCATTGATTTTTAATTGATTTATGATTTTTATTAATTAGTTGTGATTTTGTTTGATGGTGTATGCTGGGACGTAAGAGCTTTTGATGCGCCATGCTTGCGATTTACAGTTAATGTTTTAGAAATCTACTTTTGCTAAAGAAACATAGTCAATAAAAGAGCTACAATTGTTAAAGAATTATTGTCGAAATCATTCAGAAGTGATTTTGGTGGAATCCTGAGTTGCAGTTATTCCCAATATTATTAAAATCTTTTACTTATTTTTTAGTTTAATTTTGAATTAGGTGTAAAACGAATCTTCACAAGTCTCAGTGAATAAACTATTTTTACCACTTTTCAGAAACGATCAATAATTTCATGGGCTACAATAATGTTATCTGTAATTTGTATGTATGACTAAAAGCAAACTGATAAGGGGATATCATTTTTTCTAGATGAATTTTTAATTTATCTGCTAAAACTTTGGATAATATTATGTAAGGTTTGTTATGTCCAGGGACTTGTTTTCAGATTTGTTTTTAGATTTTTTTTTAGGTTAGTTAATTTAATTAGATTTGATTTTGATTTTGATTTTGATTTGTTCTATTTTACGTTTTTGTGTATTTTTCTTTGTATTATAGGCTTTGGGTCAAAAAGAAATTGAGCCAAAGATTATATTTATTGATTAACGACTTGGAGTCAAAGATAAATCGAAAAGAACGGAAAAAAAGACAAATTTTATTTATTTATTTTAGTTAATTTTAATTTTATTTAATTTTTAGGGTTTTATTTATTTTTGTTTTCAGAAAATTGTATTAGGAAACCTTTTATTATTTTTCGACTTTTTCTTTGGACTTTGGACTTTATTATTTTCGGACTTTTGGACTTTATTATTTTTAAATCCTACGAAAGGGTAATTAAATATATACTGCACAGGGAAGGACGAAAATTACGATATTGTCTCAGGCCCTCGGGTTCGTACACTGACATAGGAGTCGGTGTCTCGAGTCGACTTCAACAGTTCATCGCCCTTCTGGAACGGGAGGTAAGACTTTAACCACCCACGAATCCCCTGTCAGTGGGTTTTTTGGACTCCTTCGTGTGCATATATGCTGAGGACCTGAATATGGATTTACTTTTCTAGTAACAGGCAAGGACTGGCCATACAAGATAAGGACTCGGATTTCATCACCGTTTCCTTCTTGCCCTCTTTAGGATACATTACCAAACGCGAACCTAAGCCTTAAAAATTGACTAGAAAGAGACCGATAGGGTAACGATCTTATAAGAAAGTCATTCAAAAGGACTTTATTAGTTACTCTGGTAGCCTAACTCAAAGTTCAGGAAGATTATTTTAACTAGACTCGAGCCGCCTTGTAACCCAAGCAAACGTTGCCAAAGAGGCAGGGTTATCAAAGATCCTTAGAGCTTATCCTGTTTCTATTCGACTTAATCTAATTTGGATCGTTCTAATAGGTTCGCTAAAACTGTAACTAGTTGCCTTTTGGGAGAATAGAAGCTGGTCTAGAAACAATCTAAGTGGAGCTATCATGCTTTTTGTTTGCTAGATTCAGTAGGTTTGATTTGGTTGAGTCGACCTTGTTTGTGTATGTTTAGAACCCCCTTCCTGTTAGGATTTATTTTCTTAGATTTTTTTTGTAAATATATTAGGAATTTTTTGTCAGAACTGTCGAACTGGTATTATGAGGACCAATAAAATGAATATCCAATTGAATTTCAAAATAGACATTATCCGTACTATCAACAGGGTGTGGATAGTAGTCGGGACCACCATCAACCTTTTGGAGGTTATTGCTCATACCAGGGTGATCCCAATTACTATTCGTACATACACCCGTCTTATGAACATGAAAATGAGCGAAATTCGAATTCTTTGTCTTGGAGGGATGCCCTAAAGCATATGCAATCTAGTTCTTATAATGAACCTATTATGCCTCTAGAGGAATTATTAAAGCAGTTACGATCTAGTACTCATCATGAACCTATTATGTCTCTAGAAGAATCACTCAAGAAGATATCTGAGATGACACATAGGTTTGCATTAAGTATGACAGGAAAAAATAGTAGTCCAACTCTTTCTCTAGAAGAATCACACGAGCAGTTACGATCTAGTACTCCTTATGATCCATTTGTTTCTCTAAAAGAATCCCTCAAACAGTTAACTGAGAATACAAATAGGTTCGTATTACGTTGGGGGGGAACACTTAGTAGTCCAACTCTTTCTCTAGACGAATCCCTCAAGCAGTTAACTGAGAATACAAATAGATTTGTATTAAGTGTGAATGAAAGTCTTGCAAAGAATAAGTTTGCTCAAAAAATGATCTTGATTTCCAACATAGTGCTACCCTTGATAATTGTTCACCTAGTCAAGAGCACGAGGATAGAATTGGTAACATTACTTATTTAGACTAGGTTCAAACATCTTCATATTATTATGATGATGAGGATAGTATTGACGAAGAACTTGAAATATACAGGCAAAGTGATCAAGAAATTGTGACTACAATTGTGTTTCATGGTGATAGTGTTATTTCTGGTTCAAATCCAAATAATTTTAATGATTATTCACCTATTCAAAAGGAAGAGGATTTGATTAGAGATACCACTGTTTTAAAGGATGTATAATTTTCTTGTTTTGAAGTCGATAATGGTTTAGAGGAACGGGTTTATTCTGAGAATATTGTTTTAGAGTCCAACGATTTAGAAATAATAGTCTTAGATAACAAAGATAGACTCGTAGAGATTTTAAATATGAGTGAGGATGCACCACCTCATTATAACCTAGAATAAGCAATTGACTATTTTCAGGAATATGACGATCTAGAAATTAGGGAAATTGTGACTAGTCTATCTAAAGACACTGAAAACTCTAAGTTTTGGGGTGACTATTATTCTCCATGTGCTTTACCTCTGACTCTTAAAAAGGTCCCTCACTTGGGATTTGAAATTTGCGCCTCTACCATTTTTTAAAATTATCTTCAAACGTGAACCTGTTGATGTCCAGAAAGAAGTTCAGTTGTTAGAAACACATCCTCTCGTCGATGTGGTTTACCCAGACGATAATACCAAGATTGACTTTGTTTCCCACCAAAATAGTTTCTTCCATATGTGGGAACATATGAATTTCAAATGTGTCCGTTATTAAGTTTTGAGACTAAGCCTAATTACTTTAGGAAATTAGAATTGACACATTTTCTTAAGAATGAGTACCACCTTCATTGTAGTCAACTGTGTGAGGCCAATCTGATTGACTTTGAGGATCCATAATTATTATTATGTTCTTCTAAGTTCTTAGTTGAGTTACTCCAGACTTTATAACATGATCCTGTTGATCCTGCCTATGAGGAAATCCAACCCATGAAAATATTTTATTTGGACCCTTTTATAGAGCCTGAACCTGAACCACAACTAGATGTAGTTGTCTTAAACAAAAAACTAGATAAGGGTGTGCTCGGTTTGTTCATTTTCTTGGCCTGTTGCAGTTTCCTTTTATTTGTGATAACACTATTTGATTCAGATGACCCACAGTTGTTCCGACTATTGCTATATGATTTTATGAGGTGGCTATTCTTTCCAATGTCTGGATGAAGACTTTAAACTTAGCACTTCTTGGGAGGTAACCCATGCTCATGCGACACGGTAATATCTTTCCTTAACTCATTTCCTTCGATTGGTAACGGTTTCTCCTTATTCATGTATTTAATCATTCGTTTTTAGAAAATTGAGGACAATGTTCGATTGAAGTTTAGGGTTAAGGGAGAAACTTTTACTAAAATATGAAACTCCAAAGTCTAGAAACTTGTGAACAATTCAGGATGACACTAATCATTCTAGGTAGATGGAAACTTAGCTCTTTTTCTATAGGAATTGGTGTGCCCAGTTAAATGGTCTATTCATAAAAGGACAGAGTTCAGGTGTTAGAAATAACATGATAATTGTCACCATATCTCGGAGTCTATCTCGACCATATCACCTTCTGTTTTTATTTTTGCAATTTTCGTGTTTCTCTAAGTGATTTGGTGGGGCACCAGTATCGAATTGTTATCGCCACCAAGATGGAGCAGAGTGTTTGAGATTATTCAGACTATGATTTTTCTTTAAATGTTTTTGAATATTGACACTTTGATAGCAATATGTGTGTATTCTCCCTGTCTCCTTCGCCTAAGCAAGTGTGGAATGCAGGATCCATGAGAACTATCATGTAAGATGCTGAAAGGAGTATGCACTTGGATTCATTTGACCCAATCATGTTGTCAGTATATAATAAGATAATTATTTTATTTTCAATAAATCGATCGTTGGGACCCTTGTATATACCGACTGAGTCGATATTAGTATAAGGATTAAGACCAGTGGGAGAGTATTTCATTCCATTAGGATTCATCCTGGCACTGACCTTCAGACAGATATGAAAAACACCGTTCAGCTTAGTCAACATGTTCAAACTTCATTTTGTCTATATCCATCTTCTAAATCTATTCATGTGATTGAACTTTGATAGATTCTGAATATCGTGGTTGAACGACCATCTAAGTAGAGTTTTGAATTCTTGTATGAATTTTAGTACGCTGAGTGCAAACTAGTGTACAACAATTGGACTCATATAGCGTAATGATTCCCATAGACGAAGGATTTAGTATGCCAACTAAATAACTTGTTTAGTGTTTACTGATAGACACATTTATGTGTCTAATTCGTTCTCAATCTTTATAGTGTTGGAACTCATTTTTGTACTAATATTGTTATTTTATTATATTTGTAGGTAATTTTAAAGAATAAAGTCTTGTGGAAAAGTTGGCTAAAAAGTGTCTAAAGCACCCAAAAAAATGTTAAAGGCACCCATGGAAAGTGATAAAGGCACCCATACATTGGATATGGGCACCCACTTATTTTCAAATTCAAAGCATCTTTGGCGGGATAATTTTCTTCACTTAACTGTGTGAAGATTTCGGCGAATATTTGTGGATTGATTAAGAGCATTTTGAGGAGATAAAACAAGATATTATCCTACCATTATCATGGAGAGATCTTATGCGATTGAGAGACCACAAAATCAAGACGGAATATCAAATCAGATCACGAAAATTGAAAGAAAAAAATACCCGAGTATTTTTCTCTGTTAATGAAGAACTTTTGAAGATTTGGTGGTTTGTGGTGTATAAATGGGAGTTATGGGAGTTGTAGAAGAGGCAGAAAGTCTTGGGGAGAGCTCAGGAGGAAAACATAGGGATAAAACTCAATCCAGAAAACTTGTTGATGCTGCTGCATGAAGAACACAAAAGAGGCAACAATATCTTCAACCAATCAACCATAGTTTCTTCATAATTTTGCAACGAATATTGTCGCATCTGCAACGTTTATCTTAAGTTGCAACAGTTTCTGCAACTCGTTTGCAACGGATATTGTCGCATCTGTAACGTTTATCTTCAGTTCTTCTGTAAAAGTTAGTCTGTATCGTCTATAAAGGCTGCAAACTCACTGTTTTCTTTGTTTTTCTACCTTTTCATCATTTGTAAACATTTTGAGCCATGAATCATAATTTTGAGCAAGTGATTAATATGAGGAGCTAAACCCCATCTCTGAGGCGACAGAGAAAGCTATTTTTCCAAAAATTATGTGGTAATATTTATTTGATTAATTTATGCAATTCTTTTATGATTATTTGCCTTGGTTAAAAATTGATTTAATGATTTTTATTAAGCAATTGTGATTTCGTTAGATGGTACATGCTTGGCCTAGGTTTTTGATGTTCCATGCTTTTGTTATACAATTGTTATTTTGAAAATCTACTTTTTACAATATTTTAGAATCAACTTAAATGTAAGAATTGCATAATTATAATTATTGAATTAGATCACTTTAAAATTTGGAAAATAATGGAATCTTAGCCTCAGTTTATTCTCAATTTTGTTAGCAATTTTATTTGAGTTTTGCTATTTTTAGTCTTAGAAATTAGGTTTACAAAAATATCTTCATAAGTATTGAACGAACTTTTCTTACCACAATTACAAAACCATCATTCCTCAATTGTTCACATGTAGCTAGGGTTTGGAGTATAAGGTGTTTTGGGTATACCTTTTATAAACCCTCACGAGACTATAACTCGTCTGATAGGGACACCTATAGGTTTAAAAGCTTATTAGATATGCTAAATGTAGTCGCGATTCCTACGAAAGTGAGTTAGGATTTTTATTTTATTTCTAGACTAGATTTGCTCGAGGACTAATAAATAATAAGTTTGGGGGTATTTGATAAACACATTTTTGTGTCTGATTTGTCCTCAATTATCTATATTGTTAGTGCTCAATTTTGTATTTATTGTGTCATTTTATGTGTTTGTAGGTATTTTTGGGAATAAACATTTGTGGAAAAATTGGCTCAAAAAGTGACAAAAGCACTCGAGAAAAACTACTAAATGCACCCAGGAGAATTCCCCACTTCTGGATAGGGGGCATCCCCTTTCAATTTCAAAAATTCAAAAAAGGAGGGAACATATTCTTACGCATGAGGATGTTTCGGAATTACTTTGGAAGAGATTTATAAGGGGTTTAAAGATTTTTAAACTCTATCGATTTGTAGTTGAGATTAAACAAGACTCAAACACATCATTCAGAAGTTTTTGTGCCGAGAAAAGAGCTGGGAAGTTCGTGTTACAGTCGGAAAAGGGTTTACTCCCTAATTTGGATTTACACGAGTTTGATTCGGTTTTGGAGAGTTATTTGAGTCCTAATATATTTAGGAATAATAAAGATACTATCTAAGACCTATAAATAACAAAGAGGAAGAAGAAAAATCAAGTGGGGAGGCTCGAAAAAAAAAATAGGAAGAAAAAAGTGTTGCTGCTGCTGTAGTGAATAACAGGGAATAGGCGACGATTTCTTCAACTAAACAACAAAGAATATCTTCACCTTTGCTATGTTTATCTTCATTTGTGATGGTTCCTTCAACCCATCTGCAACGTTTATCTTCACTTTGCAACATTTATCTTCAAGTTCCATTGCAACAGTTAATCTGTAACGTCCAAAAAACGTTGCAGATTTCTTGTTTTATTATTTTTAGCTTATTTTCTTCTTCTCAAGCACTTTTGAGCCATGTACCAATCTTTTGAGAGTGTTTTGAGCATGATGAGCTAAACCAAACCAATTGTACAATGGAGGAAGCCATATTTCATGAATGAATGATAACTATTTTTGATTTTTAATGACTTTTGCATTGATTTTTAATTGATTTATGATTTTTCTTAATTAGTTGTGATTTTGTTTGATGGTGTATGCTGGGACGTAAGAGCTTTGATGCGCCATGCTTGTGATTTATAGTTAATGTTTTAGAAATCTACTGTTGGCAAAGAAACAGAGTCAACAAAAGTGCTATAATTGTTAAAGAATTATTGTAGAAATCATTCAGAAGTGATTTTGGTGGAATCCTGAGTTGCAGTTATTCCCAATATTATTAAAATCTTTTACTTATTTTTTAGTTTAATTTTGAATTAGGTGTAAAACGAATCTTCACAAGTCTCAGTGAATAAACTATTTTTACCACTTTTCAGAAACGATCAATAATTTCATGGGCTACAATAATGTTATTTGTAATTTGTATGTATGACTGAAAGCAGACTGATAAAGGGATATCATTTTTTCTAGATGAAATTTTAATTTATCTGCTAAAACTTTGGATAATATTATGTAAGGTGTGTTACTCAGGCCTATTGACCTGAAATTATTTGGTCTTTCTGGTTGATTTATTTTTTGTATCAGGAAAAGAATTTTTTTGTTAAGTTTTGGTTATGAATACCTCTTGGATTAAACTCACTACTTGTGGACCTATTAGTTCCCAGTTATGCTTAAAGAAGTTTACTGGGAAGCTATCTAGCCTGGTGATTTATTAAGCTTCATTATTCTTACTACATTCCATATTTCTACTTCATCTGGTATGGCCAACAATCTTTCATTTTCTTGATCAGTGATAATCTTGGGAACTAGTTTCAGTATATCCTGGTCCCGGTGAGTTGGAGTACTAGTAAAAAGATTGTTAAAGTGGTTTTTTAATTCTTCAACAATATTTGTCTTATCTGATATCACATTACCATTCTAAGCAATTAAACATTCTATTCTAGTTATTTTCTTTCTTTATAGTGTTTTTAAATGAAGTTACTTAGTGTTTTTTTTTCTAGATTAATGGTGTTATCTCTAGATAGTTGTTTTGCTATAGATTCTTGAGTTCCATAGAGATTTTTTATTTCTAGCATTGTATTGTTAATTTGGTTCTTTGTAATGTTACATGTATTTTTCAAAATTTCCAGATGTTTTAGTGTCTTTGATAATTTTCTTTAAGAAGCTCCAAAAATGTTTTTTTTCCAATAAGTTAGCATTTTTCCTAAGGTTTATGTACACTAGTAATTCTATCTAATTTGATTGGGCTATTATTAGAGCATATATGTATCAGATATGTCAAAGTAGATTCAAGGTTATTAGTCAGCCATTTATTATTTATATAACCTTTGTCCAACCTCTCAGGTATGTTTTTATCCCATTTCTGCGATTTTTCCAAGTATAAGTAAATCATGTGAATCCTAGGTTTATTAAGCATGCTATGTCCAGTAGACTCTTGAAAGGTTATGCTTCCATACTATTGAAGGGCATGCCTCCTTGTTTTTCACTTTGGTCAAGAACTTGATTATAGTCCCTATTACTATCCAAATTAGACCATTTTGCCTAACTCTGACTGCAATTTTCTTCAGAAATTTCCAACTATCCATTTTATGTGTTTTGAATGGGCTTCCATAAAAAGTAGTGAGCAACCATTGTTGTTCATGGAAATTAGTTTTAACTAGTACATTAATCATGTTATTGTTCTAGTGAACAATTTCAAAGTGAAAACTATCCACCCATACTAAAGCCAGTCCTTCAGCTTTGCGTACTGGGTCTATCAGATGTATATTAGGAAACCTAGAAAGGATTGTCACGCATTTTCATTCGTTTGTGGTGGACAAGAAGTACTTATGTCTTTGAAATGGTTGGTGAGCAACTCTTCTAATTCCTATATCTTAGTGCACTAGTTACCATTATTGTCCTTCAAGGATGCAATCCTATTGATAGATCTTCTTATGTTGGAAAAAGTATGAAAATGCTTAGTATTTCTATCTGTTTCAAGATATATGTTGCAATCAAAGTATGTATGCATGGACATTATATTCACTAGATACAAAATAACACTATCTTGAACGAAAGGAAGGAAAAAAAAGTAATATCGTCGTTGATCAGATCAAAACAATGTTGTTACAACATGAGTTACTTCTACTCTTATATCCCATAATCCATACAAATCTCTTACTCTCTCCACTCGTGAGACCGCGGAGCCGATTGCCGAAATACCTTCGTAATTCACTTTTCCAGTTTGATGCAAAAACTTAAAACAACGCAGATTTAGTCCCTTAGAGCAAGGGCTATGGGTAGAGAACCCTCTTTTAAAATGAATGAGTTTGAGCAAATTTGAGCAAATTAGATGCCGCTATGGGTAGGAAAAGGGCACCCAAAGTCTTTCAAACACTTTTTATATGAAAGAGTTGTCACCAGTCTAGCCTAGACGGGTAAACTTCGGCCGTCTAAGCCAAATGGGGGAACTTTTTTTCGTCTAGGTATTTTTTTTCAATATAAAATTACTAAAAGGTGAGTTCTATCTAGATTTTTATAACTAAAATAACTAAATTTGTTACCTGGACGGGTAATCTTTCTCCGTCCAAGTGAAATTTTATACTAGACGGAAAAACTTCACCCGCCCAACCTCTTTATTTCACTACCCCATAGTGTAAAAATCACTCATTCACCTATTCACTCATTTAAGGCTGCACAACGGATCGGGTGGATCGGGTTTGAAATCACCTGCCATCCGACCCACTGATGGAGGGTGATTGGAATCATCACCCACACCCTACCCGTCTTGCAGCAGGTCGGTTTTAACCCGATCTAACAATACAACGGGTTGGCTCGGGCGGGTGGCGGGTATACCCATCCTAATTTTTTCCACTATTATGATCAGGTGGTAAAAAAAACTCAATCTGAATTTATCAAATAAAAAAAAAAACTCAATTTGAAATACAAGTACTCGATCAATCTGAATTTATTAAATAAAAAAAAAGCTCAATTTGAAATACAAGTACCTCATCAGTGCATATCTAGTCAAGTTAAGAAACTTGATGATGCATTAAGATACTTTGACAAATTGGTTCCACTGAATCCCTTGCCATCTATTGAACCATTCAATTATCTATTCATTGATCTCATAACTTAGATGTCATTCTTTCGTTTTCCACTTTTTTCAATATATGTATAATTCAATATGTATATACGAGAGCTCAATGTATAAAAATCTCCCATTTCAAATATGCTTAATTAATTAAACCAGATCAGTTTAATTAAGAAGAAGAAGGCACATTTGATTAGAGAAAGAAGAGAGAGGATTATAGCCGAGAGAAGTAAATTTACAATTGGAAGTGGTCAAGCTTTAAAGTATCGAAAGAAGACAAAGATGTTGATTAAGAGGAAGAGAGGAAGAAGAAACTGAGATGGCAAAGCAAATAAAAGACAAAGAAGTCGTCATTGTATGTGTCTCCCTCCTCTCTCTCATGTTGTTTTAGAAATGAAGACATGGGATTGGTCAAGATGATATATGACCTAAATTTCTATATTAAAGTAACAAAACTTGGTATAAAAAACCAAGGTGAGCAAATATACCGTGCAAAAAATCCTCCCATATTATCTTTTATAAAGAAAAACTATTTTCATTAAAAATGATACAAAAACCCCATTTCACATAATACTAATTAAATATAGATTTTAATTATTTTCTATATACCCGAATTGCCCTTCCTATATAATCTCTAACTTTTACATGGAAACAAAATCTTAAAACATAATCTTCATATGAGAGAAGAATTCTGCTACAAATCTGATTTTCTGAAGAACCGAAGCACATCTTCTCCAAATTCGGCTAGGGTTTCAACAAAACATTTCTTCTCCAAATCTGATTCATGAAATTTAATTGAAGATTTGTGTTCGTTTTTGTTCATGTTTAATTGAAGATTTGAGTTCCTGTTTCAAATTTTATTGTGTAAGTGAAGATTTGAGTTAGTTGTTGGTTCTGCTTAATTGAAGAACATAAATTCTAGCTTCAAATACGAACATAAATTCTATCTTCTCCGATTCATCTCAAAAAGTTTCAAATCCATTGTTGATTTGAAGAACCGAGTTCGTATTTGTTTAAGTGATTCTCGAACATCACCCTCTTTTCTGTCTTCTAACTTCAGTTGTATTTCATCAGGTAAGTTTTAGTTTTCGA
>JAJJMC010029624.1:10702777-10727200 GCA_023531435.1 Papaver californicum
ACACAGAATAGGATGAAACCTTTTTGGGTTCCATCAAAACATGCATTTACTAAAAAACACCAACATTGTTGGCCACAACAATACACAGAATAGGATGAAACCTTTTTTGGTTCCATCAAAACATGCATTTATAAAAAACCACCAACATTGTTGGTCACAAACATACACAGAATATGATAAAACCATTTTTGGTTCCATAACAATACACATTAAGTAAAAAAAACACTAACTCTGTTGGTCACAGCCATACACAGAATAGAATGAAACCTTTTTTGGTTCCATCAAAATACCAATTAAGTAAAAAAATATGTTGGTCACAACCACACACAGAATAGGATGAAACCTATTTGGGTTCCATCACAATAAGTTAGGTTAAAACAGATGAAACCTAAACGTTGCTACAAACAGATGAAACCTAGATGAAAATCAATGAAACCTAGTTTCAGAAAAATGTAACTGAAACCTAACTATGAAACCTGTAATTTCGAAAGAGATGAAACCTTATTAACCAAATACATCGATGAAACCAAAATCGCGAAACTAAAAATCATAAACATGCAGAATATGATGAAACCTTATTAACCAAATGCATTTTGATTTTTAACCATAAACAATCACAGAATATGATGAAACCATAAACTTCGATTTACCTTTCATAGATTCTTGTTTCTTAACTGGTTTATTGAGTTTTTTCTTCATCTTCTTGTCTTGTTTCTTCACCATGTTTAATGATCTCCAGTGATTTTTCTTAGGTTTAAACTGTGACAGAATTGAATAGAAACTTCAGGTAGATTATGATGAGTTAAAAGTAGAAGACTCAATTCTACTATTGATGATCAATAATCGTTTTAGAATCATAATTTAGGTTGATTACGACTCAAATTCTACTGTTGATGATGATTTAAGTGATGACTTTTGTTTCAGGGAGATTAATGTGATGATTTTTTGATATGATTGATGATGACGATGATGTTGGTTCAGGTGTTTTTCTCTGATGATTTTGAAACGATGAACGGTATGATTTTAGAAATAGTAGATGATAGAAGTTAAGAGGGAAATAATGGCGTTAATCAAGGGAAGGTGGGCGTACGTGGTTAAGTGGGCGTGATGGGCGTGATCAGTTAATGAATTTGGGCTGAATTATAAGTGAGGGTAATATGGACAGTTGGTTTATAATAGGTTTTTTTGTGTCAAATTTGTTTTGTTGGGTTTTATGTAGTTGGATAGTGACATCTTTGGGCTTATAATCCACGTCCTATTAAAGTAAATTAGGTAATCTTGTAAGGGTACTTCTGATAAATGAAGATAAAAAAAAAAGAAATTAAGTTTTAAGACGGGTGGACAGGTTGGGTCAAGTGTGAATAAAGATGTGAGTCATAGTTGACCCGTGTTTAAACGGATAGAGTCAAATATGGGTAAAAATTGGTGGGTGCAGATTGGGTCGGTAGGTAGGATCGGATTTATATAGCCCACACTCATTCATTTTAAAAGGGATAGCTTGCTCCTAGGTAGACTTCTGTTGTTGTGAGCGACATTGGTAAGAAATAAATTCTCTAGACAAAAATATCCTGGTTAGCTTCACGCAAATAAAACAAGTTTTTCTGTTTTGTACGTAAGAAATTTCATCCACGGGTGCAATAATGTCATCAACTTAAATAGTTCAAAACAAAACTAATGTTCCCATAAAAAAAACGAAAATAATAATGTTTCATAGTAGTGTAATCCCCGATTCAATGCCCTAGATTTTCCCTCGTTCCCGGAACATACTCCTTCAAAAATCACCAACTACTGCAACCCACAAGATCATACAAACGAAGGCAATGGAAATCGACCCACCAGACCTACCAATTCAAGATTCCGAAACCCTAATTTCTGAAACCCCCTCTTCTGAAGATCATTCTCCAGACCCACCATCAGAAAATCACATTGAAGACTTAATAGATGATAAAGAGATTACTGAATCACTAATAGACAAGTACATTGAAGATGAAGAGAATGCAAACCCATCACAAGAAACACAAGTTGAAGACAATTCTGAAAACCCTAATGATGATGAAAGCGGTAACCCAATTCTTCATTTAAAGAAACGTCGAAGAAGAAAGAAACAATTTCCAGAGATGATTCCATCAGCTGCAGCTGTTAATGGACTGCGTGTATTATGTCCTCATCACAAATCACCATCAAGTGTTTATTATAGTGACAAGTTGATGGATGAGATTGTTCATATGCAGATTAATGATTCTAATTCAAAGAATCGTAGACGAAGGATTGCTGATACTGCAAAAGAGGTAGATGTTGAAGCTTTAATTGCTATTTCTGTTGGTTTTCCTGTTGATTGTTTAATGGAAGAAGAGATTGAATCTAATGTAGTTTCAGTATTAGGTGGTATTGAACAAGCTAATTATATTGTTGTTAGAAATCATATATTAGCCAAATGGAGATCCAATGTTACTTCTTGGATTACTAAAGAACATGTGTTTGAGTCGATTAGGTCAGAACATAGAAAATTAGTTGATTCTGCATATAGTTTTCTTCTTCAACATGGTTATATTAATTTCGGATTAGCAGCAGCAATTAGAGATGGGAGTTTGAAACATCTGGGGGCATCAGAAAAGGGGAATGTAGTTGTTGTTGGTGCAGGACTTGCTGGATTAGCTGCTGCAAGGCAGTTGGTATCACTAGGGTTTAAAGTTGTTATATTAGAAGGTAGAAATCGTCCAGGAGGACGTGTAAGGACGAAGAAGATGGAGGGAGATGGTGTGGTTGCTGCCGCAGATCTTGGCGGAAGTGTTCTTACTGGAATTAACGGAAACCCTCTTGGTGTTCTGGCCAGACAATTAGGGTATCCTCTTCATAAGGTACGAGATATTTGTCCGCTGTATTTACCTGATGGAAAAACGGTTGATTCTGAAATGGATTCTAGGGTTGAGGCTTCTTTTAATAAGTTGTTAGATAGGGTTTGTAAACTACGCCAGGCTATGATAGAAGATGTTAAAGATATGGATGTTTCTTTAGGTACTGCAATTGAAGCTTTTAGACGTGTTCATAAGATAGCCGAGGATTCACAAGAACGAATGCTTTTGGATTGGCATCTTGCTAACTTAGAATATGCTAATGCTTCGTTATTATCTGATCTTTCAATGGCTTATTGGGATCAGGATGATCCATATGAGATGGGTGGGGATCATTGTTTTATTCCTGGAGGCAACGGAAGATTTGTCCGTGCTCTTGCGGAGGATCTTCCAATCTTTTACGAACGGACGGTAGAGAGTATTCGATATGGGAGTGATGGAGTAATGGTTATTGCAAATGGGCAGGTATACCGTGCCGACATGGTTTTATGTACAGTACCTTTGGGTGTGCTTAAGAGAGGGTCAATTGAGTTTGTTCCTGAGCTCCCACAGCCGAAGAAAGAAGCAATTCAGAGACTAGGTTATGGTTTACTGAATAAGGTTGCAATGCTGTTTCCTTATGATTTTTGGGGTGGCGAAATTGATAGCTTTGGGCATTTGACTAAAGACTCGAGTATGAGAGGGGAGTTTTTTCTGTTTTATAGCTATTCATCTGTTTCGGGAGGGCCACTTTTGGTAGCTTTAGTTGCAGGTGAGTCTGCTACCAAATTTGAAACACTGTCTCCTGTTGATGCCGTGGGCAGGGTTTTAAGTATACTGAAAGGGATTTTTGCTCCAAAAGGAATTACAGTTCCCAATCCAGTTCAAGTAGTTTGTACTCGTTGGGGTAATGATAGGTTTTCTCATGGGTCTTACTCATATGTATCAATTGGGGCTTCTGGGGATGATTATGATGTTCTTGCAGAGAGTGCTGGGGACGGCAGAGTTTTTTTTGCCGGTGAGGCGACTAATAAAAGGTATCCAGCAACGATGCATGGAGCTTTCCTCAGTGGATTAAGAGAGGCTGCTAATATATTGAGAGTGGCTGACAGAAGTTCAGTAGTTCCTTCTGAGAAAACAGAAAATGTTGCACCGAAAAAGGAGGAGGTAAGAGAGGAATGTGATGATTTGGATGTTCTGTTTAATACTCCGGATTTGTTGTTCGGTAGTTTTGCGATTCTATTTGATCCTAGATCAGGTGATCTTGATTCTTCGGCACTGTTGCGAGTGGGGTTCGGTGGGGAGAAATTGATATCTGAGCCGCTATTTCTATATGGCTTGATTCCAAGGAAACATGTCATGGAGCTAGGTGAGGTGGATGGAGATGGAAATAGGGTCAGGATGTTAAATCAGAGATTTGGGGTTAGATTGCTCGGGAGAAAAAATTTAGGCAATACTGGAGAATCTCTTATTGCATGCATAAAATCTGTGAGGATGAATGTAAACCTAAATGGGGAAACTGCACAATGAAGATCAGCACACATTGGAGCTCAAGGTTTTATGCAGAGGTACTAATCAAAAGAAAACTCTGGGCGTCATTTTTTTCTTTATAAAGATTGATTTTCCTTTGCGTAGGTTACTCAGACATTCTAAAGATCAATTCCTGGGTACATTTCGTGTAATTCTCATTTGAGCCCTTAATTTCTAATATTTGTCTTTAACAGCCAATTGCATGTCAAGATTGCACATATAAATATTTTGGAACCCTTTATTATTACTACTGATTTTCATCAGCGACTGTGGTCAGATCAATGTTTCCTGTTATTTTGTCGGTTTTTTTTTGTTTCTTTTACAAACATTTTTCTAATGAGTCCCGTGGGCTATTGAGGGACACAGAGGGCGGCAAAGAGACAATAATGTGTCTATTGACTCTGAAATTTGATTTTCCAAAGATCAAATCTTTGTCATGGTCGGGATGTCAATCCAACAAGCTATTTTTAATGGTCCTTATATAATTGGTGATTGTGGATCAGTAATGTAAGAGTCCTTGTTGCGAGTCTTTAATTCCATTGATCTTATGCATAAAGTTTTCTATATCCATGTGGCTACACGTGCTAATACCAATAGTAGCAGCTGATCTGCACATGGATGAGGAATGCCTGGACTTGAATGCTGTCCTCTATCAGCAGCTGGCATCAGATAATTGAGAAGTGTTCCGAGATAGTTGTACCCACTCTGCTCTTGGCTTTCGTTGGTGTATCATGTCACTAGAAGAAGCTGAAGCAGGTGACACCCCTCTTCAAGTAAATGGTAAGACACTTGATTTCATATTTAGTTTTAATGTACCGTTAGTCTGTAGGGAACTATTATTGTATTGCTGTAAATTCTTCTCCGCAGTTACCATAATAGCTCATAGTTATAGTAAAGTTGACCAACACAGCTAAGCTTATTTTTGATAAGATTCTTACCAGGCCTTTCCACTTTTCATACTTTCTGGTTGATTGCTTCACTGAAAACGTGAATCACCCTCATGTCATCCGTCCTTCCACAGTGCACACAAACACACATACCCCTCCCAGATACGTGTAGTAACACGTCTGTTAGGCTCAACGAGGATATTTATTTGGCAGCCATAGTCTTATATGTGTAGTACACATTCAGATATTTTTAGCATCTTAATCTGGGTGATGTAGCTTTTTTTCTTCTAAACTTGTTTCGAGTGAGTTAATGCTGTCACTCTTACTAGAGCAACATCTTGACAGTGAATGTCCAGCTTTAAGTCAAATACCCACAATAAATTCAAAGAACATCTTTAGTTTCTCTCTTCATCTCTCTCCGTTTTCTATGAATGGTGTTTATGAACGTGACTAGATCTGTTGATTTGGTTCGAGCTAATGACTGCCTTATAACACAAATGAAGTACAATTACTCTGCACCATTGTATTTATTTTAACCCTTGTTTTGCAGTAATATGACGCACACACATCGGCACACAATAAATTGCTACCCATTGAGCACCAAAGTTTGAGCATGCGATACTGGACTTGGGATACTCAGGATATGACGCCTAACGGCATGCAGTTCGAAAGATAGTAAGTGCAGGTGATACTCTCACGTTGGATGTTCTGATATTCGATGGTGATAGCTAAATTTCCCACTTATTAAAACTCTTTAAAACATTCAATTATAAGGGGACCAAAATGCCAGGGTAGATGGAGAGGTCACATACAGACACACATGTAATACCACTTTTGATTGTTGACACGAAAGAGATAGAATGCAGATTAAAGCATTCATATTAGGTGTAACAGTAAACCTGTAGAAACCTTATCTTTAGTTTCAGCAATCTTGAGAGATCATTTATGTGGTTTTATCGTGTTTCTTTTCAAACTTTGATTATGTTGCAGTCATTTCAAGATTGTACAGATTGAGAATCTGTGGTGATTAGTTGAGTTAACTCGCCAAATTATTGATATGGTGGGCTAGCATCATTGTTAAATCATCAAGTTACATTCAGATGACTTGTTTGTTGAGTTTTTACAAAGTTGGTGTTGTTGATTCATTATGAGTCATTATTTGAGGGAATCAACTGTATTTGGTTTTATCTGAAGCCTAAAAGTGATTCATTTATTAACATTTTGGAACTTGTCAGAAATCAAATATCTTAATTTGTTTTAGGTAAAAACTGTGAAAGAGGTGAAAACAGGAGAGCTTATAACTCAACCATCTGCTTGGCAGCATCAACAAAACACTAACTTTTGATAGAGATAAAGATTGGGTTGACGTTTCCTTATCGTTTGTAAGGATAATTTACATGTAACAGACGACGTTCATGAATTTTTGGAAGGATAATCTACATGAAACAAAGAAGATCAGAGTAAAACAAAAGGATACACTATTGTACATTAAGAAACAAAATGGCTTATTAGTCTTTATTTACTTTTCAAAAATGTACCAAGAGTCCACCAACTAATCAAGGTGGATGCGATAGTAACTGCTATCCGGTGGGTGGTGGTGGTCCAAGATATTTCCAATCCATTGAACATGCATGATGGCCATATATGCTTCAAAAAGCCTTGTTAGTAGGGGTTTGTGAGAAACCAAAAGCCATAATACTTTTTTGCGACGTCACGAATTTCAATTCTGTGGATTATGAAATTCGGTGGATTAAAATGATTTCTGCCATTGTACTGTCAACTAAGCGAACGAGGGTGTTTTCCACCAGGATCGCAGGTGTTGGCTGAATCAGTGGAAGGAACTGGGTTGAAATCGCTTTCCTGGAGGAGATTGTGCTCATCATGGTAGATAACGGACAGTGTGGAGACAATGGAGGTTGCAATGTCCAAGATTCATAGTTCTGCGAATTATAGGGAGATTTCCCCTGGAGACTTGAGGGTTGGCCTTTCCTTATCAAGAAAGCAGAGTTGCAACTTGCAAGACTGAAAGTTCAACCAGACTCGGGCCCTCTTGATGGAAAAAGCCACCAGGTCTTATAAGTTTGCGTGCCTATTTACCGTCATAGTCATTATTCACAGACCAATTTATATGGCATTCCTAAATAGAGAGAGATTCAATTTTAATCTTAAACATCTATGAGATATGTGAGTGGATATGCTACAAGCAGGGCTGTACATGGCCGGTTTTGGTTCGGTTTTGTGCCAAACCAAAACCGAAACCGGCAAGGTCGGTTTTTTAAGAAAGTTTCCATGGCCGTCCCGTTTACCGTCGGTTCGATTTTAATCGGTTTTACTTCGATTTCGGTTTTTCTCCGGTGGTTTTCGGTTAACCGGTGCTTTGCCAGTTTCATGGAACTGACAATGAAAAATTCAAAAAAAATTCAAAAAAAATTCAAAAAAAATTCATAAAAAAATCAAAAAAATAGTTCTTGGCTTAAACCATCCAAACACATATATCAATAATGTTCTTGGCTTAAAATAGTTCAAAAGATTCCAGCAATTGCAGTAACTTTGCCATCCATTCAGTAACTTCTCTAAGTCCACGATGCCAAGATAGAGCCACAACATATATCTCCATCCTGTTGCAAGTACTAAGAACTGCAGCTTCTTCAATATGATGCAAGCCACAAAGTTCTCCAATGGGACGAGGCCACTCAGCTTCTGGAGACTCCCATAATAATGTTAACAGACTTACCCTGTACACAAGCCAATGCAATGAATTTATAGAAATAAGTTTAATTGTATTCGTTGTTGGATGCAAACAAACATGCTGACAAGGAAGGTTTCAAGTGTATGGACAAATCTAGTAGTTTAAGAGCTAAAGTGGAAAGAGGAAGGAGTTGCTGTACATATTTAGAGAGATGAGAAAGAAAGAAATGAAATACCTAGCTGGTTAAGATCATGGAGCACAGACAACTGTCTTTAAAGACATTTTATGGTAAACTGGGAGTGGTTTGACCATAACAAAACATAAAGAGAAGAAATCATCTCACACTGTCAACAAGATACACCTGTTGAGAAATGAAAATAGCCATAAATTACTGTACACTGATTGTTTAAAATGAAAGTAAACCAAAATTGTCATTTTACTGTGTACCCTGAATCATCCTATAAGATTTATGTCAAAAGCACCTATACAAATGGTGGATTTAGTATAGACTGCAATGTAAAACACTAGACAGTTAATGATAAGCCATAAATCAAAATATTTCCTTAAAAACAGAAGTCAAGGATCAATTCATGTGGAAGAACATGTTGTTAAGAAAGAAAAAAAAAAGGGTCAACCGTGAATCTAATAAACTCTGTCAGGAAAGCTCATTCAATTATATACAGGGTTCAGGAAAATAATTAAAACCCTAACATGAAACCAACTATAACATGAACCAACTCAAACTTAACCTGAAAGTCTTTTACAAAAAAAAAAACAGAAAAATAATTAGAACCCTAACAAAAACTATTCATACCTGATTAGTCTGAGAAGAAGTTGCTTCTGAAATACAGGGTTCAGGAAAATAATTAAAACCCTAACATGAAACCAACTATAACATGAAACCAACTCAAACTTAACCTGAAAGTCTTTTACAAAAAAAAAAAAAACAGAAAAACAATTAAAACCCTAACATTATACAATTCATACCTGATTAGTCGGAGAAGAAGTTGCTTCTGAAATGGAGAATGAATCGGAGGCTGCTTCTAAAATCGAGAAATCTGAAACCCAAGGGAAAATGGAAGAAACTCAGAATCAAGATGAGAAGCTCTGAGAACTGAAAAGTTGGTGGAGGCGGAGGCGTAAGTTCTTTGTGAAAACTAAAGAGATTAGGGTATGGTATGCTTTATATATCAAGGGGATGAAGGGTCTAGATTAGATCTATCAAAATCTAGATGAACGGCTGTCATTAGTCGGTTTTCCATGGTAAACGGTTCGGTTTTTGGCTCAACCCAAAACCGAAACCGTGACTACCGGTTTTCCAAATTTTTTTCCATAACCGTTCCATTAATAAACGGTTCGGTTCGGTTTTGGGTCATTCAGTTCGGTTTTGGCGGGTTTCCATGAAAAACCGTTACCGTGTTCAGCCCTAGCTACAAGCCACATTAGCATGTAAATAGCGTGCAAGAGGTGAATATGAATACTGCATAGTTTTGCCTGCAATCTGTGTTTCTGGCTTTCTGCAAGTTGTGCCAAAGAGCACCAAATATGGGTATCGGCCCACTTTCCAAAGGGAAAAGATGTCCCAGCTATTAAGCTTTAAAAAGCCTGAGAATCGATTCTGTTCTGTAACGTACTTACGTTTCATTTTTGTTCAAAAACTCTGACAGACAGGCTTTTAATTCATACACTCGTACATCCACGCGCAGCCGTAAAAATTCCAAACTGGTCCTACAAACCGACAAAAGTTAATACGCAGAGACTAGTGGGGCTCAGTTCCCACAGGTGAGCCTGTTTTACGTAGTGTGGATTCTGGAAGTTGATTATCCGGTTCCATCCCAGTAGACTTGAGTACAGGGCCGGCCTTGGCCCAAAGTCGACAAAGTCCAACTTTGGGCTGCAAACTAAAATTGTATGTTCTTGTACCGTATGAAACTAACACAAATATTGTTAGTTTATGGGCGTAACTTGTAATATTGTATAATTTTAGGGGTAGTAAAATAATTTTTCCTAAACTTTAGCTATATAAATATAGCTATACATGATGATACAAGTACTTAATGCAAGGGTTATTTCTAAATGCAAGGGTAAAAGGTTCATCACCATGGGCTTTGAACATATATGATTGTTTTGTGTTACGAGCATGTACAAGTTGGTTATCTGCTCGTTAACCTCCCGTTCATCTCTGTGGGTTCTAACTCTTGTGCTTATTTTTGTGAGGGTGAGGATCAGGTAGAAGTTGTACGCCCTACCTCTCTACAGTTTGTGAGCTCAAATATCACAAAACCAAAAAATGCAACTTTCTTCATGTACGTTCAATGATTTTACATTATTTCACATTTGATCAATACGACAAATCTCTTTGTTAAATATATTGATGTCAATCATTTTAGTTTATGGATGTGTATAAATTATTTATTATGAATTATATTTTATTATATAAACAAGTTAAAGATAAGTAAAAAAAAGAAAAAGTTTAACTGAATTTAGATAATCCGATATATAAATTTCGTCATCTAAAATGAAAAAAAACAACATAAAATACAATAAAGGAGCTTGTTGTGTAAACCATGTTGGTCAAAAAATAGCATCCCGTTATGGTTAAAATATGTTGACTTTGTCAAAGAATCGTTTAGTTAAGGTGCAAGGCATCATTTTTGGCGTTTGCTTCGGGCATCAAAGTCAGGGCCGGCCCTACTTGAGTAACTTAGCAATTTTCACTGGAAACTTTTGTTAGGTACTGTAAATATTTGAGCAGGTCCAACTGATTTTGTCAAAACAAAAAAACAAACTCGTGAGAAAAGGGGTTTATCAGTTTCATATCCATCAAGAACTTAATTACATTCTCAGCAGTGAGAGTTGCCTTGATAAACTTTTCTTGGATGACTTTAAGTATTCCTTCTTTTTTTTGTACAACACATAAGTTCCAAACTTGGACGATCTTCCCCTTGTAACAGTCTCACTACCTTGTACAATTATGCGTCTTTGATTCCTATTGGATGATCAATCTATTGAAATATGCAAAATTAAAGAAAATAATAATACATAATTTACACCAAGTGTATGAATCTGATAGTAGAATAAGGTAAATTATAATGGCTTACTTTACAACAAGCTTTGGACCACGAAACAGATTTTATGCCGCATTAAAAAAAAATTGTTCACGAAACAAGTTTCTTTTACATTAGAAGATATCTAAAGACTTAAAGGCCTAGAAAAATAAAGCTCCCACGTTTAACGGTAGGAAATCTTCACTTCCTATTGGCCGAAATAAGGTTTTTTAGCTTTTGTGGAACGTGTGTTTTGGTGAGGACACTTGGCATAATTTGATTGATGTAAGTATTTAGGGGTTAAAGAAACCCACTCTCCTTTTGGATCTTTTGTTTTAAAATTATTACACTTCGTTTGTGCCAAATACTTAATTGTACCGGATCAACGTCACCTACAGTAGATGGAAAACATCGCAAATCGACGATTTATATTTAATCATCTTTAATAAACGGCTACCGTTAAATTTAAAAAGGGAAACCAAATTCAATTTGGAATTCATTTATTTATTTATTTTAAAAAGAAACCAAATTAAATTTGGTATTCGTTACAAACCGGGACTAGGAAACAAAAAAAAAGTTATATACAATCAAAACGGAATTTTGATTGGTGCAAATATTTAGGGGTTAAAGAAACCCACTCTCATATTGGCTATTTTATTTTAAAATAATTACACTTCGTTTACACCCAATACTTAATTGTATCGGGTCAACGTCACCTACAATGGATGGAAAACACCTCAAAACTAAATACACGGTTGTCACTTTAAACGGTTACCAAAAATACTTAATTGACAAATAATCAGATGCATAGTATCATCCATGTTTCGATGAACCTTCTTAGTCAACTGCAATATATAAAATCAAATACTTAAATAATGCAATTCAAAACTAATAACCAAATTAAAAAACAGTGTATCTATATTTGAAACAGAGAGGTCATGCAAACAGAGAGTTGCAGAACAAATCGGGTACCATGATTAATCATTCTCAACGTATTCATGGTTCTGATGATGAGTTCTATGACTAACTCTCCTGTAATATTAATATTTATGGTAAAATTAAATAACCAAACCGCCATTAACAGTTGATGAACTTTTCAACCAGCCGTCATGACGGGACAGGGCGAAGCCCTGTCACACCAAATCAAAAATTCTAATTGAACTTGATCGGAAGGTAATTGTTATGAGAAGTTAAATATGCCCGGTGCATAGCACGGGCACAAATCTAGTATTGAGTTACAGTCGGGTTCAATGCAAATCTCGAGTCACGTGACATATTTGATGCCATATAACAGGTTTTGGGTCACATTAATTTTTTTTGTTATTGGGTTATTTTTGGATCAGCGGGGTAATGATGTTGAATCACATGGAAATTTTTGGGTTACATAGGATATCTTTTTTACTTTGAGGTGGCCTTTTGGTTGCACAATGTATATTTTTGGTAATGATGGTGTAGTTGGGGTCATGAGGGTTTTGGATCAGGTTTGAGTCATTATGATGGATCTAGAGTACATGGAAGTATTTGGGTCATGCGACAATTTTAGATAATAAGGCAACTTTTGAATCCTGTGATAATTTTGGGACACTGATGTGTGTCTTAAGTGCAACAAATTATTTAAGATATTTCCGACTAATACAAATAAGTAGTATATCGGTAGTAAGGATCGTTCCCACGAGGAACTGTGTAATTCAGATGTTATTTGGATTAACAAAACGAGAATAAAAGTATATACTATGGGGGTTGGTTGATTAACTAATAAAACTATAATAAGAAAAGATGATTAGGAATTCATTCGTCGTTACCAAATATTAACTTAATTAGCATACTTGCTTATCTTCGTTAGAATCATTCATTACCAATCGTAGGATAACATGTACGCTTAGTTATCCCCAAAACTCCTTGTATCACCGGATAACAAGTACGTTTAGTCACCGGATTTTATCCATATGAGCCACCAAGAAGTACGTTCTCAAGGTGTAACTCAGTTGAATGTTCTCGGATTTGTAAATTTAGGTTGATCCCAGCAGTTAAACTATGTACGCTTGATTCACTTATTGGTGTTGTCTTCACACGCGATTGCTCTATAAAATCCTTATGCAAGTTCCCACGTTCTCTACTTGTATAGGAGATGCTCGACACTTACAAAACATTCACGTTCTCTACTTGTGTAGGAGATGCTCGACACTTATAAATCATTCAACTTTTTACTAGCATTAGAATGATCAATAAATTAATTCAATTATACACTTGAATAATCTAGAATCCAATTATAAAACTTAGATATAATGGAAAAAAACAACAAGATGATAAAAACTTCAAATAAACTTGTATAATTAATAAAGCTTCACGTCTAGAACATTGAATTCATCATTAACCAACAAAATAATTAACTATACATATTACAAAGAAGAAGATGGAGAAGATGAATGGTTTCCCCTAGCCTTCAACGCTTGGCCCACAATGAGTAATGATTCCCAAAAGAGAATGAGAAAAACTTCCAAAACGAAAGGGTAACAACTCCCTAGAAACCATCAATGGCGGCACATGTGCCAGAAAAAAACGATAGGTGGTAAATGAACTAAGAAAACTCGTGTCGTCAACTCTAATGAATATAACTTTAATGAATGGTTTATCAAATTTAATAGTATGTTGAAGTTTTGGTGAAACAGTTGAATATGAAATTATTTCTTTTGAGCTAGCTTATAAAATTAAACCATTGGGGTTACTCTAACAAATACCGTTCAAACGCGTAATAGTTATGCGTTAGAGAAAATGCATAAAGGTTATATGTTTCCGAGATATATTTGTTTGACCTTTTTATTCTTACACTTCCATTACACCGTGTTGCACTATTATTACACCTTGTTACACTTACATTACACCGGTCATAATAACTTTTGTATAACGGGTATTTGAAATTTTACAGGTATGCTCAATTATTTTGGAATGTTTCTAGTCTATAGAATTTGTCATTAATGTATAGTCTGAAATACTATATATTTTTAGTAATTTAGAAATATTAGATAAAAAAGTAAAATGTTACTGAACAATCGTTAAATGCATTCAAATATTTATTAATTGTAAATCACTTTCGTAGGAATCACGATTACACTTAGAATGTGCAATAATCCTTTGAACCCCCAAGTGACCCCTAGTGGACGAGTTAGTCTCGTGAGGGTTTATATAAGATGTACCCATAAAATCTAGTCTAAATATGCCCAATTCTATTAATCCTCGTCTCCATTTTGGGAGGATCGCTGGGTCTGTATGCCGGGTTTAGCTCTGGAAAGTTATGTATGCACATTTGATAGCTTGGATAAAATTTGAAAGGTCTAACCACAACAACGACCCAAGCTATAGTTATTGCTACATCTTCTTTAGAAAAATATAAAACAATTGTTATAAAGATATTGTACCTGAATATGAGATGCAATGAGATTTAATTGAGTTGGCGATTAAATTTTTAAGAGGAGGTGGTGAGTGAAATGTAATGAGTTTTGGTGTGCCTTGTTTGGTATGAATTCATAGGGGTCAAAGTATGCCGTGAAGCCCCTGTTACAAGACTTCGCGTTAGACTATTGAATGGGCATTCAAAGCTTGGTTCATTGAACTTTATATTTATATGACAGGTTATACAGATGTTAAATCAGGTCATTGACATGCTATCTTATAAGTTTCTTCAATTATGTAAATATAATATGTTTTAATAGTTGTAAATATATGATGAGACCAAGTATATGTCCAAAAGTAAGACATTTTTTCACAAATATATAAAAATTTAAAATTACATTATTATTTGAAATTAGGTGATTCTTAGACCTAATCTATTTACAAAGTAAAATCTATTAAAGTTAAATCACATTTAATTAACTGATTCCCTCCATCAATACCTTCATATAGTACTTTAATACGAGGATTAACGTCGTGGAAGAACTATCAACACAAAATGGTTGAATTTTTTCCATCACCTTAAGGATGTTGAAATGAGCTTGGTACCTGAACTTTGATCGTTTCCATCTTCGTCATTCATCCACAGATATCGCTACATCTTTATCATCAGTTTCATTCATAATTCAACATCGATTCACATTAGCGGTAAAGTCGTAAATTCGAGAAATGCATTGTTTATTTTTCTATATCGACAAAAAATGTTAGCTTTGTTCCGGTTATTGGGGTTACCGGTTTCAGTGCAAAAAATTTCATGGATGTTGTTCCAAAAAGTCATACTCATTGAATCATTCAGCATTCATTCTTGACCCCTTGCCGGATAGCATACTACTAAGTTTCGGAAAAAGAGATAAATTTTCCTCTATGGTAAACTCAGCAGGATTAATATATGGTTCAGTCATATTGCTAAATCATTAAGTGAAATTAATTTTTTTTGTAAGATACTAGATGTGTAGAAGGTGTGGTTTTGAAATGGGTACGAGTGGGTATACATGGGACCTTTAGATAATAACGATATATTTTTTGAACGTTATGTCCAACGGTTATATTATAACAGCTATATAAACTGTTCAATAAATGATATATTTTGTCCATCAAACCACGCATTTCTATTAGCTTTTTCTTAGAACAACCTACCCAACCATTCTCAACCAACACTATCAATATGTATTCCAAGAAGAAAGGAAAAAAGTATTGTACATAAGCAGATATATGTATAGTCATAGTCTGATGCCCTTGGATGTATTCTAAGCATTTACAACAAGATTATTCTGGAATCAAAATGGTTATTGAACCACAATCGGAAAAAATTTAGGTACTTTCATTATCGATATCCTACTTATCGTGAAAAACGACAGTTGCTAAATGATGTTGTGAAAGCTAAAATGATGAAAAGGTAGAAAATCTCTGCAAAAAATTCAATCTGAAAGCCAAATCAAATAAGTTAGAGTGCAACCATTTTGGAGAAGAAGGTCATCAAGAAAAGCATTGTCCAAGCAAAATCTGGAATTCCCAAACCCAAATTGAATGTTCAAACCCTACTTGTAACGCTTAAATGGAAATCCACACATCTGAAGTGAGAGACTCTTACGGAAAACAATTATGAGAATGCCCTAAATTCCATTTGGTGGAATGGACAAATTAAATGTTGTAATGTTTTAGTTTCGGCGAGAGTTTAAATTTGATGAATATGATGTAATGTGGTTTTTAATAATTAATGTTGAATGTTTATGCTATTGTTAAAACTTCAGGGTTGATCTCTGTAAAGTTATTTTTAAAAATTAATAATAGTTATAAAATTGAAAGATGTGATGAGACACCTGCAAAGAGTCAAAGACTGTAGAATGAAATAAGTGACGATATGCCTGCAAAAACCGTGTAATGAGATTGAAAATAGTTACTAAACACCTACAAAAACTGTAGAACAAGATTGAACGAAATGAGAGACTCCTTTATTTCACAGTAGTGGGACCATATCAAAATTTTATTCAATTGAATCCAACGTCTCAATGTTATATTTATTCATTCTTTAAAATTCAAAAATAATAATGCACTTTATCCAAACCAAAAGACAGTACACTGATTGAAATGCAAATAACAAAAACATACTACGGTACCCAATTATTAAAACCTAACTCATTTCTATAAAAATCATGATTACACTTAGCCTGTGCAACAAGCCTTGTAAACTACTAAGCGACCCTAGTTGGGGTTTATTGAAAGATGTACCCATAAAATCTAATTTAATTAATATCTTTAATCTTCATCAGGATTCCAATCGGGAGGAGGATTGAGATTTATTCCCGTAAGAGAATCATGCAACTTTGTCATTACAAATTGATAACATTCGTTAAATTCAAAATATTTGCCCTTTAGTTGATGGTAGTTCATTTGTGTCAGTCTCTCCTAAAATATTCAAACAGTAACATTAGTGTCTATTAGTTGGAAGAAAAAAAATTAAAAATATGAAAGAGTAACTAGATAAAGATTTACAAGTATTTCCGTTGTCAATGATTCGGGACAACTGCACTTGATAAAAATGCCCATTTGGAGGTCCATATAATCCACCACGCATTTCTGGATTACTCGATACCTATCATGAATGTTTTGCATCGTTCTTTGGCGAGAATTTCCAAATTCTCCTTTGTAATAGTGCCAGACTCGACTCCAGAACGTATGAGTTGGCAATGGTCCTTGCCGGACTTCTGGAGGAGAAATTTGAGTGAGCCAAATTTTGATAATAACTATATCTTCTTGTGAATCATAGCTAGTCATAATACTTGAATATATATTTGGAATAAATTGAGTTGACTAAGTTAATAACTTACATGAGACAAAGATAAGATGAGAAGAGATAAATTTATGTGTGTGTTGTTTGGTGTAGAAACAATGAATTTATATGGACATTTTTCAACAAAGCCGTTGATAAACTCTATATTTCAAAAAAATACTCGTTCAGATCCAATGTCATAAGATAGAGCCGTTAATGTGAAATAAAAGGGAAGCATCGATTATAAAAAAAATAAATAGTTTTTTTCATTAATAAGTTTACCGCATTACATATGTCATAACATACATAACACCAATATTAAGGATATGTTAGGATATCACACCGACGAAAAATTCAAAAACTCAAATAACTAACATATCTTAAACCCTCACTCACTTTCGTAGGAATCACGATTACACTTAGCATGTGCAACAAGCCTTTTAAACCACTAGAAGACCCTAGTGGACGAGTTTGGTCTCGTAAGGGTTTACTGAGAGATGTACCCACAAAATCTACCCGTATTTGTTACTCTTCACCGGAATCTCCAGGAGGATTATGGGGTGTTAATTTCAGGTTGAGTTCGGGAAATTATCCTTTAAAGTTAAGTAGCATTGATAATATTTGAATTAAACGTCTTTTTTTTGACGATAATATCATTTCCCTAGTTGCTCCTGCATGAAACAAAAAAAAATTGATTCAATATTTAATGAAAAATAGGGGGTTTTAAAGATTTGCAGTTAACTGAAAATCACTTACAACCTATACAACACTAAATACAGTTGGAAGGTTTCGGTAAATTGGTGTTAGGATGGATACATACAGTTTTACTGTTTTTTTAGTAGCTCCAACCCTATTTCCTATAATATGCACACTTCCTTGGTTGGGATTTCCATGACAAGCTATAAAAATTGTATCTGACCTGTTCCCAGAAGTATACACCTGAAACTAGGTTTCTTCTGACATTGGGCGAAAGAACGACGTTGATCCAAGATGATACGATGGCCAAATCTTCCTCTGAAGTAAACCTAGAAACCATAACTTAAAAAAATTGAAAAGAAAATGTTAGGAGATACAAAAGAGAATGTTGAGAATGTGTTATTTTGGTTGAAAAGAACTTAATTTATAGGATCATTTCTAAGGATGTGGTATGTCTTAAAGTTAAGGGAAAAATGTGTTATTGCGTATCATAATTTCTTTAATCACTATTATCGATGTATCACGCCCTCACTTTAATTCACTTTTATTGATGTATCAAGTCCTTACTTTAATTCACTGTTATTGATATGTCTCGCCATTCCTTTAAAGGAACACTTATTGATGTGTCTCATCGTTCCTTTATATCATTGTTCATCATTATTTTATATCACTATTATTGATGCGTCTTATTATTACTTTGTATCAATGATAACAATTTGTGTGTCATTATTTACTAAAAATATTATTTTCATTAATAAGTTTACCACATTACATAAATTATAACATACATAACACCAATTAAGGATATGTTAGGATAATACACTAAGGAAAAATACAAAAATTTAAGAACTAACATAGCCTATTTGTAAACCCTAACTCACTTACGTAGGAATCACGCTTACACTTAGCATGTGTAACAAGACTTTTAAATGACCAAGCAACCTTAGTGGACGAGTTATGTCTCGTGAGGGTTTGCTTAGTGATGTACCCATAAAATCTACACGTATCCAATTCACTCTTCACCGGAATCTCCAGGAGGATTACGGGGTGTTAATTTCGAGTTGAGTTCGGGAAACTTGTCCTTCATAATTAAGTAGCATTCACAATATTTGAATTCACGTCTTGTTTTTTCAAGATATTACATTTTCCCTAGTTCTTCCTACATGAAACAAACAACAAGTATTTTAGTATATAATTGAAAGAGGGTTATACAAAAATACGTAATTAACTGAAAATCACTTATAATTGTTTCAACCGTAAGACCAGGTGGTCTAGTCCGGTAAATTGATGCTTAGATGGATACATGTAGTTTTACTGCTCGTTTTATAGTTTTAACCCTCAATCGTATGTAAAAACAGTTATGTTGTTAGGATTCCCATAACTGACTAATAAAGTGTCCCTTACATGTTCCCAAAAGTTTACATATGAAACTAGGTATCGTCTAACATCTTCAAAAACAACAAGATTCACCCAGGATGTTGTGATGGCCATATCTTCCTCCGAAGTAAATCTAACAGACGTGGTTGTAAAACTGATGAAAATAAAATGTTAAGAGATGTATAAGATAATCTGGAGAATTGCATTGTGCTATTTAGGTCGTGAGGGAATTAATTTACATGAACACTTGTAAGGTGTGTTGTAAATCGCCATTTTTGATACGTATTGCCATTTTCACCACTGTTATTAAAAAAACTTGACATGAAATGTCATTTGTTATTATTGATAAGTATCATCATGCCTTTTATATCATTGTTATAAAGAAAACTGGACATTTGATGCAAATCGATGTTATTGATATGTTTAGTCATGGCTTTATATTACGGTTATAAAGAAAACTCGTCATATATTCATATCACTGGGAGCACATATGTGTATATATAAT
This sequence comes from Papaver californicum, assembly GCA_023531435.1. Lineage (NCBI taxonomy): Eukaryota > Viridiplantae > Streptophyta > Magnoliopsida > Ranunculales > Papaveraceae > Papaver > Papaver californicum. Next base: position 10,722,557 of record JAJJMC010029624.1, read on the forward strand.
TGAATCTGCTATCTCCGAGTATGTGCGTTCTCATTCAACTACTTATAGGAAATGAATCATGCGATTTAGTAGTGAAGAAGATATCAGTGTTGTGGAAGCCTGGATTTCTGTTACAAATTATATGACTAAAAGATCATCTGAAAATGAAGGAAAAAGGTTTTGGGACTGGGTATTTCAATCATTTAAGCAACTTACGGGAAATAAAAATAATAGAACTAAGATCTCGGTTAAAAACAGATTCAATTTGATTAACAATGAAGTTGCAAATTTTGTTACAATAATGGTCAAAGTCAACTTAAGCATCTGAAATTGTCTTACGAACATCGAGTGAGTATGGCAAGTATTTGTTAATCCATTTACCGTATAATATTAAGAAATTTTTATAAGTAATACTAACTTTTTTTCTCTTATTTTAATTCAGAAAATGTAAGCTTGTATCGAAATTCATCAAAATACACAGAAATCATTTAAGTTTGGTGCATTTATATGAGCTCACATAATGCATAATGAATATTTCAATGTAATCCAGTGTATTTTAAAAACTAATATGGTTGAAATATATTAAATGCGTTAATTATCATTAATATGAAAAGATAATACACTGATGGAAGTTCAAAACATAAGCTGGAAATAACTAAAATGATAATACAATAGGAAATAAAAACATAATTAGCTAGAAAATTGGCGAAGTGGGCATCCCAATCGAAGCACAATGTCGTTCTGCATCTACAACACGACACCTCTTCTCCATTCGTTCACATCTTTTAACTCAATACTTAATGTTTCCATATCTTTATCTCTTTTTCTCTGGGGAATTCTTTGGCTTGGGCAACCCTTTCTGAAGTTTGGGAATTCTTTTCTAGAGAAAGGCTCTCCCTTTCTTTCATCTCCAAAAAATTTCGCATGTTTTCACCATCTTCAATCTGGTTCACTAATTTAGTTGCACTTTTTTTTCTTCCGAAAAGGTCAATCATATTTGACCATCCTCCTTGTTCAACAACCTTAACCGTATTCATTTGCATCTTTCATTTTCTCTTCCACCTTCTTTCCTTGGTGTGTCGTCTGGAAAAAAATATGGACGTCTTCCACGCTACCAGTTGGAGTAGAACCGTCACCGCCAGCTGTTGGTGTGGACTGACTATCATCATCATCGGTTACAACCGGATGAGAAGAGGTACTAGCATGCTGGGCTATGATCCCGGGCAAGATTATACCATATCGGATTTCGGTTCGTACCGGTCGAGAGCGATACACTGGTACGCCGGTATACCGAAGAAATTTCGGTTTAAATATCGGTAGAATATCGGTGCATATATTTTATACCTATAATTTTATGAAAAAATACTAGTTCATATTTTATAACTATAAATATATTTTAACACGTTATAACAAACATTTTTTCACAAAGTTTAAAAAGATAAACTAGTATTTATGCAAAATATATAGATCCATAGATTTCATACAAAGTTCAAACTGGAAAAACAAAAGAAACAAGAACAGCTTCAAAGTTTATCGTCTAAAATACTAATTAAACAAGATATTACAATTTTAAGATCATTAGATTAATTGTAGATATTATCATATGCATATATAATTATAAAATATCATAAAAATATGAGTAACAATTGAAAACCCTAAAACAAGAATAAATTATTTTTTTATAATTTTTTTTAAATAAAAAAAACAAAAAAAATGATTGTACAGGTCAATACCGGCCAAACCGGTACAGTGTACAGTCCATACCGGCCGATATTTTCGATCAAATACCGTTTACCGGTTTACCGGATTTCGTCTCGCTTTTCGGCCGAAACCGATAAAACCGGCGGTATACCGGCCGTACCGGCCGGTTTGGACTACACTGGTCCCGGGTTAAAACCCTCCATAACATACTTGAATATCTCGTAAACTTTTTCGTATTTCCATGTTTTCCCTTTTTTACCCTCTGTATATCTTGCTTTCGCTTCTTTGTGCTACGAAAATTAAGGAAACATTAATGTAATGGTACATTTATATAGTATAACAATATGATAATACATAAAATTTCACTTACCGCCAATTCCTCTTTCCAGCCACTGGGGATGTTCCTATGATAAGCGAGTACTATACCTATATATCTCTTGACCTCCCTTGTTAGCGTGCTCATTTTGTTTTACAATGAAAGCGGTGTTATTTTTGTACGATCTCCAAAAGTTCTTAGGTATACTTCTACAATTTTATCCCATAAAGTATCCATAGTTTGATCCGTTCCAACCATACCATCTTTTGCAAACCTTATATAAGCCCTTGCTATAGCGCAATCTTCAACCCTAAAAAAGATAACCATATCTTTGAACAACCAAAGAATTTTTAAATAAGGAATTAAAAACTAGAAGGGGAAGAAACGGTAAAAAAAGAAAATTTGCAGTAGAGAAGAGGAAGTAGAAAAGAAGAGAGGAAGATAATCGGTTGATTTTGGTGTGTTTGATGGAGAAACCATTTAACTGTATATATAATGTTATCGGACATATCCGTTGAGAATTCAATGGAAGAATCACATAATGACCATGCATTAATATATTACAAATTAATATAGCCCGTCAAATCCATTTATCTATTGAAGATCCAGCGGATAAGGAACATAATACATAACCATTATGCGTTCAAACGTGTAACAATTATGTGTTTTATACCAAAGCTGTAAGATCTGCAACGGCCATATATATTTGACGGTTACGGTTATTAATTTGTAACGCATAATGTTTATGCATTTTTAACGTTGGCTACAATTAGATTGAATAGCCCTATAAAAATGATAATAAATATTACTACCTTAGAAACACCAACATTCACGACCCGAAGCTCTTTAACTATTATTTCCCCATTCTTTGTGAAGAAAGTCGTCATGCCACCATTCTCTATGCAAGAAGACATTCAATTAATACGAAGTTATTGTAAATTTGAATAAGGTTTTAATATGCGTAATGCCTCCGCACCGGATATATAGCAACTAGTTTTACATATTTTCTCACTTGTCCATGATGATATCAAGCGCTTGCAAATAGGTAATTGATTATTAAAAGATATTATAAGATTTTCAGATTATGTCTACTCGAATCAAATAATAATAGGGAAGTTGCATTGACTCTATATGCTCATCGTCAAGGGAGACAGTTTATTCATTGTTACACAGACGAGTTATTTGGAACCCGTATCAACGTATAAGACTTAAGGAAGAACAACTAAATTAAAGAATTCAAAATTAAAATAATATGCTTAGTTAATTTAAAATAAGGATTATGCAATTTGAAAACTTAAAGTATTAATTTAATCAAAGTTTCGATATAATATAAGCATTAAAAATATGTTTCCTACAACCGCCATCGCTTACTCTTCATTTTCATAAAATGTTCCATCTGGCTCTTAAGATCCTAATCGACATCCACCTCCTACGTGTCTTCATCAGATTCCATCGGGTTGTCAATCACTCCACCATGGAGAAGTTCACCATATCCCAATCCCTGGACATGACGTTCCCAAATATGAGCAACGATGTCTATACGAAGTCTTTCCTAAAGAACTTCGTTATCCAAAACTTCACCATCTTGCCTCATAGTACCTATGATAACTTGTTGAGGCTCTTCCCTACCATTATCCCAATCTCGATCCCGGTATTCTTTTTCTACTACCATATTATGCATTATCAAGCAGGCTCTCATTATCGATTTCATGTATTTTGTTTTTTCCAATAATTATAAGTGGTGTTGATGATCCTGAATTTGGATTTTAGTGTGCCAAATGTCCATTCAACGTCTTTTCTCTTATCCATTTGATACTCATTAAATTACTATAAAGTAGGAATTCCGTTGAGAGAAGCATATGCCCCAATTAGCATAAGAAACTTAGCGTAAATCCTATCCACTAAGTAGTACCCCTCAATGTAATAGTTTTCATTGATTGTATAATTGCAAGGAGCTGCAACACCTTTAATTGAGCATTAAATAAATTTGAAGCATGCAAAACATTCAGATCATTGCCCCCACCCCCCACCTTCACCCCGAAATATTCGTGCCAAAACCACATGTCATAAGAAATTACTACCTTGAGAACAACTATATGATATTTTTTATATCCATGGTGAGTCCCCGCATCATACATGGGACAAACCCTCCACGGCCAGTGCATACAATCAAGGCTACCGAGTATCCAAGAAAACCACGGGTTGTATCCTTATGAAATTATTCACTAAATTACAGGTTACATAAAAACATAAGTATAATTTTTATCGTGCATAATCAAAATGTTAAGGATACGTGTCACTAACATATTCTACATCATCACTACAATCTACATTTATATTACGGTTACTACAATCTGCATTCGGGTCAACATTAACATTACTCCTCCCAGGGAGGATAATATGCAGGAGTATCAAATAAGTCTGATGCCTGACGTTTTCGGCTACCCTGAACCTACATGTCTAATCCATCCAAGCCATATGTACCACCCATAGTAGTTTCGTCTTTGGATGCTTCTGTTGAAAATAAACTAGCAGATATATCACCACCACATAACTAACATAACAAACATATTTTAACCAGTTGGCCAATTGAAAAACATCATGTTCCAAGCCTTTCATCGAGTCTACAAAATAAAGACACAAATTTT
>JAJJMC010029624.1:10727210-10741996 GCA_023531435.1 Papaver californicum
TAATATACACTTGGAAATACTAAACTAGGCTCCACAAGCGGGGTATACTCAAGAGTTATTTGTAAAAGGGTCGTAAGTTTATAAGATAATTAGGGTCTGGGTCGTGGAATATACACTTGATGCATAAGGGTCGTAGACTGACCAAAAACTAGTTTGACCATTTATTTTTTACTAAAATACCCTTATAAAAATAGTAATGATATCTTACCCTAACATTGTTTTTAAGAGACAATGGATTAGGGAGTAAAAGTTTTGTAAAAAGGTCATATGTTTATGTTTAAATTTTGCAAAAGTGTCAGATGAAGTTAGCTTGACTAAATTCAAAAAGTCACTAACTATTGACTTGACGGTCTTTGGTCACTCTATGACCCAAATACATCAACTGCATATTCCACGACCTAGACTCTAATTAGGCCGTAAAGTTACGACCATTTTACAAAATATCTCTATACTCAAAGTCTTGTAAATACATACTTGCAATTTGATTTGGAATGAAACGAGAACTTCTAATATTGTCAACTCCTATCTCATACGGTTGTCCACATACATCAAGTCAGAAATTAATGGACCTATACTAACTTTTCCCACCAGTTATTGTACTCTAACTCATCCACAAGTCGATAGTCTTTACCTTTCGCAACTTCCATGTCTCGTGTTGTGTTCAAACTCGGAGGATCATAATGAATAAGAATAATATCCATAACTGTCTTTGAAATCTCTCCCCAAGATATAATACTCCACAATCATTTTCAGCATCGGCAAAATATATTCAATGAGATGAAAGTTGCAAATCCGTATTTACAATATCTTCTGCAAAATATCTACTTTGCAGCCACAGTTACCAAACAACAACATCACTTTTGACTATCTCATATCCATCTATCACCTATTTATGGTTATTCAATGTTTCCCTAAATCTTTCTAACTAATACCCCTCGAATGCTCCCTTATAAACATCAAGATAGATGGGGTACAAATCTAGATCTCCGACCAATTGTGGATTCAACAATGGTTGACAATGAAAGTACATGTAGTACCAATACTCAAGGATCATCTACATCTCGCAAAATTGCTTATCTGACCCACTACTCACCCTTTTTAGGTACTATAACAATCAAATATAGCAAGCAGACCCCCCAATCAAATCGTCCAAGGGTTTGTAAAATCTCAAAATCTTCCAGAAATAGTAAACAAACTTTCCCAACTCTGGTGTTATTGTTTCCTAGAAGTACTTGACCAATACACATGAGAAGAAAAACCCTAGTCAATTTCTCCAAGTTCTCTCTGTTATCCAAACCTTCTCTGCTCTATTTATAATAAGCCAAGTGAGACCATTTACTCGTTTGGAAGTATTGTTCCATTGTGCTATAAGTTTTCTAGGATCCGGATTCTGTAACCAATTTTGATAACGAACTTCACGGTACTCCTTCATACCCCACAAATAGGTTTTATCAAAAGCATCATACTCATATTTGGTTAATTCGGCTTCTAAAACTATTCGTTCACCAACACCAACAATACCGGCAACCGGAAAAAGTTCAAAGGTGTCAAACCAAGCTCAAATCCAGGAAAATAAAAAGTTTTAGTCATATGCCTTTCTAAAATAAAAAACTTAATTGGACATCCGCATTCTTAAAATCAAACAGAAATATGAAAGCAAACCCACAATTATCTAAAACGAGATGTGCATTAGGATGATTTAATTTGAAAAACTATCTTGTAAAAATCATTGATCATTTCCCAACTATTTCTTAATAAAAGTGTGTTTTTCTTTTCACATTTAAAGATATACAAATCTTCGCCCTATGTAGACAACTTACGAGGTTCCTCCATGATAATCTAAGAAGACAAACATAACATATGTTGATTAAACATACATAACACTATAACTAACAACATCAATAAATTATATTGTTAAACCACAAAATATTACTATTATTCATTCCACAAGACCACTTTCAATATTCACGATATAACTATCAGTCATTCCACAATAGAACTATAATTCAACACATATAACCTCTACAATCAAATAGGAAATACAAGACCAATTTCAAGGTTCACATATAAAAAATTATACAATGCATTCATTATCAACAACTCTCAAATAATGTTTCAACTTCACCACAAAAGATCTAGCAATCAACATGTTTTTTTCTCAATCTCTAGTGTTTATAATGTTAGCTAAATATTATAATCGATTTCATTCAATTAATTTTAAACAATGTAAAATTTATCAACAAAAACAAAAGTTAGGGTTTTTCATCCATACCTTTTCGTCTGGGTTAATCAAATCACCTAATACAACTATTCCTTTAATCTCGGTTGAATTTTGGACAAACCCTTTAAATACCAATCACTCGGTATACTCTAAATCGATGGCACCATTTTTAATATTGGGGAAGAAAATTTAACAGGAGAGGAGGAAGATAAAGAATGGGATAAAGGAGAACTCAATTCTTCTATATACCCTAATTTCAAACACATAATTATTATGCGTTTTGACCAGTCAACTGAGTTAAGACGCATAACATGAGAGGCAATATTGTTATGCGTTTCTGATACTTGACCATAACTATTATGCGCTTATAAGAATATTTGAGAATATTCTTAAAACACATAGATGTTATTCATTTATTTCAGTCGTGCTGTAACGCGGATGCACGCATAGCAGTGAAAATGAACCCTCGGGTTCTGACCGTAGGATTAGGACCATATTCTTTAGATACGAGTAATATTATTCTCTAAAAAAAATTGTTTAACATACCCAGACTTTATACTAACATATTTTTATCGAACCTAGCTTTGTCTTTTCTTATGTATTCCTACTTTTCGGCTTAAGGATTTTTCACAGAGAAATAAAACACCTCCTGCAACGCAGAACACGACCCCTCTCTGTAACACCATATATTTGGGGTATTAACAGGTCATAAATGATTCTGGAAAAGATTATTTTACTCCTCTTGTCTTTATCCAGATAAGGGATCAACATATTGAAACTAACATATTTGTGGCTTTGAGGATCTAATACGGAGGGATTGGATCATTCTGAGGTTTCTGTCACAAAGGTCACTAGAGAATATATTCAAACAAAAAAGATTTATTCTGATAATTAGAAATAATAAAATTGAATGAAGACGAGAATGTAGTGATAACATATTGTAAAGAGCCATTAATGATGATGATAAATTGGTTCAGTACTATTAGATGGTATCATGGTATGAAAACTTGAAAAATTAGAACTCAAACTAAAAGATGGAATAACCAAGTAGTTTGGTAGTAAATTGATAGGCCCAAGTTATGTATCCAGATCGTATCATAAAAAACTGAAACCTGTTGAACACAAGGGAAATTATGATTAATTAGTCCTTTATCGACGCAAAAAATCATCACTAACTACATGACTAAAGTTTAAAGTTACTGGCTCTCATTTGATTTTCAGCTAAACCCATTTGTATAACACCACAAGAATCAGTGGTCTCATCACAATCTTTTGATCCATATGGAAATACAAAATTAATCTCGGCTAAACCTATTTGAGTAATCTTCACAATGAAGTTTCCGTACGAAGGATTCAATAAAATATATTATAGAATTTATGGATGTTAAACAAATAAAATATTAGAGAATAATATATAATCGGATCTGAAAAACTGAAGGTCGAGATCTGAGGGTTCATTTTCACTGCTACATGTACATCCGCGTGACAATAGAATTCCGTTTATTTTCCAAAACGCATTATTGTTATACGTTCCGAAACTAAAATAGGAAATCACCGTAAAATTCAAAAGTACTACATGTTAGCCACATTGTGAACATATGTGAATCTCCACAGGAGCTGGCCTAACAGTAATACAAGCGCTATTTTATTCCAAAGTAGCACGGAGTCATTTTAACAAAATGATGTATGAAGTACAGAATCACGTCTATTGTTTTTTGTTTATATAATCTAGCCAGGTTTCTTTTTTGGCGCCACTGATTTAACAAACTTGACTACTCTTGAGTCTTGAGATACATACATTAAAGATGAAATTCTCTCTTATGTATACTACTTTCTCGAAATGATTACCCTCATTCATATTTCATACCTCCACTTGATATTATAAATGTTGTCTTCAAATTAGGGTTTCTAATTAAAAACAACCAAAAACCCTTTATAATGGGGATTCTAAATCCCCATGATTAATTTGCTAGATTTTGTTGAGGGATCTCATTAAATTGTAGTGGTTTTTTTTATATTACAAGTTGATTTTTCTTGTTCGGATTCTGTTCCTTACATTTCGTTTCATTTAATTCCAACACTTAAATTTTCAGGGTATCAATTAATTAAAATGAGTTCATATAGGGAGATCAGATCTTGTTAGTTTTTTTTAGTTCAATAAAATTACAAGTAGCAGATTCATTAATTTAAATATTAATTATCTAATTAATTTAAATTAATGATTATTTATTCATTAATTAAATACTATTATTTGATCGAAGTTACAGTTAAAAATTTACAGTCAATCTCTCTTCTTCTTCTTCTTCTCTAGTTATATTAGGATAGTTGGTATGTTGACCGTAATCAAGGTTATGCACGTGTGTGCAGGTCATGTGTGAGTCTTATAAATACTCATTGTCCATCTGTTTCTGGGATTGCTTCATTCTATTCAATTCATTCAACACAGTTCAGTCATAATGTAGATCTCAAGATTTATCATGGTATCAGAGCCTAGAAGAGAATTCTAACTTCTTTGGCTTTCTGATCCTGTATCTTCAAATCTTCATTAATGGAGTTTCTGTTTCCTTCCGCTGCTACTCATTACAACATTTACAACCATCACATTCTTTACAACAACCATTACCAGTACAACCTCAAAACCACAAATCAAAAACAACAACAATAATCAAATTACAAGAAATCTGATTTCAACTCAGAGATACAAAACAAGAAATACAACACAAATTGACAACGAATAATCACTGATTTTGATTTTGAAGAATCCTCACCAGCAAAAGAAGATCCAACAAATTTTTTTTGGGGGTATCATCTCCTTCAGCAGATTTTGAAATCTGCTGAGTTTCTTTAATCTTCAAGTTCTTCATTTCCATTACATCTTCTTCTCAAGAAAAACTAATCAAGTCTCTATTAATAATGTTAGAATCAATGTTTCTGCTGTTTCGATTCCAAGCCCTAAGTTCGATCTTGGATGCAAGAATCCATTCCCAGATGATGCTTCTTCTTCTTCTTCTTCTTCAAATTCTTCGATGGCTAATAGTACTTCAGCTGTGATGCGGTCACTAGGTTATTCAGTAACGGATTCATTTCTTGATATTCAATTGCAAGATCCAACAAGAAAGTTAACAGTCTTTGCACCTACTGATGTAGTTCTGGAACGATTCTGTATGGAAAGTTTCACCAGATTCTGCAACGATTTCTTTGAATCTGTCTCAACAATCTTTATCAATATTTTCTTGATCTAAAAGCTTTAGATTCATCTCAAATCAAATCTTCAAACAAGATTTCTTGAAGTTTTTACTAACAAGATTTCTTCGGTTCAGTAGTTCATTGGTTTTCCATCACATTTGACATAACTCAATTGTTACAGTTTCAACAGCAACATCAGCTTCTTATTAACAGCAGCAAACTTCTTATCAACAGGATCAACTGATCAACACTAGCAGCAACAACTTCAACTACATCAATAACAATTTTTGGTAATATCAACTTTCATATGGGTAATAACTTCTTAAAACTTTTTCCCATTTGCTCATTGTTACTTCCTTTCTGTGTGTTTAGCATATGGATTAATAATTTTTCAATATCTAACTGGTCCTAAAAACATTTCAATAACCAGTTTCAACATCAATTTCTCAATATCAAGTTCAATACCTTTACAGATCTGGTCTTCCAAACACCAGTTTCTAAATATCAATTTGATTCTCTTAACCAACATAGAACATCAACAAATTTTTTTGAGTCTCTTACCCAACAGAGAACACCAAAACAAATACCAACACCTACTATTTCTGCTGTTATACTTCTACTGCTAGTTCTGCTGTTATTCTTATTGCTGTTATTTTTAGTTCTGCTGTTATTCTTATTGTTGTTATTTTTAGTTCTGCTGTTATTCTTATTGTTGTTATTTTTGTTGCTTCTGGTTTCACTTGATAAATGCATTCTTCTCCTACTGTTTTGCAAGCATCAGTTGATGTTAGTTCATTCTCTTCAATAAGTCAGGGATTTCTGGTTAGTATAAATAAGGTTCAAGTTATCATTCATCTCCTGGGATCTCTAGTTATTACAGCTTTAAATTCAGTCTTCCTTTATTATTATTTCACTTCATGGGTTTCACATTCAATACTTAAAAATCCCCCTCTGCAAAACTCTCTCTCTCTCTCTCTATTAGAAATTGCAGATGTGAAGTTCAAGTTGTCAAATCAGTGTCGTGGGTTTTCTTCTTCTTTATGATCTTTACGAGGTAAAGTTTGTTTCTCTTGATGATTTACTTTAATACTACTAGCTTTATTGATATCATTGTCAGTTGGTTGAACAAAGTGCAAGTCCTTGTTTTTATTTCCACTATACATTCACATGTTTGAATTAATGGAATGTGAGTATTGTAAGTGTGTGAGGTATGTGTGTGGTGAGAGTGCGTGAGATATGTATGTGTGAGAAGTGTGCTCTACACACAAGTGTTGAGTATATAAACTAAAGAGAGTCCTGTATACAGACATCTTTTCATTAAATCAATATTGATTAAAATCGTTAAGCAGATTACAATGTAGAATCTGTGATTCTATCATGGTATCAGAGCACAGTCTCAGATTTCTATCTGAGGGTATCGATCCTTCTTCATCATCACATTGATTCTACATTTCTTCATCAATGTCTTCATCTCATTCTTTTTCATGGCAGAATTGAGTTCTTGAAGAAAATTGGAGTTCTTGAAGCAATTACTTGTTTTGAAGTTTGATTTGATCCTGATCTCTGCTGCAACGTCTTCAAACAGGATTAAGCATGATTTTTAGGTATGAAATTTAATTTTCTCACTTGTGCTCTTGGATTCCTGGATTTCTTCACATTTTTGGTATGAATCTTGATTCTTCAACCTCAACTGTTAAAATTGAGTCTCTGATAGTAATCTCAATCTCATCCTGTTGATTACTTCATACTTGATTTCATGTGTTCAATTTCTACATCACTATCTCAACAATTTTCAGTTTCATCATCAGACACTGTTTTCATCATAACTAGTTTCTAACCTAGTTCTTTTATCAAGTCCTATTGGTACTGATTCCTGAATCTATTTGATCTGAGCATGCTAATTTCTGCTACAAGAGTTAGTTAGAGAAAGGCTTAATTTTTGTTCCATTGAATAGTGAAGAGAGTTTCTTCTTAAATTCAGTAGAAATTTGGGGTATGTGTGTGAGTTGATTATTTGCTGAACTACAATGTGCTTAATCTTGCTTTGGTTAGCTTCTCCTCTCAATTTTACTTTGGTACAGTCCTCATCATGTGAGAGATCATGAGTGTGTTGTCTTGCAATTTTCATGATGAATCTGAAAATGATGTTCTGAAATTGATTTTGGTGATGGTACTGATGTACAAATTGAAGTTCTCTTTGTTGAGTTTGTATATACTCAGTATACACCCTAGTGTTCATTTCTATCATTTTTTAGTTCAAAATAAAGGATACAATTCTTGGATATATTCTTGTTTAGTGAATAATGAATTCTGAATCTCAGACTTGTTTGGATGGAATGTTCCAAACAAGACCACACGTATCGGCTTTGGTTAGAGAGAGTTAGGACTTAGGAGAATTGAAGTGATTCTGCAAAGCTAATTTCTGATGCTTCTGGAAAGCGGTATCCTGTGGCAGTGTATTGGTGCTTTTGTTGGTGCTTTTGATCCGAAGTGTGTGCTGTGATTGGTTTTATGAATAATGGTAATTGAAGTATAATTGAGATAGCCGAGAGCTTGATACATTTACAAATCTGTTCTTGGTAGTTAGTCAGATTTTTCAACACCTACTAATGATGCTTCTTCTGTACTTCCAACACCTCCTGCTGGTGCTGGTTCTCAAGCCATGGCTTCTTTCCAACAAGCTCAGGCTCTGAGCGGTGGTCCATTGGTACAAGCCCGTAATTTTGTTGTAATGACAGGAGGATACATTTTATACCAGAACAAGAGGCATGTTGTCAAATCTTGGACTCCAGAATTATGAGAAGAACTTCAAGAAAGGATTGTTAACAGACAGTACTATACCTTTGCTTACAGATAGTGCTCTTAGAGATGTGAAAATCCCTCCTGGACCTAGGCTTCTAATCCTTGACCACATTCGAGTGATCCTGAACTGCAAAAGAAGCGATGAAGCTGTAGACTGGACCTGTTGAGTGAAACTGGTGGTGGACAATTAAGTTTTATTTGTGGTTGCAGCAACTTCAACACTGACATTCTTTGCAAGCCATTCCCTTAGTAAGCTGTGTTAGGTTCAGTCCTAATACTTTTCAACCAACTATTGTTTCTGCATCTTGGGATAAGACTGTCAAAATATGGAATGTGAGTAACTGTAAGTTGAGGAACACTTTGACTGGACATGGTGGCTATGTCAATATTGTTGATGTTTCACCTGATGGTTCATTAAGTTGTAGTAAAGATGGTGTCATTGCTATGGGATTTGGCTGAGGGTAAGAAATTGTATTCACTTGATGCTGGTGGTATTATTCATGCTTTGTGCTTTAGTCCAAATAGGTACTGGCTTTGTGCTGCAACTGAGGAAGGTGTTAAGATCCAGGATTTAGAGTAAGAGTGTTGTTCAGGATTTGAAGCTTGAAATGGAGTTCAGATGGAAGTACTCTTTTCACTGGGTACACAGACGGTGCCATTAGAGTTTGGGAGTTGGACGTTACTAAGAAAGCATTTAAGCTTTGTAGTATCTTTTTGACTGAATTTGGTACTGTGGAAAACAGTCGTGGGAGAGTGAACTTTTCGATTCGTTACTTTGTTCCGCTGTTAGCAAACCATGAGTCATGCATGGGATTTAGTACTTCTGTATGTGTGAGAAGTGTAAGTGCAATCTCAAGAACCTTCTTCAAACCTCCTTGAGTTTGAGGGAGGGTAATGGAATGTGAGTATTGTAAGTGTGTGAGGTATGTGTGTGGTGAGAGTGTGTGAGATATGTATGTGTGAGAAGTGTGCTCTACACACAAGTGTTGAGTAAATAAACTAAAGAGAGTCCTGCATACAGACATCTTTTCATTAAATCAATATTGATTAAAATCGTTAAGCAGATTACAATGTAGAATCTGTGATTCTACCATGAATAGTAAAAAGTTCTTAGTAATGGTGGAATCCAATTTAAGTAGATATGGGTTTGTTTTTTACTTCTATACTTTGATTTCAGTCATTCACTTTTTTCAGTCCTAGGTACTTTATTTTCTAATCTGAATTGAGCTTCATCCTGTCCTGTCTCACCATACTCTGTTCTAGTTCAATTCTGCTTTGATAAATCTGGCAATTCTCTAGTCGCCCATGTGAGGAAAGTTTTCATAGATCTTATCCTGATGTACTCCCACTATGGGTGTTCCTCGAATTTTTTTGGACTTCATCTTTAATTTGATTCTGTTTCTTGATTTTTTTTTCCCATTGGATTTACAGTTTGGAGAATGTCTCGAGCGCTTCAACGAAGTCATTCTTCTTGGAATTCTCTTAGTAAAGAAGACGTAAAGGATAAAGAAGACGAAGATAGAACACGTTCACCTCGTGATCATACGAGTTTATTCTTGCGTTATCTTGCTAGTTTATTTTTCCTAGACAATTCTAATTCCTCGAAAGTTGATAACGGATTCGGATCAGATACATTCACTATAGGAAGCTCTAAAAATCGTCAAAACATTATAATGGCATTTCTTAGATTCAGCTTAGTTTTAATTGTTCTGGTTGCAGTTTTTGGGTCCCTTTGGTGGGCCATTTCCAACTCAACTACATCGAGAGGTGTTATCTTTATGGGTTACAGGAAACTTCAAGAGCAACTCGTATCTGATCTTATAGACATTGGAGAGATCTCTTTAGGTCCATCAAGGTTGAAGGAGTTGGAATTCTGTTCTGAGGAGTCTGAGAACTATGTTCCTTGTTTTAACGTTTCCGAGAATCTAGCTTCGGGTTATTCTGATGGTAGTGAATTTGGCCTTTTTTGTGGAGTTCAATTGAAGCAGAATTGTTTAGTTCTTCCTCCAGCGAATTACAGAATACCTCTCAGGTGGCCTACAGGAAGAGATGTAATCTGGGTTGCAAATGTCAAAATTACTGCGCAAGAGGTTCTTTCGTCCGGAAGCTTGACCAAGTCGTTGGCATCAGTTTGTTTTTTATTCATTACCTAAATTGCACTATGCGGCTTATTGTGTATTTGTTGAAACTGATATATCTGATGTGCATTCCGTCCATATCACTCCAGGATGATGATGTTGGAGGAAGATCAAATATCCTTCCGCTCGGACTCACTTATGTTTGATGGGGTTGAAGATTACTCACATCAAATTGCTGAAATGATTGGTCTGAGAAATGAATCTTATTTCATTCAGGCTGGGGTAAGTAAATGCTTGATTTCTGGTAGAATAAACGAATTAATGCAGTCTGCAATTCCTGCTCTGCCTCCACATTTCTACTTCATTTGCAACCTTGCTGAACGTTGTCCTGTTTGGTTGCTGTTAACTGTCGCTTAGAGTCTCAGATACTGCAGTAGATATAGCATGCACATAGCCTGGAGTTTTTCTCCTTAATCCCTCCTGATCCTGCCTGTAGGGCGTCGGCTAGTTATCGAAATTTAGTGCCAATTTGTAGTATTGGATGGAAATTTCCAATTCTTCTTGTGATTTATCCATGCTAAGACGTAATTTAGGCATGACAAGGAGAAAAAAACTGAACTAAATTAAGTACTCATCTTGGTTTACCTAGGCTGTTCTGAGCTCAGCAACAACTTTAAACCATCATACTCATAGCCTTTAGGGACTTTTCCATTTTCGCTTCTTTTGCCACAGCATAGGTTTCTATATACTTATGGATATTCTGAACTTTGCAGGTTAGAACTGTTTTGGATATAGGTTGTGGTTATGGTAGCTTTGGAGCGCATCTCTTTTCAAAGCAACTAATAACTATGTGTGTTGCCAACTACGAGGCTTCAGGTAGTCAAGTTCAGCTAACTCTAGAAAGAGGTCTTCCTGCAATGATCGGTTCTTTCCCTTCGAAGCAATTGCCATATCCATCTCTTTCTTTTGATATGTTACATTGCGCGAGATGTGGGGTCGATTGGGATGAGAAAGGTACCAAATTTGAGCTAATCCAGAATAATTTTTCTCTTTTATGTGACTCACATGCAGAAGAATTTACATGTGCACGATATAATAGTTTTTATTTATCTCCGTGTGATCCCTACTGGCTTGGGTACAAAAAATGGCTGCTCGAGTTCCATAACATATACCGGATGCCGGACATCTGGTGGCCTCATTATTTGAACTTGTTAAAAAATATTTCCACATTATTTTTTTCCGCCTAAAACACTTTGGTGCATTTGGCACTAGAATGGGAATTGGAATATGACAGTTTACCTGCATGTTATATTGTGCTCTGCAGATGGTATATTACTGGTTGAGGCCGATAGAGTTTTAAGGCCAGGTGGATACTTTATATGGACTTCCCCAGTCACAAGTTCCCAGGGTTCACATCATATCAAAGACAATCTGAGGAAGTGGACATTTGTTCGCAGCCTTGCAGAAAATCTTTGCTGGTAGATGTTGTCACAACAAGATGAAACTGTTGTGTGGAAAAAGACAAGTAAAAGAGATTGTTATGCTTTACGGTAATCATCCACTTTAATAGACATCTAATTATTGTGTCAGTTCAAAGTTAATCTGTGTTACTCTGTAGATGTGAAGTGAAACTACTGGGAAGTTTCACCTTATTATCAGTTGCCTCATCGTTTGTCTCTAGGAAACCTGGTTCTGGACCATCTATCTGCAGTAAGGGACATGATGTCGAGACTCCGTATTATCTAGCTTTCCAGCCCTGCATTGGAGCAACACTGAGCCAACGATGGATTCCTATAGAAAAGCGGACTACCTGACCTTCTAGGGCTAAATTAACCTCCACTGAACTCGATATTTATGGTAATGCACATTTTCCCTCTTCCTTTTTTGTCTTTATCTTATGGGATACTGTTGCATGTGCTAAAGATCTTGACAAACAGTAGTCTCCATTCAAACGGGGATACTTCTTGCATCTCCAGTTCCTCGGTTCCCCATTATACTTATGAGTTGACTTTTATGTTTATCAGGTGTGCACTCAAATGATTTTATCGAGGATGGCTTGAACTGGAATTCAGCAATGCCTAATTATTGGTCCCTGCTCTCCCCGCTTATATTCTCAGACCATCCAAAGAGACCGGGTGACGAGGACCCACCCCCTCCCATTAATATGCTTAGGAATGTTCTAGACATGAATGCGCGATTTGGTGGGTTCAACTCAGCCTTGCTGGAAGCAGGAAAAACTGTGTGGGTCATGAACGTGGTCTCTAAAACCACTCCTAACCACCTTCCGCTAATCCTTGATAGGGGCTTCATTGGTGTATTACATGACTGGTATGTGCCACTCCTTTCGCATAATATGAGAGGAGGACTCTCATATTATGCGAATGTTTGTGGTTGCTAAAGAAGACCATTTTAACATCGAGAAACCTCATGCATTTTTGATAGTTAATAATTTTTGGCGTTGCTACCTTGTCACTTTGTGATTTCCTATAGTCAATGTTGTGGATGCAGGTGTGAGCCATTCCCATCATATCCAAGAACTTACGATATGGTCCATGCTGAAGGGTTGTTATCGCTTCATTCCGACCACTTTCATGGGTGCCCCATGCTTGACTTATTCATCGAGATAGATCGGCTACTTCGACCAGGGGTACCCTTCTGTCCTATTGCAGACTCTTCTGCAATTCAGTATCTGGATAATATGACCCTAGTAGACTGGTAGTTAGAAATTGAGATGCAATAGAAACAACGAAGTGGGTTTATTCATCAACATGGGGAAAAATCTGATTTGAAAGCGGAAAAAAAGGTGTATTATAGTTTCATAAGTCTTTCGTACCTTAACTGAAGCCATATCTCTGCCAGTAATGATAGTTGTCCGCAGTCATACACTTCATGGAAATCCTAAATATCATCTTGGACTTTACATACAACCATGCATTATTGTTTCGAATGATACACCGTCCCATGAAATGCAGGGTTGGGTGCTATTCCGTGACAAAGCTTCTCTCATAGGAACAGCCAGAACTCTTGTGTCAAACTTGAGATGGGAGGCACGGGTGGTGGAAATCGAGAGTAACAGTGATGAGAGACTGCTCGTCTGCCAAAAACCTTTCTTCAAGAAAAACTAAATGAAGTAAATATATATTCCAAAAAGAGAAAAGAGGTACATAAAGAACTATTCATTTATTTTCTAGATATTAAGATTTTACCACTAGTCATAAAGGTCCACAAAGAAAATCTGGATACCGAGTAAACAAAGACAGCGTCAAATAGAAGAAAAAGAAAAGCTAATGGAAGACGTGATTTTGACAGTGGACGTGACCAGTGGAGCCCCTGGAAGACTAAGGTTGTCCATAATACTTATATGTAATTATAGGAACAAAATTCAGCAAGGGAATTGAGGGATCAAAAGGATTTTGAGTTTTCCCTGTTACGTCTCTCCATTTGTAACAACATGAATCAAGATTGTATTTCAAAGTATTCAAAAAAGTAGTAGGAAAAAATAAATGATCGAATAAATCTAAGATTACATTAGATAATACACTTTCCGGAAGAACATTTTCTTTTTGAAGCATAAACCGATATAATAACCTTAGAAAGAAATTACATGGGCCATGGGGTGCGTTACACGAGTCATTCAATATAATTTGGTTTCAAAAAATTAGGTATCATATTATCTTAAATTGTTGCCGAAAAAGTTCAATAGTAACTACCATCAGTTGCATGGTTTACTAGGCCATCTGCCTCTTAATTGGCTTTCCTGTAGATCTATTGTACTATGCAATGTGGGATTGCTTGCATCAATTGGTTGATCTGTGTAATCATATTTTTTTAGGTACTATGGTTGGTTTGTGCTCCTAATGATAAACCGTATTAGATTTTTCGAGTTTGTATCAAAACAAACACTAGTTTATTGTTGAGCTACCACCATTATGGCTGCCATTAGCATCACCCGTCACCGTTAATAATGTCGTGGTGATGCCTAAATGTTATGTCATTGATATGATTGTTGTTGTTGCGAATCTTTCAAGATAAAACCCTCTTCAGATTGACCCCAGTTTTCTTTAGCCGTTCTGTCAGTGTTTACTTTAATCCATCCCGGATTTGGAGGTATCCAACCCACTGAAGTTATAGTTGATGTATACAGGAGTTATTGGTGTTTACCTGTAGTTGTAGGATTTCCTGTAATACACCTTAGCTCTTACCTCACATAAACTCTCTCAAGTCTAGGTCAAAACCAATGATCCGTTCACACAATTGCAAGTAAGTAAAGAACACAAGAGATTTTATGTGGTTCGGTGTTAAAACCTACATCCACAAAGATGATTTTACTATGAGTATGATGACAATTACAAGTTTTTAGCATTCTCACAAGCTCTCACCTATTATACCCTACTCAACAATCCCTCTTTACATGGTTTTCACTCATATTTATAAACAAGCTACATGAGTGGATGTTGTAATTTTAGAATGGTAAATAAAGATTCGTTACTCGAACTTGT
>JAJJMC010029624.1:10742006-10789417 GCA_023531435.1 Papaver californicum
TTGCGTGAGATTACTATTAACATTTGGAACAATCTAGAAGCAAAATATCCTTCGAATCACTTGATTTTACCCATCCAGTAGATTTCCCGATGAGCTGAATCGGCTGATCCGGCTGAGTCGACTCGCTGGCTCGCTGGGTTGAATCGCCTGGTTGACCCGCTGGGTTGACTCGGCCGATCCTAGGGTGTCCCTTATCCATTCTTGGGGTGCCAATAACACTTGTCCTTGGGTGCCTTTATCACTTTTTGAGCCAATTTTTCCACAAATCTTTATTCTTCTAATGTACCTACAAAAGCATAAAAACACGTAATAGACACAAAATCGAATACTAACTCACTAGAAATTAAGGTGCAATTTAGACACTAAAATGTGTCTATCAGTGGATGATAGCTCATTTCACTTCGCAGGATTCCTCGTATGAACCATCTTCGCTTAGAGTTTTCTTGGAGAAGAATTCATTTTCGCAGATATTGGCTTCGCAGGCAGCTTTTTCACTAACACTTTCTTGGAGAAGAATCCAATTTCGATGACCTTATCTCGCCAATATGTTCGTCAAATGGCCTTCGTCGTATCTTTCGCTATAACTCTGCACTCTACCATATAGTAATCTTCCATCTTTCCCAACAGCTAACCGCATGTTGATATGACTGCTTTGTCCGTGCATTTATTGTCTAATTTCCCCGTTCAAACTTGGTCGTTGATCCTGAGTCGGTGCTTTCCACGTGCCATAATTTTGAGAGGTAAGCGGAGATCCTTAAGCTAAGGGAGATTTTCTTAAGTGTTTTACCTTGTATTTGCCTCTCCTGTATTCGTGCCTCAGGATGCGAACACGTGGCGAAGTGATTTTATGCCCCCACATTTTGCCTCCTCTCTTATCATCCGAACGAGGGTAGGATGGGAAGAGAACTTTGTAAAGTTCTGATCTGAAGCCACGTCTTATGTTACCGTTACCACGTCCTTTTTATAACCGACATGTCTTCTTCTTAAATGTTTTTCCACCTCATCAGTCGGTTATCAAGGTATACATTCTATCCTTAATCAATTCTTTCCTCATTAAATTTCTTCTTCTCCCTCTACAATTCTGCCTCATTCCTTCATCTTTTCCTTTGTCATTCCTTTTCTAATTTGATTGTCTTCTACCATTTCTTCCCCCCAGAATCTTTCTCCTTGTCCATCACCAAAGTAAGTTTTATATTGTTTGTTCTATCTCAGTCTGATCCTATCTTCTTTGATTTTTCTGCTTAAGTAGATCTGATTTTTACCCATTGTGTCTTTTCAGTTCCTCTTGATCGAAGAGAACTAAATATGAAAAGGTACAGAACAAAAAGCTACTGAATACCTCTTCCACTACTGTTGTTGTTGGGACGAAGGCTCAACCGCCATCTCAAGCGTAAAATTTCTTCGCAGGTAAAAAGCATAACCATGCACTTGTTTCATTCTCTTTTACCTCTGATTTTTATCTGACGAAGATGAGTTATCTTCGAAGGTTGATGCTAGTAAAGATTCATCTTCCGTTTCAAAAAAGAAAAAGGTTCGTGATTTGAAAAGAATCACGCATATTCTAAAAGTTCCCAAGGTAGTGAAGTCATCTTCAAAACCCACAACTTCGCGGAAA
The DNA here is from genome assembly GCA_023531435.1 of Papaver californicum. Taxonomy (NCBI): domain Eukaryota; kingdom Viridiplantae; phylum Streptophyta; class Magnoliopsida; order Ranunculales; family Papaveraceae; genus Papaver; species Papaver californicum. The sequence goes on from JAJJMC010029624.1 coordinate 10,743,622, forward strand.
ACTGAATTCTGTGCTGGAGAGGTCGCTCCTTCTGAAAAATACGGAGAAAATAATCGCTGAAAAAGTTTCGTCTTTCAAAAATGATTCATCAATATCTGCGGAGAGAGCTGAGGTTGTAGAGGAAATATTTGTTGAACAAGCGTCGCATGGGGATACTGATGCATCAATTTCTCCATTTACTGCCAACATTTCTGGTACGGAGCCTGTTACCATTGTTCCTCTAAGGTCTGAGGCTACTACATTTCCCGAAGCTGTGAAAAATGATGAAACGCACGAAGAAAAGGATGTAGTTGCCAAAACAGAATCTCGGGAGAGCTTTAAGACTAATATTACTTGCAAAGTGAATATTTGGCAACAAATGTTCCAAGCGCTCAAATGTGGAGTAGCATTGAAACTTCCTCACGATCTTTGTGATGTGATGTCGATAATATACTCCGGATATTTTAGTTTATTGGACTCCCAATCAAGGATTGAGGCATCTTTAGCATTGGACCATGTTCAGATAGCAGGATTGTCACTATTGGTTGGTTTTACTCTTAGTATTTGTGTTTGAAATGTTTTACCCTGCTTCCAACGATCAATGCATCTTTATGTGTAGGAGTATAATCGCCATCTTGCCTTCTACGAAGAATCCGCTCAAATTGAGAAAGAGTGCTTATTACTTGGGAAAGAATTTGAACAACTGAAGAAAGACAAAACTATCTTGAAAACAAAGTTGGACTCGGAGGCTGAAGCTGCAAACTCGCTGAGAAGATGGAATGATGAGCTTCGCAGTAAGACTTACTTTTTCCTTTCTGGTATCTGTATCCTTCCCCTTTTATTTTTTATTAGTTGATACTTAGGCTTGTGCCTTCTTCAAGAATGATGCCGAACAAGAGAGTTGGCTACCGAGCAAAATAATCAAGAAATCAAGGTTCTGCGAGAGCAGAATAGAGAACTCCAACAAAGAATATCAAAAATAGAGGAAATAGGTCATCATGTAAATACCTTAACTCTTGAATCAAGCATGGTGGATCTAAATCATCAGAATAATGATCTTCAACGAGAGATTGACGATTTACAAAACGAGAAAAAGAAGTTTCTTGCCATGAAGGATACTACTAAAAGTGAACTTCGTAGCACCAAGAGAGAACTTCGCACTTCTGAAAAGAATCTCTAAACTTCCAAAAAAAGTTGCCCTCAGTGCGATCAGAGTTTAGTATACTTCTCGAAGAGCACAAGAGTATTTAGATTGATTTGGATAGAACTCGATCAGATATTCGCCTAGCTCAAACGGCCAAACAGGAAGCTTTTAAAACTAATAACCTTATCTTAAAAGATAATCAAGATTTTGAAAGTCGCTTGAAGGAGAGGAATAAAATGATTGCTCTTATAAAGGTCAATTCCGCAATGCAACTGATAAATCACTTGATCAACTTTCTGAATCTTAATGCGTCAAGGCTAAGCTAGAGAGCAAACAAGAAGATGTTGAAGAAACTTTGAGACTAGTTATTTTTCATAAAGAAGGTCGGTCAATATTTCTTCGCCCTTATCTTTCTTAAATCATTATCTTAACTATCCATTTTATTGTTTTGCAGAATCTGAGAAGAAGATGAATACCAAACTAAAGCAGCTTCGTGAGGATTTGGTGAAGATTCAATCTGAGAAAGATGCTGAAGTCCAAAAGTACAAAGATCTTGACGAAGAATTTGACGAATTTATGGAAGAAAATGAATCATACAATAAAAAATTGAATAAGACTTATAAAAAAATCTTGAATAAGTCAAGCCAATAATTCGCTGATTATCTCTGTGATTCCTACAAGATTCCCAGGGTTTTTGTACCACCTTTCGAAGACTATTCTGATGACAACAAGGATGATCAAGCTACCAATGCTGAAGTAAAAAATCAAGTTGATGAAGTCAATTCCATTAATGCTTCTGCAAGCCAATGACGTCAATCCTCGCCAAGATTAATCTTAACCTGTGCAGTACATTTCGGCCGAAATGGCCGAAATTTTGTCGGAATTTCGGATTTCAGGGTAAAACCGAAACGAAACCCGGTATACCGGTACGGTCGATTTTTTTTATTTTTTTTGAAAAATCAAAAAAAAAATGAAAAAAAAATTATCCTTGTTTTAGGGTTTTGAATTGTTACTCATATTTTTTATGATATTTTAGAATAATATATGGATATGATCTGTGCAGTACATTTCGGCCGAAATGGCCAAAATTTTACCTGGATTTTGGATTTCGAGGTAAAACCGAAACGAAATCCGGTATACCGGTACGGCAGATTTTATTTATTATTTATTTATTTTATTTTATTTTATTTTTAAATAAAAAAAAATGAACAGAAAAAAAATTATCCTTGTTTTAGGGTTTTGAATTGTTACTCATATTTTTTTATGATATTTTAGAATTATATATGGAAATGATAATATCTATTATTAATCTAATGATCTCGACTAGAATTGTAATATTCTTGTTTAATTAGCATTTTAGACGATGAACTTTGAAGTTGTCTTGTTTCTCTTGTGTTTCCAGTTTGAACTTTGTATGAAATATAGATCTATACATTTTAGATGATTACTAGTTTTTCTTTCTAAAATTTGTGAAAAACGTTTGTTATAACGTGTTAAAATATATTTATAGTTATAAAATGTGAACTAGTATTTTTTTTATAAAATTATAGGTATAAAATATATGGACCGATATTTCACCGATATTTGAAACCGAAATTTCCCCGGTATACCGGCATACCAGTGTATCGCTCTCGACCGGTACGAACCGAAATCCGGTATGGTACAACCTTGATCTTAACTAGTTTACTCTTTCATCCTCTACAATTCCTTTACCTCATAATTTCTTGTATCCAACATTACTCGTACGGGTTGTAATTGATATTTTGTTACATGTTTACATGAGAAATATAATTTTGTTAGCTTCACAATAATCTTTGTTTTGTTGTGCCTTTGTTAGGTATTATATTTATTTCTTTATTGTGCCTTCGTGGGGTCTTACCTTTTTTGTCTTTATACGAAGCAGTGCATTCTTGATGACCATTTACTTCTTCGACGAAGTAAGCGAGCTTAAATACTCCCGTGAGCAGTAGTATCTCAAACCTCGCCTTATAAGGCAACTTCATCCCCCTAGAGGAGGGTACCTTCCCTTTATATTCCCCCCTGGTTACCCCTTTAAGGACGTAACTTCTGGGGGTTATCCCTAGCTCCTCCTATCCGGATTTGCCAACAACCAGTTTGTTTTTGCGACCTCTTATTCCTTGTCGATTTGGCCTTGGGTACGAGGACGCACCCTAGGTGAGGTGTCTTGGGGACCAGGCATAAACTACCAAGGACTTGGCCCTTATGGAAATGGTCGGTCACGCTTCAAATGTGTCGGACACCCATGCCTCAACCGGCATACCGCGACACCTCTTGTGTAGTCTATACCTCATGTCGGATGCCTTTTGCCAGATCATGATTTCGGCGATAAGCGGTGAACCATGATCCGACGATATCCAGCGAATAAATAGGTCTTAATTTCCTCTTGCATTTTTACGCATAAGGTCTTATTCGGCCTCCTATTACCTTTTGATACGAAAGTTTCTAGAACTTCCATGCAATGTGCGATAGGTTTTATAATTTTCCTCTTGCATTTTTAGCGAATCGTAGGTATTGGGTTTTGCTTTTACTTCCCTCGCCTTGTAGGCGGCTCTTTTGGTCACATCACATGGGGTTCTAGCCTGTAGGTCAGGATTTTGAGTTTTTTTTAGTAATTTTACCTTTCTCGATAGCCCTCTTGTGTCTCTTTTAGCTTTATGAATAATATTTTTTGATATATCTGGGGTTACACGGATGGTCCAACTTTCTTCCTTCGTGATCTACCAGCTCATACGCTCCTTTTCCAACAATTCTTTTTACGTTGTATGTTCCTTCCCATGTTGGATCCAACTTTCCACCGGGTCCTTTTTGATATGGTGGTATCTCATGTAAGACCATCTCCCCAGGCTCATAATCTCACAGCTTGACTTTTTTTATTATATTCCCTCGCTAATCTCCAATGGTAATTCTCCATATGTTGTAAAGCTCTTTCTTTGTTTTCCTCCAACTCATCCAATTTTGACAATATTAAGTCCGGAGTAAGATTCTTGATCCAAGATTCTATCTTTATTGTTGGTATCATTACTTCCTTAGGAGCGCTGCCTCTACTCCATATGTCAGATGAAAGGATGACATCCATGTTGTACTTCGTTGAGTTGTTCTTTATGCCCATAACACATTGTGAAGCTCTTCCCACCAATCTTAGTGCTTCCCATATAATTTCTTTTTTAGATTATCCGCAATAGTTTTGTTTGTTGCTTCGGCTTGTCCATTGCTTTCTAGATATATTGGAGTTGACTTTCCTTGCTGAATTTTAAATGCATTGAATAGCATAGCCATGTTTTCTCCCTCAAAATGATTGCCATTGTCTGAGACTATTTCTGCTGGAATTCCGAATCTGCAAATGATATGTTCAAACAGAGGAAAATACATCTTTTTCACCGATGTTTTTCAACGGTTTCGCCTCTACCCATTTGGTGAAGTAATATGTAGCCACAATTAGATACTTTCGCTGTTTTTTCCTGGGTACTAATAGTCTAACAATGTCAACTCCCCATTTCACGAAAGCCCAAGGACTTAGTATCTGCAAATTTGTTGTTGGAGCATTAATTATTTTGCCATATCTTTGGCATTCTTCGCACCTTTGAGATAACTCCTTCGTATCTTCATGCATGTAAGGCCAATAATAACCTTGAGCTTTGGCTTTTTGCGCTAGCGATCTCGCCCCACTGTGACTTCCTGCATCTTCATAGTGTATGGCTTTTTAGAATTTACATTCCCTCTTCTTTTGATAAACATCGCAGTAAAGGCCCATGAAAGATTGGCGATACAAAATGCCCTCACGCAACTAGTAGTTCATGGATTTGATTTTGATTTTGTTGGCTTGCAGCCTATCTCTGGGTAATTTTCCTTCGCTTAAGTAATTGTGAATTAGGGTTCGCCAGTCATCTGCTCGCTCGTCCTCTTTTGTGTCGATTGCCATTGCTTCTATATCATGAATTATTTCGTCTGTCGAAGGTCATTGCAGCCATTTTACTTCTAGCGTTGCAGCTTCTGGATCAGTCCTCATTGAGGATGTGAAGGCTAGGGCATCAGCGAGCCTGTTATCCTTTCGGCAGATGTATCGCCATTTGAAATTTGGAATTTGTGATGCATAGTGCCTCCAAGCTATCGATACTTTAGCAATGATGAGTCAAATTTTTGATACCTCCCTTCTATTTGGCTAACCACCAATTGTGAATCAGATGTAAGCCTTACGTCATCTAACTTTATTTCAATTGCTAGCCTAAGCGCATGTATCACTGCTTCATACTCAGTTTCGTTGTTTGTTGCTGTATACTCAAGCCTATATAGGTGAACGACTCGTGTTCCTCCTAGCGAGTAAAAGGAAACACCAATTTCTCTTCCCTCGTTGTTTGAAGATCCATCAACAAATATCTCACATCTTCTCGAATGGTTTTCTCTTAGCAAGTCCTTAGGATCTGCTAAGTCTTCTTCTAATTTTAGCATTTCCTCTATATCTTCATCTCCTTCTAATAGAAAGTATGCTAGGAAATCAGTGATGACCTGAGACTTCGCGGATGTTAGTATTCCGTACTCTACTCCAAAGTGTTCTATTTGTACATTCCACTTTAAGACTCTTCCAACTCGCTGAGAGCTTTTCAACACTGACCCAATGGGCGTTTCGTTATTGCTTTGATAGGATGATCTTGTAAGTAAGTACGCAGCTTCTGAGTTGCATAAACTAGGGCCAATATTAATTTTTCGATCTTTCTATAATTTCTTTCTGTCGAACCAAGGGTTTTGATGATGAAATAAATGGGTTTCTCAATCCCTTCTTCTATTCGGATCAACACCGCGCTGGTAGCATCTGAAGTTGCCGCCATATATATTAAAAGAACTTCACCGAGTTTAGGTCTTTGTAGAACCGAAACGTTCGCTATGTATTCTTCAATGTTTTGAAGAGCCTTTTCACGTTCTTCTGTTCACGCGAACTTAGCTCCTTTCTTTAAGGTTTCAAAAAATGGCTTGCATTTGTCCGAAGATCTGGCAATGAATCTGATTAGCGCTGCGAGTTGTCCATTTAGCTTTTACACGTACTTCAAGGTTGCTGGAGATGGCATGTCCCTGATTGCTTGTACCTTTATTGGATCAACCTCTATTCTATTTTTCGAGACTATGTGTCCCAAGAATTTTCCCGAAGTGACTCCGAATATGCATTTGCCGGATTGATCTTCATTTAGAACTTTCACATTTTTTTGAAGATTTCTTTTTAATCCTTCACATGATCTACCGATTTTTTGCTTTTCACCAGCATATCATCCACATAGACCTCTAATGTAGAGTGTATCCACTGGGCAAATAGTTTTTTTACAATTCGATGATACGTTGCTCCTGCATTTTTTAATCCGAAAGGCATTTTGGTATAACAGTATAACCCTCTTGGAGTAAAGAAAGAAGTGTACTCCTGGTCTTCCTTTGTGATTGGTATTTGGTTGTAACCTGAATATCCATCCATGAGTGATAACGTTTCGTACCCAGTCTCTGACTCCACCATTTGAGATATATCTGGCAAAGGAAAATTGTCCTTTGGGCATGCCTTGTTCAAGTCGCTAAAGTCGATGCAAATTCTTATTCTTTTGTTTTTCTTGGGAACCACCACCATATTCGCGATCCACCACGGATACCTTGCTGGCCTAACTATGCCTGTTTCCATCATCCTCTTAAGTTCGGCTTCTATTGCTTCATGATAAACCGTCGTGACCTTCCTAATTCTGTTCTTGAAAGGCTTTATTTTTGGGTCAATATCCAATTGATAGCAAGCCACAAAAGGATCAATGCCCGACTTGTCTTCCATCTTCCATACAAATACATCCACTACTCCAACTTCACTTCTTTTTGTGTGATTATTCGTGTTCCGATTTTGACTGCCTTTGGTTCATCCTCAGTTCCCAGATTTATGTCTCTAGTGGGTTCTGCTGCTGTGAAGCTCATTACCGGTTCTCCAAGAGGGGTTGGGCTCTTTAATGGCTTTTTTGACAATCCTTCCGAAGTCTCACTTGGAAGGCCATTCCCCTTTGCCATATTTACCTCGTAAACCTTGAATTCTTGCTCCCTCTTATCTTTTATGCCTTGCTTCCTTTTCTCCTTGACTTATTTTTTTTCCTTTTCAGCACGTCCTTCATATTGGAGAATATCTACTTCGCTGTACCATTTTTCTTCGGCTGGATCTCCTTTTATTTCAGCTACTCAACCAGGCGTTGGAAAATGCAAGCACTGATGATACATTAATGACACTATAATGTGATTCCACATCTATCACACAGAAGGTAGTGATGGTCTCTGTCTTCCCGAGATGTATTGTCATCTTGAATTCTCTTTTTTGACTTCGAAGGGGCTCCATTGAATCCATAGATGCTATAAGACGATGGGATGAGAACGAAATCTGGGAAGTCTATTCGTTTGAAATTGTTGTAGAATAGGATATCTATCGAACTCCTATGTCCACCAAAACTTTTTCCACCGCCCATTTTCTTATTTTCAAGGTGATCACAAGAGGGACTTTATACGATTTTCCATTCTCTGGCACTTCTGACGCAGAAAAAGCGATTGGTTGTGCCATCCATTTCTCCAAAGGTGGGACCTTTCTAACGTTGTTGATCTCCCTCTCGTTATGATCCTTCTTGTAAATTTTGCTCAAAGAATTGTTATGGAAGTCCGCTTATGCACTCGCTGAGTAGATAATGGAGTTACATCTCAGGTAACTGGACCCTTGCTCAATTTCAACCCTATGTACTCGTTGCGCTTCTTGATTTACTTGCGAAGTTGGTGGTAGTGGTAAGTCGCTTAGGAATTCTTGAAGCTTTCCCCGCTCTATCAAGCGTAACACTATTTTTCGCACGTTCCTGAGTTATCGGTTGTATGACCATGAAATTGATGGTATTCACAAAATTAATCGCTATACCTAGAAAGAGATGGCTCCACTCTTTGATTATATGGTTATGAGATACTTTGAGGTTCAGTTTCTTCGATATATCGCATGATTGCTGCCAATGGTGCGCTAGTTTTGGTAGCTTTACGTCTTCCACCCTTGGAGCATTAGGTCTTCGGCCTCCAAACCTTCGACTATTGAATCTTTCACGCTGAGACTGATGATCTCTTGGTTACTGATATCCACCGGCATTATTATTCACCCAATTTCTATTCGGCTGATGTTCTCGTTGGGATGCTTGCTGCTGCCCTTCTTGGAAGATGTTTTTGTCCTCCGCTTGAGGTACATTATCTATTTCATTTGTGACTCGCTGTATATTCGCAGGATTTCACAAGATATTCTCCCTCGCCGCTTCTGGTTGCGAAGATGCTTCTTTTTGTATTTTTTCCAGAGCAATATACTCTTCCTGATACTCTCGGAGTTCTTGCATTGTCATAGTATTCTTATGCTTAAATATGGCCACGTACAGTAGATCAGTTGGAAATAGTGCATTGATGAAGCTTCGCACAAAATTCATATATGTCTCATGACTCATGATTTCACTGCATAAGGCCCTCCATCAGTTCACCAGGCTTCGTAAGCTTTCACCAACTCTTCTCTTTAGAATGAATAACTTTTCCACTCCAGGTCTCAACAGGTTGTTGTGCATATAAGCCGCGTGGAACTTTTTCATTAGTTCATGAAAGGAAGTGATTGAGTACTATGGCAGAGCATCAAACCATGCTAATGCTTCGCCCTTCAATTTAGAGAGAAAATATTTGCACATAAATTCTTCGCGATTTTCCCATTGCAACAACGATCGCTGGTAAGCCTTGATATGTTGTATTGCATTCCCGGTACCGTCAAAGATACTTCCGAAAAATTGACATTATACATTTCAGAGGTAATGAAATGTTCAAGATATCTATTTCGAAGGGGGATCGCTTTGCTTCCTCTATTGCGTCTGTCAGCTGTTGTCCCTTGCCATTATTTTGATAACCGTGAATCATTGCTCGCATATCTTTTAATTCTTTTAGAACTTCCTGGCTTGCGTCCTTCTCTTTGGCCCTCTTCAGTTGGCGCTCTATCTTCTCCTGGCTTTTTTTCTCATCACGCTCCTCATGACTTTCTCTATGTCCCTCTGGTCGCTTTTTGGTTGGATCTTTTCGCTGATTTGTGTCTATTATTACTGGATTAGAACTTTCGGATGTTTCTTCGTGTAGTTTTTGATTTTTGATTGCAAGTTCCAAATTTCGCTGCTTGAGTGTCTTCTGCTCTTGTGCTAGTTTTTTCTTCGCTTCTTTCATCCTAGCGAGTTTTGCCTTTAACTCTTCCACAGTCATGCTTTCCTCACCATCAGAATTGTCGCTATCGTTAGATATGTTGTTCTCTAATTTCTCGTTTTCCTTGTCCAGTGAGATATGGATCAGACTCCTCCCATCTCCTTCGTTAGGATTCTTTCCTCCACCTACCGTTTTTCCAGCGGAGTATACTATGCAGTTACCTCTGGTTCTACTACTTTTCCTCGACGCTACTACCTTCGGTGTCATATCTTTCTCTCGGAGTCCCTGCACAATTGAAAATGTGATTATGTTGTACTCTTCAATAAGTATTTTACTGATGGACCCTAAATTCATGATATGAAACTCAGATTGACAAGAAAAATGAATTTTCTAAACCCTATATCTGACATTTTTCAGGAGCATTAAAAGTTTTTTCTTACTCTGATGACTATTTTTGCAGATCCAAGATAGAAACTGATCGCCAGAACCTTCTTATTAACGACTTAACCATTTAAAGTACTATTCATATAAAAACAAAAGTTTTACGCAGACCTATCATAAAATATGTTTTTTTCTCCTTTAAACAACTGCTTTTCTAGAGACTTTCTCTTAGAAGCTCAGATCTAGGATTTTTTCTTTTAAAACAAACGAGAGATAACTTTGAAATAATATTTTGAAAATTCCCGACCAAGAACTTTGATAAACCTTGAATACTTTGTTTTTTCCCTGTTTCTAGCGCCAAAATATAGTTTCAGGATTTCCCACAATACACCTAAGTTCTTACCTCACATAAACTCTCTCAAGTCTAGGCCAAAACCAATGATCCGAATTCACACAATTGCAAGTAAGTAAACAACATAAGAGATTTTACGTGGTTCAGTGTTAAAACCTCCATCCACGAAGATGATTTTACTACGAGTATGATGAAAATTACAAGTTTTTAGCACTCTCACAAGCTCTCACCTTTTATACCCTATTCAAGAATCCCTTTTTACATGGTTTTCGCTCATATTTATAGACAAGCTACATGAGTGGATGACAACTCATTTTACTTCACAGGATTCTTCGCAAGAACCATCTTCTCTTAGAGTTTTCTTGGAGAAGAATTCATTTTCGCAGATATTGGCTTCGCAGGCAGCTTTTTCACTAACACTTTCTTGGAGAAGAATCCAATTTCGATGACCTTATCTCGCCAATATGTTCGTCAAATGGCCTTCGTCGTATCTTTCGTTATGATTCAGCGATCTACCATATAGTAATCTTCCATTTGTCCCAATAGCTAACCGCCTGGTGATATGACTGCTTTGTCTGTGCATTTAATGTCTAACTGCCCCTTTCAAACTTGGCCGTTGATCCTGAGTCGGTGCTTTCCACGCGTCATAATTTTGAGAGGTAAGCGGAGATCTTTAAGTTAAGAGAGATTTTCTTAAGTGTTTTACATTGTATCTGCCTCTCTTGTATTCGTGCCTCAAGATGCGAACACGTGGCGAAGTGATTTTATTCCTCCACATTTTGGTCTCATCTAAACCAATGAAAGATAAAATTTTAATAACTCAATCAATGATAATTAAACAGGATAACGTTCATCCACTTATCAGAAAGAAAATTTTGATCACAATTAAATATACAAACAACTTTAAATGTGGTAAGTTTATTTTACATCATTTTTGATAATTTAGCACAAGAATCTACTCCATATAGTTTTAAATAGATAAATAACCACCCACCGACCTTAGCTCAGTTTGTAGAACGGAGGACTGTAGTAGGAAAATCCTGATAGACATCCTTAGGTCACTGGTTCGAATTAGATCGGAATTACTGATATGTACTATTTTATTGGGCTGGCTTAATGGCAGGTCCACCCATTCATCCCACTTTAACCAGTGGTCCAAAACTAAAAAAAAAAAGACCATTTTTATTTCCTACGCGGTCCTCCCACGTGTGGGACTGTCATAATTTTTTTTTAAATACTGAAACTAACCTCCGGAGTAACAAATATGTAAATGAAAGAAATCAAAATTTTCCTTTTATAATTTCATTCAAGATTTTTCAGATCCAATTCTTCGTTTCTTCTTTCCAGCAGCTTCTTCTTCTCCTCGCGAATTTTCTAGGGTTTGCTTTCGGTTTTTCTTTTCCTCTGCTGAAGATTTCAATCCAGGTTAGTATCTGTTGTTTAATCTTGTTATTGTTTTGTTTTTTCATTCTTTTTTTGTATCTGCTACTTTTTAATCAGATCAATCATCCTGATTAACTTATCTTGATGATCTTTTTTCAGTTTTTCTTTTATAATTTTGAATTATTGGTATCGTTTGTTCAGTTTTAGTTTTTACTGAATTATATGATGTTGATTTTATCATAACTAGTGTAGCCGCATTTGGTTCTCTTTTTGGCGTTCTGTGTTAGATTTTTTGTTGTTCATATGCTTTATTAGGATTATACTATTCAATATCGGTATTTTGATTTATGTTTTTAGGATTTGTTGTTTGTAGATCTTGAAATCAATTTTTCAATATGGTTTTGCATGTTCTTTCTTTATTTCTGATCAAGTTAGCGAGATTATCATATTTTCAGTTTGCTTTTGTTTGATTTTAGATTTTGTTTATGTAATAGATTTGCATTGATTTTGGTTTTTTCATTCAGATCCAACAGTGTATGTTAACTATACTTTCAATATCAGTTCTGTAATGCTCTTTATTCTGTTTTGTACAGGATCCAAAAGTGTATATAGGCTATATTGTTCAATAGAAGTTCAGTAATGTGCAAAATATCCTTCTTCTGTTTAATTTTGTCTAATATCCTAAAGTGCATATAGACTATACTGTTAAATATCAGTTTCTATAATGTTTTTTTCATTCAATTTTGTATATAAATTCTAAAGTGCATATTCACTATACTATTTCAGTATGAGTTATGTTATGTTATGTTGTTTTCATTTTCATTGCTTATATTGATTCTAAAGTGCATATTGATTATATTGTTCAATTTTTCAGTTTAGTAGCTCCTCTAAATTATTGATTTCCTTTTTTGTCACATGTTTAAAATGTCTACTTCTGACTCTATTATGTGATATGCACATGTATACTATGAGGAGCATCATTTTCCGTATAAGGTTACTTTTGATTATACAATTGAAGATTTGAAGTATTGCACATGTGATAATTGGAGGATGTTGACACCCAGAAATATTGTCATCAATTTTATTGATGATGGTGTGAAATTACATGTGCTTGTTGATGTGCCACTGCATGGTCTTGCAATATTACACTTTTTGAAGAAATCTTTGTTTTTTTAGCTGCACAATGATGTCCTCTCTAGTGTTGGTTCAACTTGAGCGAATTTTGTTCATGTGAACAAGTAATCAGATCTGATTGTGAGTGCTAGAGCCAGTTATGAAATAGAGGGTAATGAGATTGCAAAACCACTTCTTTCTGATGGTTGGGATAAGGTTTTTGATGACCCTAACAAGTTGTTTCGAGGAGGTGTTGATTCTGTTAGACTAGCATGTGAGATGTACTGTATGAGAAATTGGTATATGGTTAGGAAAGTGAAGAATGATATATCGAGGTATACAGTGAAGTGCAAGAAGGCTGGATGTTCTTGGAAGATCCATGTAGTTGCTATTGATTCTTCTAATGATGTTTTCAAGATAAAAAAAGTATGTTGGAAGTAGGGTTGTTCATGGCCGGTTTCGGTTCGGTTTCTGGCCAAACCAAAACCGAAAGCGGTATAGACGGTTTGCCAAAAAACTTACCAAAACCGAACCTTTAATCGTCGGTTCGGTTTTTAAACGGTTTTACTCGGTTTCAGTTTTTCCGTCCGGTTTTGGTTAACCGTTGATTTCTGTCAGTTTTCTAAAACTGACAATACAAATCAAAAAAAAATGCTTGTACAAAACCAAACAGCTTGAGACAACAAAACAAAGTAACTCATAACAATTTTATGAGAAGATGATTTCTTTAAGGATTTAGAAGAAAACCCATCAGCGATTTTAGCAGTTTCGGGTGCATCAGCAGCAGGTGCAACATCAGGAGTTGGTGCTGGAGATGGAGCTGGAGTTGGTGATGGTGGTGGTGGTGGGCCAAAAAGGGTTTCAGGAAGTAAAACACTATCAACTTGATAAATAGCAACTGGATATGTTTAATGTACAACGCTACTTACCTTAGTCTTACTCCAACCTGAACTCATATGTACTGTCCCACCAAGATCAGTAAAATTCAACATGTATTGCCCACCAGCAAATGTAGTAACAGGACCAGATTCACTCAAGCTCTTGAAATCATGTAATGAGTAATAATGTGGTAATGCATGGAAAAGTATCAAAGATTTCAGTTGGTCTGCAGTCAGGTTAGAAAGAGAAGCTGATTTTTTGATGCTTGAGAAGGCTTTATCTTTTGGTACAAAATTGTTATACCTTACTCAGTGTTATTGGCTTGGTTTTGACAGGTTTCAATGACTTTGGTTTGTTCAAGATAATTGAGAAATGTGTGAAACGGTCCAGCAACTGTGAGTAAATCAGTTAAGTTTACATAGTCTGGTGCGGGAGCTGGTGCTGGTGTTGGTGTTGGTGCTAACGGTGGTGCTGGTGGAGATTTAGCTTTTTGATCATTTGTAGCACTCTCCACGACTAGTAAAATAGCAACAATGAAGAAAATCTTGGAAACCTGCATTTTGGCTTTAAATCTCTAAACTCCTGCCAAAAACAAGAACGTCCAAATTAGATCCCAATCTGTAAAACCCTAACTTTAATAAATATCTGTAATTTGTGGGTTTTATGTGAACACCCAAGGCTCAAAATGCCCTCAATAAATCAGAAACTCAAAACCCATAATTGGATGTTTTTGCTAAGATATTGACGAGCTACAAATCAACATTTTATAAAAAATCCAAACCTCAAAATGCCTCTAAAATCATAACCCATCATCAAAATTGTATCTTTATGATAAGATCTTGATAAACTACTCATAAGCTAAAACACGTCGTTGTCAAATTGAAAGCTAATTAACATTTTAAGAAAAACCATTCATAGATATGAGATATAGAGCAAGTAAAAGTATATCTAAATGTGAGCATAATTGAAAATTACTAACAGAGAAATTCAATATCACAATTGAAAATTACAATAGAGGAAAATTCAAAATCGCAATTAGTGTTCTCAATAATTCGTACATGCTTTAGTCATTCCAACACCACTATCAGTAATGGTTAGAGTCTTATTAACTTTATCAGGAACAATCCTAATAAACAACTCAGGTTGAGCCTCCAATTTACTCTTATCAGTTAATCTTTCGAATATAATTTTATCCAAAGCATCGGATGAATTACTAATCAATTCTCTTAAGAAAATCTCTTTGGGACTCGGTGGGGTGGAGGCTGCTGCTGGCTGCTCCAAAAAATTTTGGAAGTGAAGAGATAGGAAATGAGAATTAGGTTTAGGTTTAGTTTATATATGAGGATTAATGGATGGTGTAGATTTAATCTATCAATATCTATATCAACGGTCAGTAATTTTCGGTTTTCCATGATAGTTCGGTTCGGTTTTGAGCACAAACCCAAACCAAAACCGTTACTATCGGTTTTCAATTTTTTTTACCAAAACCCTTCCATCACTAAACGGTTCGGTTCGGTTTCGCCCTAAACGGTTCAGTTTCTGCGGAAACCCGTTACCATGTACATCCCTAGTCGGAAGGCATACATGTGGTGATGGCATTAAGTTGAGGAGCCCTCCTGTAATAAGGAGGCTTATCAATCATCTTATTCATGATCATGTGAGGCACAATCCACTTATGAAGGTTCGGGATATTAAATACTACCTCAAAGTTGGTGTAGGTTTTAATGTTAAGTACCATAATGTTTATCATGCATTAGATTTGTCGCACCAGCAGATTTTTGGTGATGATGTCAAGTCTTACACGTATCTTGTTTGGTTTGTAAATGCCTTGAAAGAAACCAATCCTGATTCGTATGTTGATTTTCAATTTAATGATGCAACCCACAGGTTTGAAAGGTTGTTCATTTTCTTCGATGCATGTATTCAAGGTTATAAATTGTGTCGGCTTATGATTTATTGTGATGCAACTTTCTTGACCGGGAGGTTCAAGGGTTGTTTCATGGTTGCGACTTGTCTTAATGGCAACAAAGGCAAGTTTTTTTAAAATTCTTTTAGTAGTATATGTGTTCTGTACTCTTTTCTATTTTTTATTTCTACTGACAATATACTATTGAAGTACTGGTTTATGCACATAGTATATGTAATCTGCACTATCAACATATGCACAATATGATTCTTTTACGGTATAGGAAATTTGCACTGATAAAAATAGCATCCTAAATCTGTAAAAATGCATACAGTATAGACAATCTGAACTACCAAATTAGTATCCAAACTAAACTAGGTTCCTTTTTTATATGCTTGAAATGAAAATAGTATATGGAATCTGCACTTTATACATAAGATTAATAAGATACTCTCTAGATTTTCAGAGTATAAGCAATCTGCACTCTTAAATTAAAACATAGATTTTTTCAGAGTATACCATTTATCTGTTTATTTTTTGCAGGTTTCTATCCTTTAGCATATGCATTGGTGCCTGGAGAAGATGTTAATAATTGGTATTGGTTTATGGTCAATCTTAGCAATATCGTTGATAATCATCCCAACACTTTTATGACTGATTGTGGTGAAGGGTTGTTGCAATCTATTTCTTCGGTTTTTCCTGATTCCTATCATAGTTATTGCTTCTACCATCTCAAGCAGAACTTACCTATTAAAAAATCAGATGAGAAATATACGGAGGTTATTGAATGTTTTAAGAAAGCTATATATGCCCTTAACCAGCAAGGTACGAAGAGGCACTTCAGGAAATGGTTCTATTGGGAAGGCCTTGGTTTGCAACCTATTATCGTAATATTCCTAGTGAAATAGTCTAGTGCCTATTTCACTGGTTGTAGGTATGGCCAGACTTCTTCAAGCGTAGCTGAGTCGTTCAATAACTGGATTAGACATGACAAGAAGTTGCCTTTCTGTGCCCTTGTCGACACGATTAGGTTATACTCTTATGTCATAGTTTTGTTGTTTGTTGTTTCATTTTTTTTATAATAGTTTTTGTTTTTTTGTTTTTTTTTTGTTTTATCTAGGCGACGGGTTATGAAGTTGATGTAAGAACGTTACGAAGAAAGTCTCTTGATGGACCCTAAAAAACTTACTCCTGAGTATGAAGCCTTGCTTGAAGAGCGCAATCAAATGGGTCGTATCTGGGATGTTAATCAGTCTGCCAGCAATATCTACGAAGTTCATTCTCCAAGGTCAGTTTTCTATTTTGTTTTACTTTGCCTTTGTTTTATCAACTGGTGTATATAGACTATAATCTCTATAT
Source organism: Papaver californicum (assembly GCA_023531435.1). Classification (NCBI taxonomy): domain Eukaryota; kingdom Viridiplantae; phylum Streptophyta; class Magnoliopsida; order Ranunculales; family Papaveraceae; genus Papaver; species Papaver californicum. Next base: position 10,760,329 of record JAJJMC010029624.1, read on the forward strand.
AATTCTAGTAATGTCATACAAATGTAACAAAATAACATAAATCTGTGTAAACACAATCAGTGCATATTATTCTAATAATGCCATTTTTCCCCTTTGTTTTCACTGATGATGTTACATTTGACCTTACAGTACATATAAACTATATTGTCCAACTTTAACATACTGTATGGAATTTTGCACCCTCAACATATGCACAATATGATACAGTATAGCCAATATACACTGATAAAAATAACATCCTAGTGAGTAGAAATTAAATAGAGTATATAAAATCTGCACTTTCAAATAAGAACAATGAATTCAGTAGTGTTTTTATATAACGGTGCGTATATACTATATTGTTCAATATATGTTCAATTTGTTTTTGATTTTAAATATTTGTGAATATAACAATGCAGGTCTCATTCCGTGGACTAGGAGAGGAGTACTTGCATGTGCCAAAGATGGTATGTGTATGATTTTCCATGCTCTCATGCAACCGCCGCTATTTCTTCAAAAGGCGATCGATACATGGATTACATCCAACCCTACTTCAAAGTTGCTTCTTTTCGCGAACTATAGTCACTGTCCATCAGACCCGTTCCAAACTACGACAGGAATGACAAGTATGAGGATGAAGATGAGACTTTTTCGCCTATTGTGAGGCCTCCACCAGGTAGACCAGAGGTCAACCGTATTAAAAGTACATGGGAGAGGGCTAAGAATTCGGTTACATGTTCAAACTGTGGTGCTAAAAATCACCACAACAAAGCAACTTGCACTGTCATCCCTTCCTACTCATGAAGCTGTGTTATTCGGTTTGCAGTTTCATAGTGCATGTTCAGTGTAGGCAATATATACTTGCTTCATTATGGAAATTTTGCACTATATTTTTCTTTGGATTTTGGAGATAGTTTATTTAGATTTTTTTTCATTCATTTTTAGAAATTCTGCAATATATACTCGGTACATTCAATATATACTCGTACATTCAGGTTTTATGAGATTTTTTGAAATTTTTGCGTAGTTCTTCACAGTGTAACAAATTTATAATCATTTTGACTGGTAGCTTATATATGTGTTTTGCAGTTAGTACGAGTACAACCTATCTATAAAATCAAATGTTTCTTACCTAAAATGATTCACCATTCTATATCTAGGGCTTAGATACATGCACATAGGCATACATATTTTGTAATAGTATAGTCTACATAAACAATCAAATGGTTCTTACCCAAAAGGGTTTACCATTACAAATCTAGGGCTTAGATGCATGCACATAGACATACAAATTTTGCAAGAGTATATTCTACATATACTATCAAATGGTTCTTACCCAAAAGGGTTCACCATTACAGATGTAGGGCTTAGATGCATGCACATAGGCGTACAGATTTTGAAAGAGTATAGTCTACATATACTATCAAAGGGTTCACCCAAAAGGTTTAAGATGAAGAGGATTTGCCAGCATAGAAGAGTTCCAAAGGATGTCACAGTGGCAAGAAATGATATAGTCCGCTGTAAGAAAGGGCATTTACATCGCATACACTTCTAGATATGTCCAATACACAATCGAGAAGCCTTCATGGACAGAGATGCGGCAAAAAAATTATCTCGTTGCAATAAAGATGAAGTTGCAGCAGCTCGTCCAAGAACACCTTGGGGAGAACTGAAAATGGAGGAAGGAATGTTTCTTACTCAGGATGAGTATCCTAAGGGGTTGGATGTAGTTTATGTAGATGCTATGGCTACAACTTATCGTCATACACCTTTGTAATTCTTTTTTTTCTAGTATTTTAATTCTGTTTTTATTTTTGTTTTACATTTGTTAATGTTATGTGTTTTTAATTTTAAGAAATGTTTTTAAATTAATGATATGTTTATTTCTAATTTCCTTTAAATTACAATTTGTAAACTATCTCCAAACTACAAAAATTGAAGAATTTTTATAATGAAAAGTAGAACCTTATAAGAGTACATGTAGGCTATACTCTTACAAAGTCTGTGTACCTATGTGAATTATCCAATAAGCCCTAGATTTGTAATGGTGAACCCTTTTGGGAAAGAACCTTGATAGTATATATAGGCTACATTGGTACTAACTCTGTGTGCCTAGGTGCCATGCATCTAAGCCCTAGATCTGTAATGGTGAACCCTTTTGGGTAAAAACCCTTTGATAGTATATGTAGACTATACTCTTTCAAAATCTGTATGCATATGTGCATGCATCTAAGCCCTAGATCTGTAATGGTGAACCCTTTTGGGTAAGAACCATTTGATAGTATATGTAGACTATCAACCCTAGATACTTTATCTGACTCCTTTTAAATGTATTCTCTGAATCCTTATTATTCTCCTTCTTATTCTCTGACTCCTTCTAACTGTATTCTCTTATTAACCTTGTTTTTGATTTTATAGCAAAATATGGAAACCCTAATGAAGATATTTAATGCCTTTTTTTAATAGACGCCTAGATTTCTCCCCTTACTTTGACTAGTTTAGGTCTAGTCTTTTCACATTATACAATGAGAAATGAGAATATACTCAGACCCATGATTAGCATGTTCACCTAAGGTCTAGTTTTTTCAGATTCTACACTAATCTTTTAAATTGTCATGTGTAGTACTAATCTTGTCTTGTCAAGTGTACTAATCATATTATATAGTTAGACATGTCGATATTTTTTTCAAAAATAGAGATAAAGAACCAGTATAGCCTATATACACTGCCAAAAAAGTTTTTTTTGTATATTTCAGAGTATAGACAACCTGCACTATTAAAAATTCCACCAAAAATAAAATTGTTTGTGTATATACTACTAAAGGGATCATCATTCAAAAGACATAGTCAATAATTAATACCATTATATCCTATATATATTGAAGTTTAAAGAGAAAACAAGACAAGACAAGACAGTTTAAAGAGTATAAAGAAATTATGTCACTCAACATTAAGCTTACTGAAGTAATCAGTTTCGTGAGACAATTTCCAACTCTCTTCGGGGTGTTCTGATGACAACAACTTGCATGCCAAAAAAACTATCTTGTTTTGTATCTTCATTCTGAGTTGTTCTTCATTTTCCAAGTTTGATTCAACATCTTCTTAAGGGTTAAACTTGGAGAATTTCTTCATAAAATATCTGACATATAATTAGCAGTCTGGTGCGCTCCCTTGTTGATGTGTTGGGTATTCCAACAACACAACTTTCTTCACTTGTTTCTTTTCGTGTACATCCAAGAAGTTGTTGATGACTTTGAAGCAGTAGTTGGCCATTTTTGTTGAATTATCTTTGTATACATCCTTGTTGGCATCCAAAGAATTATAGTGAATGAAGTGCATATCCTTGAAGTAGAATACCAGCAAGGTCTAATGATTGACAAGCCCTTCTCCATGACACATAGGGATAAAAATCATGTTGACGCTTTTTTCCATGCCCATGATTGGAGTATCAATAACATTCTTGTCTTCTCCATGCATAATATGAGGCTTGTTGACCTGCACCTAGAATGTAAAAAAAAAATTCTCTAAGTTAGTAAGAGTATGGTCTATATATACAATCAAATTTACCTACCAAACTAACTACTTATTTTTTAGTATAGTCTATCTACACTCTTGAACCCCACTGAAATAATAACTATATTTTTCATTTCTTATGTTTGAAAAAGGAAAATATAATCAAGAAGAACACTCACCCAAGCAGTTGCTTCAATGTACAATGCTGGATGGTACTTCTTTGCATCTGTATTCGTTTGATCTTTGCGAGAAGCTTCTTTTAGTTTGTACACAGTGTATCGAAGCAAATCTTCTTCCAAGTACTCACTGTGTAACAACGCCTCAATTGTCTTGGAAAATACACACAAATAATTACCATCTTCAAGTTTGACTTTCCATGGATTTGACCTACAATGTCAAATAATAGAAAATCTAGTTATATGTATATATACTTTAATTGATATATTAGTTAGAGATATCATTACGGAGACTTACATATTTTTCGCATTATCGAAGTATGGATACAGAACTTGTACTTGCCCTAGACTCAGCTTCTCAAAGAAGGGCGAATATTTAAGTTCCTTCAACTTATTACGGTCCCTTACTTGCTGTTGTTTTTTATTGGGGGGTTGTCCTTCATTTGCCAATTATTTACCTTTCCTTTTATGTTATTTTACCTTTGGATGTACTTTTGCCTTTTCTTTCAGCTTATCTGTCTTCGGTGCTCTTTTTGTTGCTTTTTGCTTAGCTTGTTTCATTTCTTGCATTTTTGGTTTGGTATTTTTTATAGCTTTATCAGAAAACTTTCTTCCAGTGTCATACATTGGTCCAAGTGTCTTCGCTTTTCTATCTTTTCGATTCACTATATCATGGACCACACTTGAGATCACATCCTTACTCTGCTTCTTCTTCTCATAAATTTCTTTTTTTCTGATAGCAAGTGGTTTGTCATCTTCTATCTGAGATGTTGACTCAGCATTTACATGGGATATCAATTTGTCTTGGAGTTTCTTTTTAACAATTTCTTCCTGCTTCTTCATTTGCTGTAGCTCTGCTTCTTCCTGGATTTTTTTAAAAACAAAAAACAAATTTAAGAGTATGTATTCAAAGTATAGTCTATATATACTATCAAATGCAACTACAGAACTAACTATTTTCAGAGATAGTCAATATACACTCTCAAATCCTATTGTCATTATAGTTAGTTTTCCTAGTATAGTCTATATGCATTTTCTACCTTAGTCATTTGTTCAAGGACCTGTCGCGCGACAATTGGTGCTTTTCTTTGTATTTTTTTCCCCCTCAAGCCTCTGATTTATTTTCCTTGATTCTTCTTCCATTTTAATATCTTTTTCCACCTATGTTATGTTTTAATTAAAACATATTTAATAGTTCTATTTTTAAACTAAAGTGAAGATATGCACTTTCAAATAGAGATAATAACTTACTTTTTGTTCCGAATGAAGTGCGGCTATATCATTTTTTTCTCTTCATCTTCCTCTATCTGAGAGAATTGTGGTAGGATCTCTGGCAACTTAACTTCAGCTGGTCTTTTACGAGATAGTCTTACCATGATGCCAACCTGCGTGTAAAATAAGATTTAAAGTGCAGAATATATACACTGAACAAACATCATTGCATTTGAAATAAAGTAAAGAAATATGATTTAAATGTTTGTATACCTTTTTTGGTTGCTCAACTTCAGTTTCAAGTTCAGGTTTGCTTGGTGTTTCATCTATATGGAGCGAGAACGATGATCCTTCAAATGAGACGGCTACTGCTACTACCCAAAGATGAGTGGGTTTCGATTGTTTTTTCTGCCATTGGTTGTACTTGCATTTTTCTACTGCATTAGACACTTACCAAAGACAATCAAATATACCCCAAATAAATGACAGTGCAGAATATATATACTCTAATAAAAAATCCTAAAGATGTGTATATCTTTTGTGGACTAGGTACTATTGTTTCCTTTGGAAGAGGCAACACATCACTTGCAAATAAGTTTTCAATGACCTCAGCGGCATCAAATTCACTTAGGCTTTCGAGACTCCCACTTTCTTGAACAACTCTTTCATATAAATTTTTATCATTCGGCCTCTATGCTTCTTTTTCTGGTTCATCAATGTTCAAATAAACAACATCTTCATCTTCACTTTTCAAAAACATTGCAAATTCTTTTTTGTAAATGTGTTTTCCTATTACAACTAAGTGAAGAATATCTTCCACTGATAGTTCATTAACTTCTTTCAACTTCAGCATCTCAGAAACCAAAGGAACAAACTCAATTCTCGGCAATACACTTTGAATATTAAAATTCTATAAAAGTTCAAACACGATTTTTTAAAACTATTAGGCCAAAATCTAAATAACGTAAAAGAAAATGAAAAAACGGTAGTAAAAATGCACTGCCAAAATAGATCATAGATTTTTTTGAGAGTATAGGCAATATGCACATTCATAAATACCACCTAAAAATAAATTATTTGTCCTAGTATAACATCCTAGTATCTGAAATGCATACATTATAAGCAGTGTATGCTTTTTATGCTGTTTTTTGAGAGTATATCTAATCTGCACTACTAAAAACCATTTAAAGTGCACTACCAAAAACCATCTAAAACTAGATTTAAATGTTTTTGTATTAGCATCCTAATCCGTTAAATGGGAAAATTTAATACTGCAGGCAATAACAAGATACCTTGTTCTCTTGAAGAGAATTGATGGCTCCATCTATCGCACCCATCATTGTTGTAGCTGCCACTTGTTTAACTTCCAATAACTATGGTTGTAAGCATTGAAATTCAATAGGAAACAGATTTATTTATAGTGCACGAAACATATACTACTATACGATGGGAAAATTTTAAGAATCTAAAAAGGAGTATAACTTACTGGTGTTGGTTTTGCTAACTCTTCTCCTCTAGAAGCTCATCGAATTTTTGGGTAAACTGAGTGGCAACCCATAATTTGTATTGTGAAGTCTCAAAACCATCATTCGGTGAGCTTGAAGGAGATTTTTCTTCTTCAGTATTCTTTGTGTTTGTACCTTCCGGAGTAGTTGCAGTTGGAACCTCGTTTGGTTCGGTACAAATAACAATATGTTCTCCATCTCCCAAACTCAGTGTATCATCACCATCAGATTCAGTTTCTTCTGAATCATTTTCTTCTTCAACAGAGTCAGTTTCTGAAGATCTTTCTTTTTCTTTGTTAGATCCAGGTTTTCTTTCGGGGTAAGCTTTACAGTAGATGTCATTCACAATTTGATGCATTTCTGGATCCACCGAACCACCATCTTCAATTATGCACATCATCTCCATCCATTTAAAATTTATGAAAAGCCTCAAATCATCATAATTATCCTCTTCAGTATCATCAGATTCTCCCTGTTGTTGTATTCCTTCATGTTCAACATCATCGTTTCCTTGCTGTTCTTTGACCATCTCCATAATTTCTGCCAAAACTCTATTTTCAACTTCAGTATACTCATCAATGGAACTCGACGATATCTTCAATACAAATAAATTTTTTTTATCAGTGCAACTAAAACTAAACTATACAACACTTTCTAAGAGTATAGGGAATATGCACTCCTAACATAGCATATCGTATCTGTACTAAAGTATATGGTATCTGCACTCCCAAATAGCATCTCATACAAGTATTTTTTGTCAATATAGTCTATATACACTGGCTAAGATATAACACACAAAATAAATTTAATGCTCATATAATTACCTGGTAATCTGTAGAATCCAAATCTTTTGTAACTTCAGTCGAGACTTTTCTAAGATCCCACCTGGCATCTCTTGGTAAGTTGTTTTCTTCCTTTAGTTCCATTGGTTTAATACAATGAGTATGCTCATCATACCATAATTGTAGCAAAAACACAAAATAGATTGATTCATTAGTATAGCTAATACATATCTATCTATATTTTAAACTATTTAAATACATGTTCAAATCTCACCAACAAATATACAACACAACCAGTAACACTAGTTGGACTATTGCGATAGTGCACTATTTGCTTCTTGAGGTTGCTATGTATCAAGTCTGGCCATGAAATAAATTTTTCTTGTTCAAGATTGAGAACTAAACCTATGTACATATCATTCAATTGGCTTGCATCTTTCTTGGTAAAAAACAATGTTACACACACAAAGAGGCCAATCAGTCTCACAGTGTCTTCGTTACAATCGTTTATTGCATTTTGTTCTTTTTCACTAACCACATACTCCTTTTTCTTCTTTTTTTCTCTTTCCATTTTTTTCTTATCTTTCTCATCTACGACCTGTGCCACTTTGACTAGATCTAGTATTGCATTTTCTATCAATTGTTTTGTCATATTGTTTTCACCAAAAACTCTTCCATAAAACTCTGTTTGTCTGAATCCACCCCCACTCATAACGTATGAGTTCTCTGGTCTGTCTTCCATTCTAGGCATCCCAAATATGACACCCATCTCTTCTGGTGTAGAAGTTATGATATGCTTTTCTCCCTTTCTCATAAAATCAAATTTTATCTCATTATCAAAAAAATCTTATTAATCTTGTTAGTGCATCATCTTCTTTCTCCCACTGCGCCTGATTGTAACTATTATTCCAGAACATCAAAAATAACTTCCCGTACGGAGCATCTCTTATCATGTTCAACAAAACATCAGAAAAAGTCAAATCCATGCCTCTTAATTTCTTTACAAGAGTTAAGAGTGGAACAAAACCAGCTCTATAGGGTTTTACACCAGTTGATTTAGAAGCTTTAGCATCTACATAAATACTCCCTCCGTTTCAGGAAAAAAGTTACTTTTCCTATTTGCACAATCGTTAAGGCAAGATGAGAGAGAATAACTTTTGTAATTTATTTCCAGATTTACCCTAACAAAAAGTTTAATACTACATATATCTTTATAATGAGAATACTAACATTTCTTAAAATAATAAGGGTAGTTTTGAAAGTTTGTTATATTGAAAATGAAAGTAACTCTTTTGTTGGAACAAAAATTTAAAGAAAAAGTAACTCTTTTCCTGAAACGGAGGGAGTATGACACAAGAAAACATAAATGTAACATAGTGTATGGAATATGCACCCTCAACATATGCACAATATGATACAATATAGTCAATGTGTACTACTAAAATAGCATCCTAATATGTAGAAATGAAATAGAGTATATAAAATCTGCAGTTTCAAAAAAGAACATTGATTTTTTTAGAGTACTGTTAATCTGCACCCTAAACATATGCACAATATGATACAATATAGTCAATATACCCTACTAAAAATAGCATCATAATGTGTAGAAATGAAACAGAGTATATAAAATCTATATTTTGAAATAAGATCATTGATTTTTTTAGAGTATAGTCAATCTGCACCCTAAACATATGCACAATATGGTACAATATAGTCAATATGCACTACTAAAAATAGCACCCTAATGTGTAGAAATAAAATAGAGTATATAAAATATGCCCTTTGAAATAAGATCATTGATTTTTTTAGAGTATAGTCAATTTGCACTATCAAATATATCACTTAAAACTAGCTTATGTATCCAAGTATATCATCCTAATATCTAGAAATACTTACATTATAAGCAGTATAAGCTTTTTATCTTGTTTTTCACAACTGCATGTCATGAAAATCTAAAGATTTTACAGAAAAATGTCATTAAAATTATTAGTACAGTTAATATGCATTCTCCGTTAAAGAACTTTCACAAAAGTGTCAACTAAACAATCAGAATGTAAAAAAAATTCAGAAAAGAGTTTCAGAAAGAAATAAATAAAGAATTGTGAGTACTTACTTTTTGGTGGGTTTTTTTTTGATGTCTTAGGCTTCAACATTATCTTCTGCTACAACTTGTTTTTGTATTTTTTTACTACTTTTCCCTCTTGTTTCAACCATTTTTCATCTGCTTTGTTGAATTTTGAGTAGGTTTTGTTTAGGGTTTTTATGATTTTTATAATTTCTGTGAGAGACGCAGTTGTTATAGGTGGGTAGTATGAGTTTTATTGGCTTCGATTATTTAGGAATTGATAATGACGAAAAGATTGAGAAAGATTTCAAAATAACTGAAAATCAGTTTTCAATTTTAGGGTTTTGAGTTGATTGGGTTGATTGTAACTGAAAATAAGATGATTTCGAACACTTTCTAATGAATTAGTAGGAAGTTGTTTACACATTGTTAAAATTCTCTGAGAATTCAAACAAAATCAAAATTGAATACAAATTTTCAGTTGAGAAGAAGAGAAAGAGAGAAAAAAATGGTTGGGAAAACTAAATTTAATTCTCTATAACTATATTGTTTTTGTCTCCATGTTTCTTCACACACTTAGGATACGGGATGTTTTTTATCTTTTCCGTGTTTTAAAGTATTAGGGACCTACGGTTAAACTTATAATATAGATAGACCTAATAACAAATAACTATATGGACAATGGACCTACGGATAAATTTTTCTTATTTTATTTAACGAGTTGGTATCCGACAACGTACTTTCTTCCTTTTTATTTAATTAAATAGAGTGAATCAGTGAAGTAGTATCCTCCATCCATGGCAACCAAAAATAAAACCTCTTCCTTATTAAAAACCCTAGTCTCTTCCTTCTTAAACCATTATCCTAACTCCTCTATTCCAAAACTCACAAACCCTAATTACAATTATCAACCCTCTTCACCATTCTCAACTTCATTTCTCCGAACAAAATCACCCTTCAAGAAAAAAAGAAAGAAAAAAGACACACCTAGAACTAAATCAGTCCAACATGAATCACACCAAATCCAACATTTCGAGCAAATCGTTCAAAGAGATATTAATTTTCGATTTTAACCCGAAGTAAAGAATATCTATCTAAACAACCACAACACATTCTTCGTCTGGATGATGCAGGTAAACTACATCGTGTACTAGGGTTTCCTAGGGGTAGAAAAGTTAATAAATCAATTGATAAACATCCTTTACTTTATGAAATTTATAGACATGTTGATAACAAAATTTGGTTTGGGTTTACTGATTTAATGGAAGGTTTGATTGATGAAGAAAAAAGAATTATGGATTTTTTGGAAAAAGATAGGGTTACTACCTGACTATTGCATGGGAACAGATTCATCTCCGAGCATTTTTCCCTTCCAATATTTTTCTATTGGCGCTTCCCTTATTCCTTTTATCGAACATAATGACGCGAATCGGGCTTTAATGAGTTCTAATATGCAACGTCAAGCAGTTCCGCTTTCTCGGTCCGAAAAGTGCATTGTTGGAACTGGGTTAAAGTAATTAAGCTACTAATGATTTCAGCTGATAAAAGAATTCCGTTAAGTAAGATTTATCATTGTAGATTATTATTTGGTATTCCTGAAGATTTTAGAGATAGAGTTGATAAGTATAGTGATTATTTCAGAATTGTTGTTGAAGAGGATGGGAAAAGAATTCTTGAATTAGTTAAATGGGATTCGTCCTTAGCTGTTAGTGAATTAGAAAGGGAATACATGTTAGATGAAGATAAAGTTAAGAAAACTTTCAAATTTCCTGTGAAAAATGTGAAAAATTTGGACTTAGATGAGGGTGATGAATGGAAGTTGAATATGTTGAATAAGCTTCCGCTTGTTTCACCGTATTTGGATGGGAAGGAGTTGAAACTATGGTCTTTAGAAGCTGAGGAATATAGAGGCGGGGTTATACATGAGTTTTTGAACTTGACACTAGAGAAGAAAGCTTCAATTCATCATATTGTTGAGTTTAAGGAGGAATTGTCGCTTACTAAACATACTTATGAGATGTTGAAGAAACAGCCGAAAGCGTTTTATCTTGCGGGTACAGAGATGAATTGGGCTGTTTTCTTGAAAGATGGTTATGGTGATGATGGGGTTTTGATTAACAAAGATCCACAAGTGGTTTCCAGTGAGAAGTTGCATAGATATGCTCAAAACAAAGTAGTTGGTGATGATATTTAGGTTCGACATTGATTGAATGTTTGGGTGCTCTTTCTTTTGATCTGAAGGTGAGTATCCAATTAGTGAGGGCAGATTGAGGATTTAGTTTATTGTAATCAAAGAGAAGCTATCATTATGGTCGCACATGAAATAAATGGAGGTGGTTTTGGTATTGAAGATTTATCGTATGCTTATCTTTTCATGGATCAAATTTTTAAAATGGTTTTGATTAATGAAAGCAGGTAGATACAGTGATGGTTAATGGCAAATGGAATTTTCATTTCCGCTATGCGCGTTGTTGTAAACGAAATTAAGTGAACTGACAATGGGTTGGGCTTAAGTTGGTCAGGTATGTAATCTTAAAATTAGCATTCTATATCCTGTTACTGAATTTTGGTTGCCTTCTGCACAATTTTGAATTTTTGTTGGACATTGAAAGTGATGCTTTGTGGGTGCATACTGCTGTTATAGACTTGGTAGTATGTTTATTCTATACGAAATGGGATGAAAAGTGGTAACAATGACTCTGTGATAAAAGAAGGCTCAATATTCTTTAACTTGTTAAAAAGAAATTCTATGAAAGTATTCTTGGTTTTCTTTAGTCTTTTGTTATATATGTTTCCAGTGTGCAACTGCTCCTGCAAATTCAACTTTGTAAGCTTAGAAAATCAGTCTTTATTCAGACATGCTTGTATGAGTAACAACCGAGAATGTTTCCAATCACAATATGAATGGGATCAAGACACTTGATTTTTGCAACACCACAGAACCTGCCATATCTACTAGTCATTGTGATGTTCATTTTTAAGCAATGGTTCCTTTTGATTTTTCTCTATGAATTTTGATTGAAATTTTAGACTTTCATGCATTAGTTTTTGATAGATGACATAGTCATTCGGTTACGTGGATAGAGAACTCAAAAGTAATGTATTTGTAATTTTGTTTTGTTGAACTAGAGTTTCTGTTCTGTCGACAAACTTAAGCTCCAAATATCTAGGAACTGACTGTAATCACACGTGTATAAATACACAAGATTAATGACAGAATGCATAAGTTCTCACCGGTCTTGTGTTAATATACACTGGCGGTTACAAATATTTCTAAGATATTTGGTTGTAAAATTATCAAAAGTACAGGAATTCAAATACATGTGAATTTCATATTGACTAGTTCTATAAAATAATTTACTATGTCATCTATCAGTTTTGCCCTACGAAAATCGTGTGAAGTCATGTAGACTTTCATGCAATGGATATACTTCAGTAGCAGCCTATAGTTTTCCTTTTCGAGTTTCACAGCAGCAATACTCTTATTGGAGGCTTTAGTTTGCTAGTGATAATGATGCTCCCATTTTCTGTTCTTGCCTTCTTTATGAAGCCTTCGCATTTTAGTGGATTGGGTTCTGATGAAGCAACTGAGATATTGACATATATAGAGACCATTGGACCAGAACTATATGCAGTTAAAACAACAGATTTCCCTGATCAGGGTAAACGTATGGGAAGGTCGATGACAAGACTTCAAAACTTCCTTGTCGAAACATGATATATTAAATTTCAAGACGTTGGAGAGGTGAAAGTCCTTTTGCTCGACAAGGTTTATGTGGTCTAGGTTTTAGCTTACATATCACACACCTTCGTTGTAGTGGCTTATTTGAGTTGTGAGCTAAAGGATGCTTCCAGTTTTTATCATATGGCCACCAATATATGGACACGATATTGACACCATGATGTGTCGAAGATGTGGCTCCTAAAATGTTGGGGTTTTCTTTGGTCAAATGAGTAGAATGGGACCTACTAAAAATCAATAGAAAAAATAAAAAATAATTAGGAGCCGCTCTACTCATTTTTAGGAGCCACATCATCATTTGACCAAAGAAAAACCTTAGGAGCCACATTATCGACACCTCATGGTGTCAATATGGTGTCCATGTATTGGGGGCCATATACCGTTTTCGCCACACACCTTTGTTATAGTGGCTTATTTAACTTGTGAGCTCAAGGATGCATCCATACATTTATCGTATGACTAATGTTGATATGATGTTTTGTGGGATTTACAATCATTTGTTGAGTACTTGGAATACGAGCTGGAGGTTACTTGATCGCATAATGTTATTTTTTCTATTTGTCCACAGTCAATAATATATAAGCTTCTTTCTGCAGCAACGGTTCTTGAAGGCATACTTGTCTTTGCTTTCTTGATTCCAAGAGCGTGAATGGTTTCAGTGCTCTATTCTCAGTTGGTCTATTGCTTCTCTTCGCTGAGCAAGCACCTGCAAATTTCTTGTGTCCCCAGTTTGCTAGCAATCTTCATGTCTACAGTTCCATTCTATAGCTATGATGATGTTCTTTCTTCACTAGGGGTGCACATCGGTCGGTCGGGCCGGTTCAGCCCGGTTCATGTGCAGCCCCTATTCTTCACACTTGCTGGGCTCCTTCAGAATCACATCAACAGCTGGTAGAAGTGTAGAACACAACGCTTATCCTCTTGTTCACCTTTTTGATTGCATTTGTGGTCTTTCTTCAGTGTGGATAAACATAATGAGGAAAGTTAGGATGACGTTGCTGCTAGACAGCCGAAAAATTAGATCCCTCTGAAGCATGAAGAACCCCAAGATGAGTGCATGCTTGCCACTTCATTCCGTTTAATGTTCATCCAAAAATGTAAATTGTAGATGCTACTGCCCAGTAATTACCTTATAACAAAGTACTGATTCATATTAGGCATTTCAACATGGCTTTATTTTTTTTCTTTTTGTCAGTAGTATGATATGGGATTTGTCAGAGCTCCTCTAGATCAGAAAATACATTAGGGATAAGGGCTCAAATGGATAAGGATACGGGTTTTTTTCAAGCACAAGGATACTTCACATTTTTGTTTGATAAACTCACGTAAAAATAAATTGGCTCAGCTATGTAACTTGGTGACTCTCTCTGTTCAGTAATTTTTCTTTCTAGTGCAATGATGCTTAGAGCGTCCACAATGGCTAGAGTAAAAGACGAACCAAACCCATTTATGGTCTTTGGTCCGTCAAAAACATAGCACAGCGGTACGAGCATAAATGGTACTTGGTTCGGTTTTTCTACTGTTCAGGATTAATAATGGTCTTAAAACCGGACCAAATAAGTTATAGTCGAGCGGTCGTGTAGTGAACCGTCTGATGACAGGCGGGCGTGTAGTTAACTGTCTGATGACATGTGTTCGTCTTATGAAACACGGACGTTAACCAAATCTCCGCCTGATGAAGCGTTCATTCAAGACTACGTCTGATGAAGCGTGTCTAGGATCATGCCCATTAACAGATGGTAACCAAATCACCGTTTGAAGCGTAACGTTAGAAATCCGCTTGGTCCTTGCATAATGCTAAGGCTCCGCCCCAGCACGCCGTAATACTAAGGCTCCGCCCCAGCACGCTCTCAGATGCTCCGCCTAGTTCTAGGCGTGCGTCTAGGAGTCCGACTAGATGATTTGTTACGAAGAAAGTAAGGGTTCTGGTGGCTCGATCTGTGATGGGTTTTACTGCTATGGTTCATTCGCCGAGATGGAAGATTATGCTGATTTCAAGTTTCAGACAAGAATGAGAAGAAAGAATTGATGTTACTGTCGATTTCAGTGGATAAAGGAGGTATCTGCAGTACTAGATTTCAGAGTAGATTATGGATGTGGGTTTGTTTGAAACTGAATGTATGTTGAAATCCATTGCAGAGAAGAACAAGCAACAGAGTTGAGATGGAAGTGAACAAGAATCAGAGAGGAATAGAAAATGGGTTTACGGTTGAATTCAAGATGAATGGTTTCTGTTGAATGATTGAATTATGGGTTTGCTCTGATTGTTACATTCATTGCAGGGAAGGAGATGTAGAAGGACTTGGAGATATCGACAGCAAACTGCCTCTCCATTGTCAAAGTGATGTATAGCAGGTGTTTGAGGAAATGACTGAACGGCCATTTCTTCACGACTTCAGCAGTTCCACTACAGATCACGACTAATCATTGCTCAAGAGTTCACGCCAATTTGCTATGGGTTCGGTAGTTGCTTTCGAAGTGTTAGGAGGTGTTTTAGAAGCTTAGAAGAACATGGGAAGAATGGGTTATTCTCTGAATTTGAGTTTAAGAAGAACACGGCTGATTTTTGTTTTGGTTTTGGTAAAGTTTCTGGCCGACAGGTGTGGTAGAACACGGCCAATAACAAATCTTATGATAATGCCCTTGTCCTCTTCCATTCTTTTCAAATCTGCACCTGCATAGATTGTGTTTTAGACTTGTATGTTGTAGCAAGAAAATAAAATTAAGAAGTATTTGCAAACATGCTCATAGCCAAAAACACATTCATGAATCATTTAACATTATGCTCGAACCGTTCCTGCCTTCAAAATGTTTATACTAAATAAAGTTTTAGGATACTTAGCATGAGCAATAGATGGGGAAAGACAAGAGATTTGATATCGTACCAGTTGGCATCCAAGCTTTACGGATGGCATTCCGATTGTTTTGTTTGCCAAACCTTGTAAGTATTCCTGTAAAAGCTGCAATCTTTTCTTAGGTTTGCTCTTGTCAGTCTCTGTTACCAATGTCAGGTGCTTTGAAACAAAACCTTCCTGTCTAGCTGCAGCCAGCTCCATCTCAAGAGCTGATAATTTCTTTTGCTGTTCCCTGACAAAATTAGGATCCATCATCCTAGCACTCAAAAAAAGTAGTAGATATGCAACAACCAACAAACTTGTAATCATAACCACGTACCTGCAGTCTATGACTTTTAATGTATCATCAACTGATATTGCGGTTTGCCCCTGAAAATGGACGATCTCTAATCAATCAGAATTATACTCTTAAAATTTCTCTAACACAACAAGGATATTGAGGCTTAGGCATACAGAACGCTATCCAATTCCGCAATCAAGTAACAGATGAAAAGAGGTTACCATTTCCCAATGTAACTATCTATCTGAACAATGAAACATCCCTAAAACATTGCATGACAGAGCAACTGCGATCACAAATTTTACACCAACATGCTAGACTTAAACATTCTTGGTCAGACAATTCAAGGCATTTATTCAAGAAACAGATGGGGCGGTGTGTAGAAGTTCGCTTGGTCAGACAATTCAAGGCATTTATTCAAGAAACAGATGGGGCGGTGTGGTAGAAGTTCGCTTGATGGGGCGGTGAGGTAGGAGTCCATTTGGATTTGTAGGATTTGTAGGCGGGATACTAGGGAACCGCACACATTTCTTCGCATTGTACACAATTATCAGGGCGTGTGTATAGGAGTCCGTCTATCATCGGACGTAATCTTTGTTACCGTCCACATCAAACGTTCAACCAGATGTCCGCCTTACGTAAGCGTTATACTAGACAACCGCCCGTCTCAACAAATGTATACCCAGACGCCCGCCCAACAACAAGCGTCGTAGACCACCGCCCGATCATTTTTAATGCTAAACCCGTTGTTTTTGGGCCGGATCAAAGAGTAAAATTTTTATTCTTTGATCTTTGGATTTGGTCTTACCATTGTGGACTCCCCTTAGGGGAGTATAGTTGCGTACATTTCCCTGAACATCAACTTATATTAGAGGTTAGTCCATTAACCTGTGGGAGAAATTTGTACAAGGAATGGCAATATATCAACTCTGGTCTATCATTTTAGATCGGTACCTATCTGGTGTAGAATGTTCTATCATTTTAGATCGGTACCTAAATGTGCACGAGATGGAATTCATGTGCATAATTCTAGTGCAGTTAATTTTAATTTGAAGAAATAGTCACTGTTAGCTTCAAGGTTGTAACAACTAAGAAGCATTATATCCAGGCTAGTCATAGTTTGATCGGAACATCCGAGTACTCCACTATCATAAAAGTTTGTAGGGGATCAAACACAAGCCACGTGACTTGGCCAAAAGATTGAGGTTGGGGCAAGTTCTGAAGGTAGACGTCTATAGTTGCTAGTCATAGCAATTGTTTTGGTACAATTAGGACTGGCTGGCTACCTTCAATTTTGTCATTATTATTTGGTTCAGTCAAATTAGTCGGTGTACCCAACAAATTTTGCATCTACCAAAACACAAAATTTGTAGAGACAACTCACTGGAGAGTGGTAGGGTTATCTCATTAATCCTTTCATGTGATCTGTTGAGAATCTATAAATCAAAATCAATCAATCACATCACAGGTCTCGTTGTTGCTGGATTTGTATCAATTAGTATGGTTTATAAACTGGGTAATAGAAGATGCTTTTGGCATATTCATTCTTTCATAATACAATGGGATGGAGGTGGTCCATGCCTCCATCTCATCGTAATCTATCAGTACACCTACATACCCTACAACAAAATACAGGTATCATTTCAAATCATCACCATACATGTAACATGGTAATCCGACTCACAAGGGCTCAGTTTCAAGTTGTTGGATTCTCTATTTTTACCCAGAAAAAGTAGGCTATTGATATCACTCTAAACCTAATACTATATTGGATTAATGTGTTCCACCATTCTAAATTAAGTGCTTTATTTATGTGCCAGGCAACAACAGCTTCAAACAACTGGTTAATAAGAGAGGCCTGTTATTTGGACTACTGTTAGGACAGCTAACCAACCTAACAACTGGTTAGAATGAGGCTGGTTGCTTGGACTCCTTTTATGACTGCTACCAACCTTCTCTGAGTACAGGCGAAGATTATATACGGCGTGTGTAGAGGTTAATGAGCTCACCATATGTGTTGCATTGTGTTAGCAAACATAAAATGACTCCAGAAAGCATTCCGTAGTCGCTAATTATCTCACTATTAGCGTACAGTGGGTTCAAAACTCACAGCAACCATGAAAGTGAACCTCTGGCTCGTGTATGGCTGTCAGCTACTTTTGCTCTGGAGTCTTAATATTCTGTAATTTAGAGGTACATGGACAATTTAGGACTACTTCCTATTTCCTAGGTTCCACTTAATCCCCATATGCAAGAAGTTGGTACTTACTATTCCTCAGGTCGCACTTTTCACCCTCCTATGCTACGAAGTTGGTAATTTCTTCTTGACCACATTCTTGTTTGTGGCGCTTCTACCTATCATTACAGATCAAAAGAATATTGCAAGGGAAATCTTAAGCACTCGTTAGCGGCTCCATATTTCTGGATATATAAGAAAAATGAAATGCCAACTTATCTCAAAATATTATAACAGCAGACTGTCCAACTCAAACAAATATAACACCAGGACCGTCTGCTGAGCATGAATGAGGAACTTGAATTGAAAACTTCTCAAATTACAAGAGCTCTTCATATTCTGATTTATTGATTTCACACTAAGATGAAAATCAAAATTAAACAACACAGCAGAACAAAATATTGCAAAACCTCGCAAAACAAAACTAACTTCAAACTCATAAATAAACAAAAAACACAGTTCACCGAAACAGGAAAGATCTTCAATTTGAAGATGAAGCAACTGCAGATGATGACAATTTCAATTGAGAGGAGAAATTATGGTTGCTGGTCTTTGACCTGTGTTTGTTTCTCTGTCCACCTACTTTGCTCTTATGTTTGCCAAGAGTAGATGATCCAGTTTGGCTAGCCCTCTTTGATTGTTTCCTCCTGGAATTCCTTTCGTTGTTCCCCAGCGCGGCTTTAGCCAGACCATCCATTGCAACTTCCCGTGTTCTTTGTGGTTTGATAGATTGCCTGTTCAAGTATGCTAACTGCGGAAGAATTCCTAAGATCACCTTCCGTAGTTGGTCATCCCCGATGTTGCTCTGAATTGGGTTACCGAGTAGGTTTAGAGCTAGAAGGGAGTTGTAATTTGCGACAAGCTGGCCTAGAGCTTTTGCTGTGGTAACCTTGTTGAAGCTCAAATCTACCACCGTCAGCTTCAAGAGTCTGTGTAATCCTTCCAAATCGCTGATCTTATTTCCAGCTAGATAAAGTTCTTTGATGAGTGTACAGTTCGACAGACCTGGAGAAGAGAGTTACTTAAGTTGAGGAATTTGAATCTTAAAGCTGAAAGAATTGAAGGCAAGAAATTCAGACAAGATTGAAATCAAACAAAAATGTACCATGGCCGATACGGGAGATCTTATTGTAACTTAGGTCGAGAACACGCAACCGGGTAAGCTCTCTGAGGCCCTCTACTGCGACAATTCTGTTTCTTGATAAATTGAGAGTGTGAAGTCCCTTTGGTAGTGATCCAGGAGTTATACGAACTGCCACATAAAAAAATCATATTAGTTTCAATATTAAAAAGAGCATCATTTAATGTTCAGTCAAAGACAATGATCTGTTTTATACCTATGAAGTTGCCGGATAAATTGACGGACCGAAGACTTGAGAAGTGTGACGTAGCCGGGATGACTTTTAAACTCATGGCAGATATGTGAGCTACAGTTGAGGAAGAATTAAGAGATTGGATTACACTATTCGCATATAAGACCTCCTCTGACACATTAGCATTGTAACGTAGATTCATAGGAGTCATCGCAGTTCTTGCCGATGTTTCACCAGCCTCTGGTGAAGGTGGGAAACTAATACCCTCACAACTTCCTTTTTTATCATCATCAAGTAACAGAGTAGGTTCGATTTCTAGATTGTTCACCCACTCATTCACTCTTGTTAAGGTGGATGACTCTGTAGAGAAAGCAACCCACTGATTCTGAGGCAAAAAACCTGAGCATCTACCATCAAAATCGCCCCACTGCTGAAACTTGTTATTGATTACAGATTCCTCAGAAGCTGATACTGGTGCCTTCAATTTGCCCGACTCCAAGAGCCGCTTTGGTTCAAAGGTATCAGAACAATATCCACCTTTCAGGTTTAAGCTTTGGCTGATGGCCAATGACTTTGTTCTCATAGTTCGGGATCTGTGCATATTTCTATGGCTCCAAAGGAAAAGCTTCCACCAAAGTTTTCTGCTTCCTGAAGGAAGTACTTGGCTCGACGAATGTTTCTTCAACATCACTCTATCAGCACTACAAGGACTCATCACCGACAAAGGGCTACCTTGATTTCCAGCCTCGACATCCTTTCTCATCCTTAAAGTTAAATTCTGCAAATCCTCAAATGAGTGAGATTTTGAAGGAGGCAACTGATCTGCTATTTTCTTGAGCATATTACTGGTTTCAAGATTTGAACATGATCGTTTCAGTATGGGTGTAGCCCAAAATTCACCCCTATCAATTCCTGGATCACTAATATGTCCACTTTGAGTCATCAATCTGTCAACTGCTACTCCAGCTTCCCTATCCGATTCAGTATCCAATTGGGCATTCATCTCATTGGTTGATTTAGAAGAACCAGGGCTTCTATTCATCGATAGGTTGTTCTCTTCTCCTTTGGTACCCACTTGAGATTGGAGATCAAAATCAGAGAGATTCCTCTTCATCGGTGAATCCTCATCACCCTCATTACTCCCTTCATAAGCTACCTCTGGTTCCACTATACTTTCATCGCTCATCACCTTTGCAGAGCTAAATCCATTAGCATTCTTTACCAACTTTAACTGCAGAGTTCCTAGTTCCTTCTTGTATTGTAAAGGGTCTGAATACTCTCCCTCTCTCTACAAAAATCAAAACAATATTCTACAAGTTACAAAATTCAGATCAATAATAAAACTAAAACATAATTCAATGCGAATGGCTTAAACAGGTTCAGTTGAAACCAAATTATGAGTGTTAAGATATCTTACCAACTGCAAAGTTCCATCTTCCTTTTTGTATTGAACAGGGTCTGAAGTTACTCCCTCTCCCTATGATGAAAAGATAGAAATCATAAGAAAATTATATCAAGAATCAATGAAAAAAAGAAGATGAACACAATTCCAAAGAGAGGCAGATCAATGACTACTCACCCTTGATTTCTTCTTCCTCCCAACTAGTACAGATAAACAACTCATTTTGGCCATTTAAGTAAAATGGGATTACTTCAAATCCTCAGCAAACAACAACAAATTCCTTCTTTTTCTTCTTAAAATTCTATTGCTACAATTGATTATAATGAAAACAAGTAATCACATTTGTGGGTAGTGTGAAAAGGAGGTATTAGCCGTAATCAATAGGAAGAGACCTGGATGAAGTTGGAATCAATGGAGATAAAAAAGGTCCTTTTGAAACCCACACCTTCCTCAAGGTGTGAGAAGTTATGGTTAAAAAATCTGCCAGAGTTAATATAGAAGATTGGTTCTTATTAGAACCCCTTTATAATTCCTTCTGTGAAGATAAAAACACCCACTTCCTGAAAAACGAATCAAAAAACGCAAAAAAATCTCGTATCAGAGAATCTCAATATACCAGGAAAAAAAAAATGAAATTGTAGAAATTCAGTCGGGCATGAGATCAAACACTTGATCAGCAGGAAATATATTTTAAGGAAAAATAACAATTCCCAATGGATAATGGTTATGTTTTTCTCGATTCAAAAGTGGGTAATGATTAATAAGATTTGATGTTTACCTGTTCAAAATTTGTTGAAAAAGGAAGAGAAAGGACGCAATTTTGAGGTTGAATTTTGATTTAAGTTTTGTTCGCTTGACCTAATTGAAAAGTAAAGACTTTATGAGACGAAACAGAGAGCGGTGGAGATTTGGGTAAGAAGAAAGAGGTTCTTGTGGAGAGAAGAGACGAAGGAAGGAGGTGGTAATATTTGGAAAGGGAGGAAGAGAGTGAGTGAAGGAGGACAGACGCGCAAATAACACGGTGTGTGAACGCCCCTCACCTGCTATTTATATTCGAATAAATAATTTATTGATTTCCAAAACTAGGAATTACTGGTTAATCCAGTTTTTGATGATCCAATTAACGTGTGGTCCATCCGTCCAACCCAATTTATTCGTTAGTCCAAAAATTTGTTTTTGGACTAATTTTTTTACTTGTTGGTCCATTTAACGTGTGATATATATCATGTTTTACTTTTAATTTCAAAATCACCTTTTCGTCTATAATACAAAGACACCCAAAGAAAAAGAGAGGGTTTTTTTCTTCGATCTTCTTGGTTTTCATTTTTTTTTGTTTGGATCTGGTTGATAATAATCGTCGAAAATGAGAGATGTATGTATCTTACTCCTCTTTCTTTTTGGATCTATAGTTTTTAACTAAAAATGAGAAGAGATCGAGATTTAGTGATGGTGAAGAAGGAGAAGAAAAAGATATCGGTGAAGAAGAAGAAGAAGAAGAAGAAGAAGGAGGAGGAGATACAAATTCATCAATTTTTGGGTTTTGCTTAAACTTTTTAATCTTCTTCATGTTGATTTGATATTCAATGTTGGAAGATGAAGGTTTGTCTATTCAAACGATATGATTTAGCCGATTAAGGTGATGATTACTCCTCTTTTATGTTTCGGGTTAATGCTATTTACATTTTTTTTTATGATTAAAAGTTGTTTATTTTAATATATACATATTTTCTTCAGTACATATCAATATATATATAGTTGGATCAATATGTACTGTGAGATCATACATTTTTCTTCAATACTTATTTTCCTTCAGTGCATACCAATATGTACTGTAAGGTCATGTACATTTTCCTTCAATACCTATTTTCCTTCAGTACATATCAATATGTACTGAAGGATCATACACATTTTTCTTCAGTATATATCAATATGTATTGTTGGATCAGTATGTAATGTGGGATCATATACTTTTTCCTTCAGTACATATTTTTCGTCAATACATATCAATATGTTTGAAGGATCAATATGTACTTTTTTTGGGGACTAATAGAGATTTTTTTCTTCTTTTGTTCTTCTACTGCTTCTTTTCTTCTTCTCTTCTGTTGGTGGTGCAGGAATACTATTTTCTTCTTCTACTAATTGATTTCTTCAATTTTGGTGAAGGAGCATGATATGAAAAAAAATATGTTTTTGTTGATGATTTTAATTTTGATTTCGATTTTGTTTTTCATTGATGAATTTTTTGGTGCTTCAGATCTGTTTTTGTTGATGAATTTTTGGTATTCGATCTCATTTTTTGTTGTTGAATTTTTGGTATATGGATCTGTTTTTTTGTATTTTAATTTAGGTTTTTCCGTTTTAATGGGATCATACACTTTTCCTTCAGTACATATTGATATGTACTGTTTAAAAACATGAATTATGTTTTTATCCAGTAGATAGTGATATGTACTGTATATTAACGTGAACTAGGTTTTTACTCAGTACACTGAGTAATATGAGATATGTATTGTCGGATATGTACTGAGTAATATGAGATATATACTGTAGGATCACCGTGTGAGAAATAAAATTGGAAAACATTCGTGAAAAAAAAAACATTTGTGGCTAATTCTTTAAAATAATTTTCTTATAGTGATTTGGGAGTGATCTCTTCTTCTATTATTCTACTTGTCCGATTTTTTGTTCTTTTTTTCTTGTTCTTAACATTTCTTTTGTTTAGATATGGGTTTCTCAGTAGATTTTGTGATGGTTTCAATGGATTTTTGTGATGGTTTCAATGAATTTTTTAATGATTTCAGTGAATATAGGTTTTTCTCGTTGATTATCTTTGATCTTGTTGACGATTGATTAGGAAGATCACTTTAATATTAGGAGAAATAAGGTAAAAGAGGATGAAAAGGATTTAGGTATATTGTAGAGAGAAAACTCTTTTCTAGAAGAAGAAGAAGAAGAAATAACAAAGAGTAAGGGTAAACGTGATTTATTCACACATGATTTGTAATGGGCAGGAAGGTAATTTTGTATTTTTAAAAGCTTTTTGGACCTCCGGTTAAATACTTTTTCTGGATGGACAATAGATTAAACGGATCCGGGTATTTTGGACTAACCAGCAAATTTTCCTTTCCAAAAATCTGTTAGTACGGACTACGGACAGAGAGGTCTTAACTTACAAAGATTATGTAACCCGAAAATACTCCTTGCCCCCTGTCTTTTCCCCAAAATCTTCTCCCAATATTGTCTTTTTTGGTTTAGGGTTGTTCAGCACTTAAAAAAATAAATATATAATACTCCATCCGTTTCAGGAAAAGAGTTACTTTCCTATTTGCACAATTGTTAAGGCAAGATGAGAGAGAATAACTTTTATAATTTATTTCCAGATTTACCCTAACAAAAAGTTTAATACTACATATATCTTTATAATGAGAATAATAACATTTCTTAAAATAACAAGGGTAGTTTTGAAAGTTTCTTATGTTGAAAAATGAAAGTAACTCTTTTGTTGGAACAAAAATTTAAAGAGAAAGTAACTCTTTTCCTGAAACGGAGGGAGTAGCTTTCTAAATCTAAGATAAATTTAGATGATGCCATGGAGAAAAATAGCATGGGCAAAATTTAAGAGCACCAAAATATATAACCAAAAGTGGAATATCCAGACTTATCCTTCGCTTATAACAAATTTTATACTGGATTTTGTCTTCGCTCTAATACAAACTAGAAGCTTCACGATCAACCATTTTATGTATGATTTGTTATGATAATATTTGCAAAAATAGTTGGTTGTTTATGATGATACTTACCAAAACTGATAAAATATTTGTTAAATAATTTTTTTTCAAATTAACTAGATTGATTAAATACCGTTTATATTATATAGTCGTTGGTTATGATGCTGTTAGATCAAAGATGTTCAAAAAAAGCCAGTAATTTTTTTTTCAAAAAATCATCTCATATGTATTTTCATTATTTTTATGGATTCCTATTAAGGTAATCGACTACTTTTGAAGAAGAAAAAACGTACAAATATTTTTCCTTCAGTTGAATACAAATTGGTGGCTAAATCTTTTGAGTAAGAAGATTACCGACAATAACAAAAAGGTCCTACCATAATCCTCGTAGTGAAGTTCTAAAATAAAAACCTATTTTCCATCTCTATTTTTCCTATTTCTTATCCTTTTATAATCTCTAAAATTAATTAATTTTTTAATTTTGATTTTTTATATTAACCACCCATAAAAGTCAAATTAATCTTAACTATTAGTATTATGATTTTTAGTTGTCTTCTTCATTATTAATCTCCTATGTTCATTAAACAAAACCATAAAATAAATCATCAAGTTGAAACCCTAGGGAGAAATAACAATGAATTTCCAATGGATTTCACAAATGAGGAAGAACAAAAATAAACAGAGATGGATAAGGAGAATTATCATTATAAAAATTAGTTGTACACAAACTGGGTATCAAAGGAAAAAAATAAAATTGTAATTGAATTCTATTCACAAATTATCAAGAGAAATTGATTGATTTAATTTTCCTTTTTGTCTGTTTTGATCATTAGAGGGAAGCTTCATTGATCGTGTGATTTAATGGATGCTTGTTGCTTCAAAAAAATATATATTAATGGATGCTTTAAATAATAGAAACAAAGAAATCATTGGAGTCTTCAGGGCTTAAACCTCCTTCGAATTATACTCCAGTTATCTATGATGGTATGTATGTTAACGAAATGCCAATTTGGATATGAGAGATGCTTGACTCGGCAATTGAGTTCTCGGATGTTCCGGAAGCTGATGGCGTGGCAATGCTATTTACACTTACTCGTAATGGTTTTTGTCGGGTGGTGGGAAAGAAGGTGGAGGTGGTGGTGGAGAAAAAAAAGGAATAAGTAGGATTTATTTGTTTATAGTCTGTTTGGACGTCACCCTAAAAATTATTTTTTGATTTCTGAAACCAGAAAAATCAGAAAGAATAAGTAGGATTTATTTGTTTATAGTCTGTTTGGACGTCACCCTAAAAATTATTTTTTGATTTCTGAAACCAGAAAAATCAGAAACTAGTTTGGGTATAGGCATAGGATGTAAAAAATAAAATTAAAATATTTGAAGATGGTACTTGAGATTTTTAAATTTTATTTGGATGATAAATAAAATAATAGAAGATAAGAATTAAAGTAGATAGGAAATAGGAAAAATCATGAAGGAAAATTGGTAAAACAAAAAAAAATCTTTCTAATTAGATTTTAAATGTTTACTTACTATATACGAGTCTCTTAACTAGACCCCTAAACTCTTCCATTACTTAAAATCCCTATTACTATCAAGGTTTGTAATGTTTTCTAAAAAAAGTACTCGTAAATGCAAATGCGCAAACTTAGATAAAAATGAAAAGTGGGATAGAATAAAGAACTTGAAAGTAAAAATTTGGCCAAGGAGGCTGGCGAACTCCTTAGTCAAGAAGGCACGATAATTTTCCATCAACATTGTGAAACAAAATGAGACAACTGTGCTCTAAAGCCATTGGTGCACCGTGCATGAAGCTTATAATCGTGTGTATGGAACCCTCCACCCTGCAATGCCAGCATTACTAAATTACGGCATAAACTTGAAAAGCCACCTTTTCAAATCATTTGCTCTGGTACTTATCGTGAAGCTCTAGAGTCCGGACCTTGTGGTTAGGATGGGAACTATCGTTGATTCTCACAGGGTTCATAGATAATCATTGGGATAATAATTTTACCTATTAATGATGGATCAAAAAGAAAAAAAAATGTACGACATATTTTTTCCCTTCTTCTTTATAGATTTTTTCTCTGATTTATATTTCTTTTGATTTTAAATTTTGGTTGATAATCAATACTAGGAACATTGTACTTTTTGATTTTGATTATCAATAATTCGTACAATTTAATAGCGAAAATTATAGAAAAACAAAACACTAGTGGTTACACCAGATCAAGTTTATTAAAATTGTTATGTATGTGGCTGAGTTTCAGCTTGATGTTTCTATTCTTTTGACAAAAAGTATGAGCTTGATGTATTAACTTTACTCATTGTTTCCACGAATTCTTCAAATCAAATCTAACAACACATCTACATCTAGCAAACTTACACCTAAACTGAAAAGATTATTAGACAATAAATGGGTTCAATAACTCTCCAATTCATTTTTATAGATGTATATGATAAGTAAATTTTAATACTATTTAAATATCTAAAAATATTAAAGATATTTTTTTAATATCTGAATCGGGTATAGCATTAAATATTTTATTTTTTAATAAATTGAATTTTTACATATCAGATTAAAATGTCCTTCTATGTTATTTTATCTTTTGATACCGTATAATCAAGATCATATTAAAATTCAAATTATTTTATTTTACGTTTATTTAAAAACATCAATCAGTTTCAGTGATTAACTTTGGATTTAATGGTTTTAGTACAAAAATAGATTTAATGATTTCGATGTTTTTGATGATAACGATCTTGCACCAACATCCCAACAATTTTAATCCCCCATTCCAAAAAAGAAAAACCTAAAATATTGATCAAAGCCACTCTTAAATTCTTAATACAAATAAAGAAATTGAAGATTTATTTGATTGTGCCGTAGAGATGCTAGTTTGTATGGATTTGTATAGGAAGAAAAAAGTTTTTTTTTTTAATTTGGCCATTTGACGTTGTTAATCAATCTTTTCTCCAAGTCATGTTTTAAACTTACCATAACACATAGGAACATAGAACGTGGAAATTGGGTGGTAGATAGAGTTGAACAAAAGAATGGCTGATAGCTAGCATAACCGTTAACTTTGTATATCTTAATGGGTTTTGAATATTTTGTTCATTTGATATAAATCTTAAAGTCTTTTATGTTTTTGCAACTGTTGATAATTTAAAAACTTTATCGTTAAACTTAGATAAATCCAAATACATCACAGATTAAAACCTGATTGAAACCAGTTTCATCTTTCACATTCTGACATGAAAACATATTTTCTTCAGGATGTATCTGGTTTCATCGTGTACATTTCTAATAAAAAACATATATTTCTTCAGGATGTATATGGATTCATCCTTTACATCTCTGGCAAATAAATATACTTTCTTCAGGATGAAACCGGGTTCATCCTGAATATATTTTTAACAAGATTGTACAAATAATAACATATGCTAATTCGAGTAAAGTTTTCATATAAACTTAGATTGTAATTAAGATATACATATTAATCCAGGATGCAAAGATAATGTTTTACAAGTAAAAAACTTTTAAAATACTACATCATTTGTAGCGACCTTGTAAAACCCCTTAACCTATAGTGTGACTTAGTATAGTTGATAGACTTATAACTCCCACAAACGGTTAAGAAAATGGGTGTAGTTAGGAATTCGTGGGAAAGTCCCAGTAAAATTAGGAAAGTGGACCAAGTATGTATATTAAAAGATTAGGGTTATTTGTTCTTCACGGTTGCTCTCAAAAATAAAATATCCTCCTAAAGTGTTCTTCCTCTATTTTCTTAGATGCCGCAAGTTTTGAAGAAGTAGGAAGACGGAGTTATAGAGAAGCATAATTGAAGATTATAGAGAGATTGTAGTAAAAGCGAAACAAGTAGGTTCTCTGATCCTTATTCCTTTTATGGTTGGTTTATTAAATGTAAGTAGGTTTTCTTCGTACTTATTTTCTCTGTAGATTCTTTTAATAACTGATTGTGTACTGTATTTACTTTTAAAAGTTGAATGCTA
Source organism: Papaver californicum (assembly GCA_023531435.1). Classification (NCBI taxonomy): domain Eukaryota; kingdom Viridiplantae; phylum Streptophyta; class Magnoliopsida; order Ranunculales; family Papaveraceae; genus Papaver; species Papaver californicum. Next base: position 10,789,131 of record JAJJMC010029624.1, read on the forward strand.
ATTATGTCCGAGCAGATAGTTTGGTTGTGATAAGTCTGTATATGTTAGGGCGTTAGTGGATACCTAATGGAAGAATAAATCTATAAGAATTTCGTTCCTTTTATAAGTTAATAGTAGTATACATGCTAATGGTAAACTAGGCTTATAAAGCTTCTGGTTCCTTTTATAAGTTAACAGTAGTATACATACTAATGATAAACTAGGCTTATTAAGCTTCTGGTTCCTTTTATAAGTTAACAGTAATATACATGCTAATGGTAGATTAGGCTTATAAAGCTTCTGATATA
>JAJJMC010029624.1:10789427-10851711 GCA_023531435.1 Papaver californicum
GTCTATTGAGGTGGTATGTCTGTATCCAGAGGTGTTCGGGGAGATACCCGGTTTGCCACCGTAAAGGGAGGTAGATTTTTGTATCGCACTGGAATCAGGCATTACACCTATAGGCAAAGCCCCATATCGTATGGCACAGGTGGAGATGAGCGAACTGAAGAAACAAGTGGAGGAATTGCTAGGTCAAGGCTTTATTAGACGAAGCAGTTCACCATGGGGTGCACCAGTGTTGTTTGTGGCAAAGAAGGACGGGTCGATGAGAATGTGTATTGACTATCGAAAGTTGAATGAGGTTACCGTAAAGTACAAGTATCCTTTACCAAGGATAGACGATTTGTTTGATCAACTAAATGGTGCAAAGTGGTTTTCCAAGATTGAACTGAGGTCTGGGCATCATCAGGTAGGAGTTCGTGAAAGTGATATTCCCAAGACAGCTTTCGTGACTCGCTATGGCTCATTTGAATTTTTGGTGATGCCTTTTGGGTTGACTAATGCACCGGCAGTATTCATGGATTTGATGAACCGTGTGTTTCGTGTTAATTTCTGGATAGTTTCGAGATTGTGTTCATAGATGATAGACTGATTCACTCTAAGACTTTCGAAGATCACGAAAATCATCTCAGTCAGGTACTTAAGACTTTGAAGGTACATCAATTGTATGCCAAACTCGAGAAGTGTGAAGAAGTAAAATTTTTGGGTCACGTGGTATCAGGTTCTGGCATATCTGTTGATCCCTTTAAGGTTCAGTCCGTGTCGGATTGGAAGCAACCCAGGACAGTGACTGAGATCCGTAGTTTCTTGGGGTTGGATGGTTATTATCGTAGATTTATTCAGGGATTTTCGGTTCTGGCGGGTCCTTTGACAAACCTGACGAAGAAGGATGTTCCTTTCAAGTGGAGTGTTGAGTGTGAGCGGGCTTTTTGTGAACTTAAAAGCAAGCTGACTTCTGCACCAGTTTTGATCATTCCGGAGAGTGGAGTGAAGAAGGTAATTTTTACAGATGCATCGATTCAGGGGTTGGGATGTATGTTGATGTAGAATAACAGATTAGTTGCCTACGCTTCACGACAGTTGAGACCTCATGAGAAAAACTACCCTACTCATGACCTTGAGCTGGCCGTTGTGGTGTTTTCGCTTAAGATTTGGAGACATTATTTGTATGGTGAAAAGTTTGAGCTCTTTTCTTATCACAAGAGTCTCAAGTATCTTTTCTCTCAGAAGGAGTTGAATATGCGATAGAGGAGATGGATGGAGTTAATTAAAGATTACAACTTCAAGTTAGAATATCATCCAGGGAAAGCTAACGTGGTGGCTGATGCTCTGAGCCGGCAGACATTGGGAGTAGCTTCGTTGATGGTAAAACAATGGAGTATGCTAGAAGAGGTTGCTAATTTTAATTTCGACATGGGTACGAATAAAGGTCATGACTTTTTCTTTGGTAGTATGGTCATCGGTGCGTCTCTTCTAAGTCGTATTATGGAAGCTCAAGACGAGGATAAGTGGTGTAAGAGTCAACTAGAGAAAATACATGAAATAACATATAAAAGCTTTATTGTTGGTCAAGATGGTGCGTTGAGGTATCGTGAAAGGTTATACGTACCAGATATTAAGGATTTGAGACGAACAATTTTAGATGAAGCCCACCGAAGCAAGTATACTATACATCCTGGTGGTAATACGATGTATAAGGATTTAAAGCGACAATATTGGTGGTCAGGAATGAAGCATGATGTAGCAGACCACGTCCGAAAGTGTTACTTGTCAGCAGGTAAAGATCGAACACCAAAACCCAGCTGGTAAGTTGCAGCCTTTACCTATTCCGGAGTGGAAGTGGGAAAAACATATCCATGGATTTTATTACTAGATTACCGCGATCGAGTAAGGGTCACGACGCAATCTGGGCGATAGTAGATAGATTAACGAAATCAACACATTTCTTACCGGTCAACACGAACAATTCTGGTGACAAGTTAGCTCAGTTGTACATGGGTGAGATAGTTAAGCTTCATGGGGTGCCAATTTCTATCGTTTCTGACAGAGATTCATCTTTTACATCATGGTTCTTGAGGAGTTTTCAGACATCTTTAGGGTCTTCGTTGAACTTTAGCACAACGTTTCATCCACAAACCGATGGACAAACCGAACGTGTGAACCAAGTGCTTGAGGATATGTTGAGGTGCATTATTATTGATCTCAGAGGTAGTTGGATGAATCACTTACCTTTAGTGGAGTTTGCATATAACAATAGTTACCATTCTAGCATTGGCATGTCTCCGTTTGAGGCGTTGTATGGAAGACCTTGCCGTTCACCTTCATGTTGGACAGAAGTTGGAGAATCCAAACTCACGGGTCCAGAAATTATTCGTGAGACGTCCAAAAAGATCGCCTTAATTAGAGAAAGATTACACACATCACAGTGTAGACAAAAGAGTTATGCGGACAAGAGACGCCAGGATCGCGAATATGAAGTTGGAGACCTAGTACTTTTCAAAGTTTCACCCATGAAGGGTGTGTTACGTTTTGGTAAGAAAGGAAAACTTGCTCCTCGTTTTATAAGACCATTTCCTATTGTGGAAAGGATTGGGAAGGTGGCTTACCGCCTCGCTCTACCAGAAGTGCTAGCTAGGGTTCATAATGTTTTTCACGTATCTATGCTTCGAAAGAATGTGCGGGACGCAGATCAACACTCAGTAATAGACTATCAGGATCTGGAATTACAAAAGGATGTATCTTATGAAGAAAAGCCGTATAAAATCATTGATCGCCGAGATCATGTCCTTCGAAGGAAGACCATTCCCATGGTTAAGGTTCAATGGCACCATCACAATGACAAGGAAGTCACCTGGGAACGTGAGGAGGACATGATGACTCGTTACCCTGAGTTCTTCAACAATCTGGTAAGTGTGAATTCTTTTCGAGAACGAAAACTTTTTTTTAGGAGGGAAGATTGTAAAACCCCTTAACCTAGTGTGTGACTTAGTATAGTTGATATACTTATAACTCCCACAAACGGTTAAGAATATGGGTCTAGTTAGGAATTCGTGGCAAAGTCCCAGTAAAATTAGGAAAATGGACCAAGTATGTATATTAGAAGATTAGGGTTATTTGTTCTTCACGGTTGCTCTCAAAAATAAAATATCCTTCTAAAGTGTTCTTCCTCTATTTTCTTATATGCCGCAAGAGAAGTTTTGAAAAAGTAGGAAGACGGAGTTATAGAGAAGCATAATTGAAGATTATAGAGAGATTGTAGTAAAAGCGAAACAAGTAGGTTCTCTGATCCTTATTCCTTTTATGGTTGTTTTATTAAATGTAAGTAGGTTTTCTTCGTACTTATTTTCTCTGTAGATTCTTCTAATAACTGATTGTGTACTGTATATACTTTTAAAATTTGAATGTTAATTATGTCCGAGCAGATAGTTTGGTTGTGATAAGTCTGTATATGTTAGGGCGTTAGTGGATACCTAATGGAAGAATAAATCTATAAGAATTTCGTTCCTTTTATAAGTTAATAGTAGTATACATGCTAATGGTAAACTAGGCTTATAAAGCTTCTGGTTCCTTTTATAAGTTAACAGTAGTATACATGCTAATGATAAACTAGGCTTATTAAGCTTCTGGTTCCTTTTATAAGTTAACAATAATATACATGCTAATGGTAGATTAGGCTTATAAAGCTTCTGATATAAAAGACAAATTTGGTCTTTCTATAGTAGGTACAGGTGATGAGACTAATTTGGGTCTTTCTATAAGTAGGCACAGATGATGGAATTCATTTGTATACGACCGTTTCTTGTTTGATAGCGTCTTTTTGGACCACATTGTTATGATACTCTTCTTTCTGTTTCTTTGAGTGGATGTGAAGACATTGCCGTGAACTATCGTTGTAGAAATACAAATTGATATATAACAAGAAATGCATACTCAATATTTCTTCCACAAGCTGTGACTGTGTCACTGTGAGGTTCTTTGATTTTATTTTGGCAATGCAAAGCTTTTAGCCATGGTTAGGAAGACATAATATGAAACTCAGGAAGAATTCATTAAAAATCATATTTTGTTTTACTTAAGTTCCCCCCATTGCATGATTATTTGAATTATGGTTTATCTATTAAACTTAGACTGTTTCTTTAGTTCAGTGGGTGGTTTGAAATACAAACTTAGTTGGTATGCGAGGTTAACAGAGGCTATATACTAGTACAGTCGAGAGGGTACTAGTACAGTCAGATGACAATTAATAATGTGGTAAATAGGGGTTATTCGTTGCTATTGTGTTTGAATATTATAATAATGCCATACAATGATGAATAACATTATTTTTAGTTCGACGCGGTGGTTAGCATTTGAATTGATGTCGTTCTATTGATTACCCGAGTCCCGGGTAGGATAGTAAAGGCAACTATCAGTAGCTAAATTATTGGCGTGTCTATATTTGTTTGAGACTCGTAGTTGGTTCGACTCCCAGATATATGTTGGGCGATGACCGAGGGGTCGCCTAGAAGATATGGACCTATTATCTTGAAAGGGAGGTCGACAACACTTATCTTCCTACGCACCGTAAGAAATTAAGTGGACTACGTAAGGGTCGACATGTGTCGTCGTACAGTTAGAGAACGAAACTATAGAGAGGGGAAGTCGATTAGTTTCGTGGGTGGGAAATCTGTTTTCCGTTTCTTTTATATATAATGGTTTTGTGTGACTTTGTGTTTTGTCTTGATTTTAAAAGTCTATATTTCTGTTTAGGTCTTCGACCTTACTACTTTCAAAGAGGCACTCTTATAAACTATTTCTACCTGACGAAATCATTTCACGAACCTTGTTTCGCTAAATTATCCGTATAGGGCATAAGGGTGTGAGAATCTACTTTAAGTTGGGGTCTGACCCAACTTACTATTATTTTTTCAGGAACGATAGCCGTGGAGCGACCTAACTTGTAGAACGATCTTTGTCCCGGAAAGCTACATCCTTTTTATTCAAGGTGCTTAAACGATTAAATATTTTATAGCTTGTGCTTAAATCCAGACTTCTTTACTTTAAGTAAGACTCTTATCGTTTAAATTAAATATCCGACTTGCGAGTCGAAGATAACTATTTTTAAGACTTTCTTTTATCAGATTTTTTTTATAACGCTCGTCATTTTTAAATAAGATTTTCTTTTAAACTTATTATTCTTCAAAAAACCCCACACGATAGCCAGATTGACATTTGTTGGCTTGAAGGCTAGAGTGTGCTTTTTGTCCCATGAGTAGTGCAACACTTCTATTTTAGGGCGGCCGACCTAGAATGATGAGGTGGGGCGTTACAAAGTGGTATCAGAGCATTTGGTTACGGAAAATCCTTGGGAGCGGGTGTAGGGTCTTGTTGTTTCACATAGGCACAAATTATTTGTAGGAGCACAGTGATTTTATTTTTCTTTTGATGAAACTGTATGTTGATTGCTCCTTGTTTTTCCTTTTTCTTCAAGAATGGATGAAGATAGGAACAATGAGACTCGAGGTCGCGGCAGACCTAGAGGTGCTATTGGGCGAGGTCGTGGCAGAGGCCGAGGACGAGGCCGTGGTCGAGATGAGAATCTGACTGAGACTTCTGTTGATGAGAGTGTGGAGTAGCCTCATTATGGGGAAAACCATAGTTCTAGAGATGATACGAGGTCTGGTAGTAGGACTAGGTCCTCTGGTTGTTCCAGGACGATTCGTGTTGACGGAGGTGAAGCCGAACCTCAGGTAATAACTCTATAGTGCTGGTGTTGACGATTCGTGTTGACGATTCATCCAGTGACAACATATTATATACACAGGTGTAGCTAGTTGTAATACATGATGAAACCAGGTGCATCAGAGTGTACACTAAGATGAAAATAAATTCAACAAAATGTAAACAAGCATGTATACAGGTGCATAAAAAAGAGAAATTAGGGTTTAATAAAAAAAAGAAATTAGTTTTATGAACCATGGATGAACCCAGGTTCAAACAAATCTAAACCATATGTATACAAGTGCATCAAGTTTTTAACTAAGATGACAACAATTTGAAAATCAAATGTAATAAAAAAGACAATTAAGGTTAGGAAACTTATCAATTTGAGCATACTCTTCATTTCTCATCTTGTGAAATTGATTTAACACAAAACCCTAATTTTCTTAGTTCGAAGAATTTGAGAATTTTTTATTAAATTAGGGCATTAGGAAAACTATCCATTGTCGATGGTTGTGGAGAAAGACGATGATGTCGATGATGGTGTTGGTGTTGGTGTCGATGATGTTGGTGTTTGTGTTTGTAGTGGTGGAGAAAGATATTGGAAGAAGATGATACTATCGATGGTGATTTGGGTGTTTGTGATGCAGGTGGAGATGGAGCTGGTGGAGGAAAATGATGTCGTCAATGGTGGAAAAAGAGAAAATTTATTTTCTATATTTTTGAGTGAAGTTAGAAGAAAAAGATATATCTATTTTCCAAATATATTATCAAAGATATAATTGTATGTATAAAAGATACGTGACACCCGTACATTTCACCCAATCCAATAATTTACTCATTCGTTATGGTATGTTTTTAAGTATTTCTCGCATATGACCCACTTTTTTGTTATTAAAAAGGTTGCATTATTACATAAAACATCTGAATTTTGAATGACAGGAGGTCGACATGAAAGAAGTGTTGAGAAAAACGTATTGCCAACTTATAACCGGCCCAGTTTTGTGGTATAAATTTGAACATGTGTCTGGATTTGCAATTTAAACAAAACGCTGATGAGTGAGACAGGTATTGGCGACTCAAAGTTAGTTTTTGCGTTTGAAAGATAGCTTTTGCCAAGTGGTGAAGGTCAAAACTACTCTTGAACATATCAAGGTCCCCAATCCCATCCCATTCCATTGTAGTAGCTCTTATCTGGTAAAACCAATACGACACCGACGATAACGTGGTAGTAATGCTCCATTCATTGCCACTCTGAGGCTGTTTTCTGAATCAACAATTCTAAACAGACCGTGTATTTGAAAGGCGCTAAAATACAAAGATTAATAAAAGACACGTGCAAAACAAAAAAAGGTGCTGGTTTTTGTGAGCAGTTTTCTTGTGCATTAAAGGTATTAAAAATGAACAGCTGCAAAGAGTGTCCTGAAAACAGAGAACATGCCTTTATAGTCATGATCATGAACAGTAGAGTTAGAGTTGCACTTGCAACCTTATTACAGAGGTCAAATGACTCTTTTTATTTGGCAGTGTCCCGTTAAATTGACAACTTTTAATTAGTTGGGCAGTGTAATCGCGGCCAACTCGACCCAAAGAATAATAAAATTCTTATTTACTGATAATCTTAAGTCTCAGTTGAAGGATATAAGCGAGAATACTTTCTATTCTATAATCAAATATCAATCAATTTCTGACTTAAAATGTCCAGCTGATTTATTTATCTTTTTGGTTCTTTCTTGAAATTAAGACAGTTGAACTACTAGAATCTATGGGAAAAGAAGAAAATCTATAGTTTCCAACCGAACAACTTCCTCTTGCCTCATGCCCCCTATGAAGTGTAGACAAGTATGCCTCTTGGAGGTACAACTCAACTAAAAAGAGTCTCTGGAGAACATAGAAAGTATAAAGACTAGCCACACGTTGATTGTATAAGGTGTTTGGTGTCGGCTACAAGTAAGAGCTGCTGTCACAAAGCGAATATATGTAGTTTAATTTCTACACGAATAGACATTGCTGTTCCAACCAAACAAAATCTCAATTGCTTCGCGCTCCTGTTTTCATTTGCTGCCTTGAGAAATTCTATCACCATGTACCTTGTAGCCAGCCCAATTTGGAAACCTATCAAGTTAAAGCTGGCGAGTGACGATTAATTAGCCAAAAATAAAAAATAAAAATAAATAAATTAATAACTCCTGCTAGTCATGCTTAAATAAAATAAATAAATACTGCTAGTCAATTTTTAAACAGCATCAAGTACTTGGGAAGGAGACGTGACATGTTCCATTCCCCACACATGCATTGCCGTATTTTTGAACCCGACGGTCTAAACTCTGACCTATAAAATGCTCCATCTCATCAAGTCCCTATTTTACATTTTTTTTGAAGCATAAGTCCCTGTCCCTGTATGTACCTTGTACCTTTTCTTTAATTACGGCAACTGTTCAGCGCCCCCAAAACTTGATTTTATCTTAAACTTTTATAGTCATAATCATAAAACAGTAGAGTTTACAATCTACCTAAAGAGGTCAAATGACCTTTTTTTCGAAGTCCCCCATAATTGACGTCTTTAATTAGCTGGGTAAACACCTGTGGCAAAATGGACTACAGATTCTTTTTTATTTAGTTGACATATTCTTGCTTACCTATGTTTTTGAACTTCAAGTCGGAGGATAAATATCATGCTGTTTTTTTGTTTTTTTTTTGGACTTAAACAGTTTAGTTGATTTATTTTTTTCTTCACTCTAGAAAAGAATAAATGAATGAAATAGTTGAGCAACTACTGTCTAGAGTACAAGAACGCTTCAAAAAAATGGAGTAAGCTCTTTTCTGAGCCCCCCTAGAACATCGGTGGTGGCGTTGATCGGTGATCTTCTATCTTCAATCATAACCTCGGTGATCGTTGATCGGTCTGGATACAACAAAAATAAACAAAAGAGACTCAAAAATGCCCTAATCTGAACATAAACACAAATATAATCTCTCTTCAGCTTAGAGCATCTGTAATCGTCGACTAAATCGACGATCAAAGATGAAAAATAATCGATAGTCGACGAAAGTGAGCCACAGACGTCGATTACATTTAGTATTTGATCGATGAAAATCATTGTTCCAGATTAAATCTGATCGCTGATCGACGACTATAAATTATAGTCGCGCGTTACGTTATGGTGTCGTTTGTTTCCGAGCGATTCTACAAAATTCCGTTTAAAAACAAGGACGTAGAGTTGGCATTCCGCCAGTGTAAACGGGATACCTAAATTCCGCTCGTCAACACGAAACTCTGGAAGCTCGTCCTCGTCATAAGCGAGGTACCTTGAAACCGTTCCAACAATTCAAACACGGGCGTGGTGCTAGCCCTGCGTTTACGGTTGGGCGTCATATTGTTGCCACGCCTGGAGGTGGGCGAGTGGCCATGTCATCGTTGGTGGAAGGGCGAGGTAATAGCCCTCCGTTCAGGTGACCGTTATACTTCAGTTCAAATGTTCAAATGTTAATACTTCCGTTGAAATGTTACCGTTGTAGTTTAACGGCTATATTTTTACCCTATATATGGGATAACAGACGAATGGCATTTTACTGAATGCATTCATATTTTGTGTAAAAAATCTAAAGTTTGTTTTTATTTCTAATCGATAAGTAAAATACCACCATCAAAACCACGAGGTCCAAATTTTTCGTCTTTTGAAGATGTTACGATGTGTAGAATTCATTTGTCAATTTCTCAAGATTCTAGCATCGGTACCGATCAATCTGAAGATCAATTATGGTCACGTATTTTATTCCGGATGAAAGAAGATATACCTACTATGCCAGTACGTACTTGGACCTCCCTTCAGAAACGATTTCAAATTATAAGTAAAGATGTTGCGCTATTGTCTGCAAAGGAGGCTAAAGTAGAAAGGGAACATCATACTGGTTGGGGTCCTGAAAATAAGGTAACTCTCGTTTAATTATGCTTATTACAGTTGTCCATATGATTGTATATCCTTTAACAAATTGAATTGAACCCAAGCTCCCCAAATGAAAAATGAAATGTGTTGGTAGTATCCCAAAACCGCTCGATTATAAAATCGATTAGAGCTTGGGATGAATCTACAACAGGTAGGGATAGTAATCTGCCCCAACCTCCCCTTTCTATTACATATTGGACCCTATTAGACTGCTGAGTAATTCTCTTATAGACCTGTAGAACTGATTTAAGAGAACCACGATGGTCAAACCTGAAGTTGGCGTCAGAGGAATATGTAATATTTGTAGAAACATGTTCCTCCATATCTTCGACAACGGTGTAATGTTCCAGGCCCGGAACATCTACTGACTCGGGGACCATGGACTGTGCTTCAGATCCCTCTGTGATTTTGGCTTTTTTGCTGGTTTTCTTTCTGCCAACCCATCTCGAAACAACATTACTTGACATCTGTGGTAACAAATAATAGAACATTGTCATTAAAATGAACAAATCACGACAATGCATAAACACTTAAATTTTTTTTAACACCACCTAAACAAGTAGGGAAAGCAAAATTTACATACACATTTGTACAAACAATTGTACATTAAACATTCTAAAAATACATACATCATTATCAAAATACAACAATCACACCCATTATAACCATTCTAAATCAAATTACACAATTGCAAAAATTCCATACACATTTGTTTTTATATTAAATCAAAATTAAATCAAAATTAAATAAAAATTAATTTTTTTTCTACACAACATAATACATTCAACCAAAAATTAAACATAAACCCACTAAAAATTAACTACAACAATTTCGTATTGTATGTTCAATTTAACAAATAGCAACACATTTTAAAACCTAAAATTCATAACATGTACATAAACCCTAAAAAAATTCCCAATTTTATAATTATATGACAAATTCATATTTCAATAATGGGTTTATAATAAACTAATTAAACAACATGTACAACCAATTTAACAAATTATTCATCTAAATTATATACGAAATTAACGAAATTAAAACAATTGAATTTAAGTATTTTTAGGGTAGAAAATATACCTTGATTTTTCTTCAAATTTGGTTGACCAAATTATTAAAATGGGAACGGGATATTGGGTTATCGTCAAAGAGGTGCAAGTTGTTGCCAAAATTAGGTTGTTAAGAATGTTTTGGATGGGAGTGGTAGGAGGCGGGAATGGGGGAACAGGAGGCGAGAGAAGAAGATGAACAAACAGAGAAAAATTAGGGTTATATTTCCTCCAACACCCAGGCGGAAAATTGGAAAACCGTCTACAATTCCTAGACCCAACCCGAGCATCACGCCCGACAATTCCACCACACATGTGGCTCGCACGCCAATCCAGCGTCATTTTAATACCTCGTCCGTTTATTAATTCACATGGGTATTCCGCACACTTCGTAGACGTGAATTAGACATTCCGCCTGAACAAACGGAAAATTGATATGCCGATGGGAGAATAAGCGACATTCTAGGATCGAGTTTGTAGTTTTGGTTTGCGGACGGGAGATCAAAATCTCGCATATACCAGGCGTTGTGTTCATGGCTCGTCCGTTTTTCCAAGCGAAAATACAGTAATTCGCTAATACCCAAACGCCAGTTTACTGCATCGCTTGATTATTCCCCACTGTTTTTACCCCGGATAAAAGATCAAATTTTTTGATCTTTGATCGATGGGTATAATCGTGTGATTCTGGACGCCCTAAAGCACATCGCCTTAAGGAGAATCCATAACAATGACAAAACCTATTTCCCTGGGTTGGGCTACAATCATAACCTCGTCTGGATACAACTCAATCTCTTCATCATCAAAATAAACCTGCAAATAATGAAGATGATGATCTTCACACATATAAACCATCTCATAAGCAAAAAATATGGCCATGTCTGATTTTTGGATGCTCGCTCTTTATCTTCCTCTAGACCTTTCGATTAATTGGTAAATGAAAAATCTCTGAAAATACTTCAACCTTTATAGCTATTTTGGGTTTTCTTTCCAATATCCATATTAATTATCTCCACTTTGTGGATTCCGAAGAGTCTCTTCTGTTTGTTTTTTTCATCTTCCAGAGTCCTTATTTTTTGGTTCTGATTCTATGCACCAATAGAAGGTGTATCAAATCTATTTCAAAATCGTTTCATGTATTTTCAAAAATTATTGAGGTTACTTGGATTCAAAAGTCTTAAAATTTATCACTGTCGGTGATCGGTGATTCCCTCCGGTAGCTTTTGAAAACTATCACCTACCTTTTTTCATTCAGTAACCAACAATGGTTACTTTTTCAAATTCAATTTTTTACTAAAAATGGTAAATTCTTTACTAAATTACGTCTGCCTTCGGAGTACTTTTGACAACTGGCCTCATGGAGTATTTTCGAGATTTCTCTGCATCTTAGTATGGTGGTATACTTTGAAACCATACCTCTAAGAGCAACTGCAACGGGCGAGTAAAGTAGAGAGAGAAGAGAAAATTTTCTCTTTACTCGCCAGTATGCAGCCGCAACGGGAGAGTAGATATAGGATTTAGTCCAGTTTTGATACAGTATCAGAGTAACTTTTCTCCGAATTCTAAGTATAGTTGCACGGGCATGTGAGATAACGTATGCCGAATACGTTCAGCTAGAGAAGCGTATTTATATCAGAAGTATCCCTAGAGAAACGTGTGGTATTTCGGTCAGCTAAGTATACGTCTCATAATACGGTTAGCTGCAAGAACGCCCTTGAAGATACGAAACATTACAGTAGCGCTTCACTGCACGGTGTTCTGGCTCGACGCTTCACACTTCCGCGCTTCTATAAAATGCCGTCCAAAACATACGGTGTGATAGAAGAACTCCTACCCATATACGATTCTTCCTGGACACCGTATGAGATGTATACGTTTAATTAGGGGACCGCCTGTTTAGCACGTCATCTCTGGAACCCCCCCCACAAGCACACGGCCTCCTAGCTAGCCGTGTTTCATCATACGGCCTCATAACAAGCCGCAAATTGCACGGTCTCCTAAGTGGCCGCCGTGGTTCAAATTTGTTACCGTTGGAGCAGTTCTTCAGACGGTTCGTAAAGGAAACCGTATGGATTCCAAACGGTCCCTTAGTGTGCCGACTGCTATTCTGAGAACCGTTGAGAAAATTTTACAACGGCTAGTAAACTGATGTATATAAATTAGTTGGTTTACTTGTTCTGTTTCATCTACCCCATCTTTTCATATTTCATTCCTATTCCCATTGTTCCCTATTCCGGTCAGTTCGTCATTATTTTCCAATAATTTGTTGATCTGATTTTCCATTTTTGTTCTGTCCAATTAGTTTTTATTCAGTATTATTAATTTCAAAATGGCACCAAGACCCAGAGGTCCAAATTTTAGTACAAATGAAGATGTAACCATGTGTAGAATTCATTTATCAGTATCTCAAGATTCTACTGTTGGTACCGATCAATCAGAAGACAAATTATGGTCTCGCATCAAAGATAGAATGAAAGAAGTTATACCTTCAATGGCTGATCGTAGTTGGACCTCCATTCAAAAACGATTTCAGGGAATAAGTAAAGATGTGGCTCTATACTCTGCAAAGGAGGCAGAAGTAGAACGTCAGCACCACACTGGATGGGGCCCTGATATAAAGGTAAGGCAACACTTAATTTTTAAGCACCCTTAGTCGAGTTTTAAATTGTATGTCATGCACTAAGTATTTTTGTAAACAACGATACACATGTTCAAGAAGTAAGGAGGCTGTTCAAGGAAGCTAATGGAGGTAAACCATTTAAGCATGAAGAGTGTTACGCAATTATGTTAGAGAACATAAAATATTCACGACGATCAACCGTTGTTTTCGATTCATCCCAAGCCGAAGAATATTCTGGTAGTAGCGATGATAACCCGGAAAGACCTTCATCTAGCCAAGCCCAATGGAGTGGAAACGAAGATATAGGAGATATACCAAACACGTATCCACGGCCAATGGGAAAAAAAGAGTCAAAAAGCCTAAAGAAAACGGGGAGAGGAAAATCTAGTGCCCAAGCAGAAGCTTTGGATATAATTATTAACAACCAAAAAAACTTCAACAACAGTTATAACGAAAATACTAAAAGGAAGATTGATCAGAGAGATGCCGAGCTTGCACCAATGGAGGAGTATCGCTTAGTAAAAGAGGAGTATCGAATAATGATGACGGACGTCTCCCTATTAGATGACGCAACAAAAGAGTGGATTGAAATTAGGAAACAAGAGATTTTACAGAAAAGAAGAGAATCTCGGATTACCTAAATCAGTATTAATCTGGGCTTGTAATTTTCCTTTTAATTAATGAAAACTTTAACTTTTGAGTCATGAAAAACCAAGTAAGTCATTTATTATCACTGAAAAAGCAGTACAATTTAAGATAACTCGTTCTCACATGAGTGGTGTCTCCGATGGTTCACATTAGATATACCCACATTACTAAACGATATTTAACTTTCATGCATCACCGAAATCAGACCATATATGTTCGATCAAGTCATTTCGTAATTGAATGTGCTTTTCTTTGCTATGTACTGCAAGTCGGCGGTGGTGTTGTGACATCCTTGATAGTTGAGCAGTTCGATGACGTGAAATTGTAACTGGTGCATGGTTGCGGCCTTGGTCATATTCATGTGGCCAATCCCCGGGTATACGTTCATCCTCCATAATCATATTATGGAGTATAATAACAATTTTCATTATATATGCAAGTGTGTCGAAATTCCACATTCTTGCAGGTTGTTTAACGATTGCAAATTGGTTTTGCAATACCCCAAAGCCTCGCTCCACATCTTTTCGGCAAGCCTCTTGCATAGAAGAGAATTTGCATTTTTTTTGTGAATCTGGATGCTTGATCGACATGATAATGGTTGCTATCTTAGGGTATATCCCATCTCCAAGATAATATCCCATATCATAATGGTTCCCGGTCATACGGAATGTCCCCTCCAACACCAATACTAATCCCGGTCAGCATCGTCCAGTCCAAAGGTGTAATCCCCATTTCACCAAACGGAAAGTGGAAGGCGTTTGTGGTGTCCCAGAAACGCTCGACGATGTAGTCTATCATTGCATGTGACGACTCGCCAAACACCATTGTCAACAATCGCGTCCATCCTGCCTTTTCGATAATAATAGTAGCTCTAGGGCAGTGCTCAGATATAACATGATAATGTTGTTGGACCGATTTTATAGACCCGCGATGCATGTACTTGGTCTTTGGGTCTGCCCTGAGACTCATATTACATGAAGCGTGGGCGTCATCTTCCACCATTACAAGGCCACCATCATCGTTCATTCCTTCCGGCACCTGATCTACTACCGGGTCCTCCGATGTTGTTGCTTTTTTGTTCCTTTTTTTCCCACCAACAAATCGAGAGGCAGATTTCCTCAACATCTTTTTCAAAAAAATTGTCAACTCAAGGGAAAAATAATATTACTCCTTATTTTTCCTTAACATAACAAAATATTATAACGAATGCAATAGCTGAACCAAAACTAAAAAGTACTGAACCTAAATCCACTAAATGGATTTCGAACATTTAGAGGATTGATTTTCCGAATTCTATTTTCTGGTACCAAATATAACTAAAAAATAAAATGCAAAACCACTTACAACTGTAACAATAACTTCTACTTTCAAAATTATATTTTCAACTTCACTCAAAACATCCGGATTCAATGAACCCACATTTCTAAGCTAAGTTCCAAACCATTTTCTCAACGAAACCTCATGAAAACTTAAAACCCAAACTCGATTTCCTTACATGCGTGCAATGTGTAGTACAAAAGAGGCCAGAAATATGGGCGACTCAAATTGAACAATATATAACAATTTTAAACAAATTCACAGAGTTGTTACCTCCAAAAAATCTTAGGGCAGTGGAACAAAAATTACTGAAATTGCACGAAAATTAAAATGTACAGACGATTTAACCAATCAATAAAACTCTGATTTTTCCTCTTACCATTTTTAAGCACAAATTGTTAAAGATTATATTAACATTTCCAAATAAGTTCATAGTTTCATTAAGACATTAAAAGAGGACAGTTTCACAGGGTTTCTATGGCGCAATCACAGTTTCACAATTTCATCATTAAATGGACAGTTTCACAGAGTTATCAAGAATCAAGAATCAATAGCAAGCCGTAAAAAGAAAAAGATAGATGACAGTGTGGAAGAAAGCTTTTACCTTTGATGAAGTAGGGTGTAGGTTTAACCGTCTTCTTCTTTTCCTGCGGCCGTTCTTCTGTAAGTGGAGAAGAAAATGTTCATACGGTTCCCACACATAACTATAAATACTAAACCCTACCACACGGTCAATTACCAAGCCTCCCCTGTGCCACACGGTCCCTTATGAGCCGCTCCATGGGAGAAATTGGTCTCCTACCAAGCCGTCCACCCATACGGTCACTTAGAGCTACTCCCAAGTTACGTACGGTCAGTAATGGCAACTCCAAAAACTATTAAGGTACACGGCCTCTTACCAACCCGCCCAACTATCTCACGGTTGCTTAGCCAGCCGCCCCATGGAGAATCGGTCTCCTAACTGGACGTTGATCCATACGGTCACGTAGGTGCGCTGCCAAGTTGTATACGGTCATGTAGAGCAACTGCCAAAACATTAAAACAGTCAACTGGGTGGTCGTTTCAGAGGTAAGCGTCTTTCAACGACGGCGTATCGGGTGATACGGCCACCTAACTAGACGCAACAATTATTACGACCTTCTATGAAGCCGTCTCTCGTAATACGGCCACCTAACTAGACACTCAGTCATACGTATTGTTAACTGAGCGCATTATATTTGGCGCTCATTCGGATGATCGTTTAGTTACGTGCTCTTCTAAGTGAACGACAATACAACATACATTAGGATAGCTAACCGTCCGTGTTATATTCGGCTTATTAAGAGAACGCCTTGTATCATACAGCTAACAAGAAGAACGTGCGAGTAAAATTTACTCTTCTACCGCTGTGGTTTTTAAACCAAAGACCAAACCAAATTTGGTTTTTAGTCGATACGGTAGTCGCACCGTTACAGTTGCCCTAAGTTATAGTATTCTTAATAGCGGATATAAAGGAAAAGGCAGCTTAAAACCCACTGGGTAAAGAACATACTATGTTATTTATTTAATAAACAGATTTCAGTTTAGAAAATTCTCTCCCTTTCCCTTTTCTGTTTTCTCTCATTAATTCTTTCCAGAAATATTCTCTTTGATATGATCCGGAAAAATCATTTACTTCTCCTTTCCTTTGTTCTTGGTTAAGGTGTCTTTAATATTATGTTTTGTTCTGTTTTTAGTAGATCTTCATTCTCCTTCATAATGAATTTTCTTTTAAGAAATAACCCTTTGTATATGTATGTGCATATGAATTCTATCAATGCAAGAGCCTCTACTAGAGATTCACCTCCTTCTGCTCTAATGCCGATACAGTTGGATGGTTTGCATGCTTGTCGTGAAAACTCCTTAATTGGTAGGGTTTTCTCAACAACCTCTTATGATCAAACCCATCTTAAAAAGGCTTTGAAATACAGATGGGGACCTTATGTTAAGTTTGATCTGACTGAAATTGAAAAAAATTTGTTCCTTATAGAATTTGTTGAACGTCAAAATATTGTAATGGTTTTAGTAAACGGACCTTGTTTTGTCTTTGGTAATGCTTTTCCTCTTTGTTCTTGGTCTCCTGAGTGTTTTGTGCAAGAAAATAATTTGAAACACATTCCAGTTTGGATACAATTTTTAAACTTACAAAACTTTCATTATTATGAGTGTATCATTGCACAAATTGGAGGTCAGTTGGGTAAAGTTTCTGAAATTTTTTCTTCTAATGCCTTCCCTAAGAATGGTGAGTCATAATGGTTAGAGTGGAAATTAATATTGAAAGACAACTAAAGCACTCAGTGAGAGGAAAAGTAAGCTCAAACTATGAATCTTTCATCTACTTCGTTTATATGAACTTACCATGTAAAGTTTGCAGCAACTGTAATAGATTAGGTCATGTAAATGACAATTGTGCTATTAGGTTAGGTCTGCCTTTGGAGGAATTATATGATCTTGGATCTGAGGAGACCTTTGATGATTCACAAATCTAGGAAGAGGATTTTAATGTGTTGTTCGATAATCAAATTGATGTTGCTTACCTTTTAGATTCATCCTTGAACTCCTCTTTTTTTTCCTTATTCTCCTTCTTCTATCCTTAGAACTCCTAAGATGGTTGATGAGTATGAATTTTTGGATTTACTCTATAGACCCGACCCAGTATCGGATATTATGGGAGCAGAAGTAGGTTTAGCTTCAGGCCCATCCCTTGATGGATACGATTCATACCTAAATGAATTTTGTAAAAAAAAAGAACCTTTACGGATATCTCCTCAGCAATCCCTCCTCTTTCGCCTCTTCCGGATTACAGAGATATTACCAATTGGGATTTGCAAGTATAAGGAAGAGATGCTCCAAGATGTTGCTAATCAGTCTCTTGTCTCTCATTCTTCAAAGGAAGTAATTATCATTAGTGACTCATCATTGGAAAATGATTTTCAAACCCCTATTCTGGAAATTGCTGAATCTTCCAAACTAACTTTCATTATTACCTTCTCCCCTTTTTCTGAGGATTCTTCAAAAACTTCAAAATCTTCTTCAAAAATCTAGTAAAAATGATTCTTCAGATCTTTTTCTAACTCTACCCTTGTCTTTGTCTCCTGAAGAGGTTTTGGCTAGTACTAATTTCAAACAATATGGCTCGGTGATAGATGAAATAAACAATAATTTTGCTTCTTCTACACCATTTTATGAAAAGATAGAGGTACCGATGAAGGATGTCAATGAGAGAAATAGGGGGCTCGGGTACTTTTCTCTCTTGATACTTTCATTATGAACAATTGCTTAATACAATCTAAAATAACACAGTTGAATGATAGAGTATTTAGATTCATAATAATCTTGGGTTAAATATTTGTTTGAGTTCCATTTTTAGCTCAACTAGGTCAATTTACACATTCTGATTTTTTTTCTTCTAAATCTTAAAACTATCTACTGTGAATTTTAGTTTTGTATTCTGTACTCACAATGTCTCACTATGAAATTAATAGTTCGGAATACACAAGGTTGTAAAAATAAAAAAACTAGACAACACATAAATCACATTATTCAATCTGAAAAACCTGACGTACTCTTTTTATTAGAAACTAAAAATCATAAACCTTTTATGAGAACTTTGCTCTCAGACTTCCCTAATATTCATCTGATAGACCCCATTGGTAAAGTTAGGGGAGTAACATTATCCTGGGTGGATGGTTTCCACTTTGAAATAGTACATTGGGATACAAATATGATAATAAAAACAATCTTTCATGAGAAGCAATGGCTACTAACAACCTTCTATGGTAGTCCATATAAACCCAACAAAATTAATTCTTGGATCTTCCTAGAGGAAATTGCCCTAAAAGTGATGCACTATAAAATGGCCTTGATTGTAACTGGTGATTATAATCAGGTACTAAACCAATCTGAAAAGCATGGAAGAATGCCAAATGAAGCTGAACCTTTCAATAAATTATTAATTAGATCTGCTCTATCTGACATAGGATAGGTGGTAGTAATTTCACTTGGAACAACCAAAGAGAAGTAACACAAAATATACAAGAAAGACTGGATAAGGCCTTTGCTAATATTGATTGGCAAATCCTATATCAAACAAAAACAAACCATCTACCACATATAGGATCAGATCATCGTCCTCAAAGACTTGATTTGGTAACTAGCTCTACAGACCAATATACTTTTAATTTTTTTGATACTTGACTAAGATATACCTCATGTATAGATCTATATACATAAAACTTGGAATAATTCTCTTGGAAACACAACTGAAATAGTTGTTAGTAACCTGGATTGCTTAGGAGAAATTCTGGCCAAGTGGAAAAAAAAAACTTTTGGAGCTCCTCATAGGAATATATCAAAAGTACTAAAACAGTTGGAGGGTCTAAAAAATACAAAACATTATAACAACAAACAACTTCACATAAACAACAAAATTAAAAAAATTAGAAACTCTTTACGATACTCAAAATGAGATAACAAAAAAGCTATCTAGAGTTAATACTGTCAAGTTAGGGGGAAAAACACAAAGTTTTTTCATATTAAAATTCTAAAAAGAAGAAAAAGGAACAAAATTGATTGTATAACAAACCAGGAGGGTGAGGTACTCTTCAATAACCTAAAATTGTTGAAGAATTGAGAAATCATTTCTCAACTATTTTTACTGCACACCTATTTGTTCAGACCAGGAATTAATGGACCTCATGCCTAGTATCACTACAGAGCATGACAATGTTAAACTATTAGAGATTCCTACAACTTCTGAAGTTTGGGAAGTGGTAAAACAAATGAAACCCAAGAAGTCCCCAGGTCCAGATGGCTTTCCAGTAAGCTTTTATAAGCATAATTGGGAACGTATGAATTCAGATAGTAAAGCTCATCCAGGATTTTTTCATTACTAAAATCTTAAACCCCAAATTAGATGAAACCTTTCTTTTTCTGATTCCTAAAATAAAAAATCCTAAAACCCCTGATGACTTTAGGCCAATTGGGCTAATTAATACACCATATAAAATCTTGTAAAAATTATTAGCAAATAGACTTAAATACACATGGAGAAGTTAATATCCCCTTTCCAGAAAACTTTTCTATCTTCTAGGCAAATAAAAGACAATATTCTGGCAGCTCATGAGTTAATACACTCACTTAAGAAAATAAAAACAAAAATTGGAGGTCTAGGAGTCAAAATTGACATGTCAAAAGCCTTTGACAGAGTCAGTTGGGACTTCTTGTTGAATACTCTTAAAGCTTTCGGCTTTAGTAATGGGTGGTGTTCACTTATCTCCCAATGTGTCTCAACTGCATCTATTGCAGTTCTGCTAAATGGTTTACCAGGGGAGTTTTTCAGTCCATCTAGGGGCCTAAGGCGAGGAGACCCATTGTCTTCTTACCTTTTCATAATATGTATGGAAGTTTTCTCTAAGTTATTATTAGCTAAACAACATACTAATCGCATACAAGGAATTAAAATCTCTAGAAATAGTATCCCAGTTTCTCACCTCTTTTTTGTAAATGACTGCCTCTTGTTCACAAAGGCAAATCTGATATATTGTAAAAATTTATTAGACATAATTGAACAACTCAGTAAGGGCTCTGGACAGTTAATAAATTTTAACAAGCCAGGTTTATTTTTTAGGCCAAAAACATATCATAGGCATCAGAGAATGATGATTAAACTTCTTAAAATAAAAAATATAGCTTAAACGACTCCTACATAGGAGCACCACTCTTTATTGATAAATCTAAGCTTAAAACCTTTGATACCATTGTAGACAAAATATAACAAAGGGTTAAAACTTGGAAAAGTAAGCATCTTGCTCAGGCAAGTAAATTAGTTCTCAATAAGTCAGTCTTAGGGTCCTTACCAATATATCAAATGGGATGTTTCATTTTACCTAAGAAAATAACAAAAAAAATTAATGCTATACAATGTGATTTATGGTGGGGAAAAGATGCTAATAATAAAGGTATCTAACTTAAGGCATATGATTTTCTTTGTAAACCAGGACTTGGTTTCAAGAAGCAAATAAATTAAACAAGGTAATGATTGCAAAACTTGCTTGGAGACTAGTATCTGAGCGTGACTCTCTGTGGGCTAGCTTAGTTAAAACAAAATAATTTCATAACTGTTCTATCTTTCATACTAAAAAACATTACAATGCATCATGGATCTGTAAATGAATACTAGAGAAAGTGTCTTTAATTCATAAACACATCTGTTGGGAGGTTGGAGATGGCCTCATGATAAATATTTGGTTAGATAATTGGATCCCAGGTATGGAGACAAGCCTGTCTAGATACTATGGAGGAAATCAAAACTCAATAACACTTGTGGTTGAGTTAATAGACTCAACCAATAAGAAGTGGAACTCTAAAAAACTTAGAAATAACTAACTAATACAAGGTATCTAGAATATGCTCACTCGATCTCTTAAAACAAAACAGGAGCCTTCCGCATGAGCTGACCAGATGAAGGAGTTTCCTAACCCCGGTCTACCAAGACTAGCCTAACTAGCTGATATGACTCCATTTTCTTTACTTTCAGCAGATGAACCACCTCACGTAATCGTCGTACAAATACTTAACAAGGTCACCATTCCTTCCCTATCTTCTCCAGTCGAGTCTCAAAAGGGGCCTTCTAAGGGATCCGGGTTCACTACTGGTTCGACTTAAGAAGCCGACGATTCCTTCTCTAAAGTGCAATTGCTGATGCCATTTTAGGTATTAAACTTTTCACATTTGAGACAGGAAAACTAAAAAAAGATAAATTAAGATGGACTTTAACTAGTAATGGAGAATTTACTGTCATATCATTTTACAATAACTTTCAAAACAATGCTTCTGCCTATCCTCAAAATACTACAGAAAACTTTTGGAAATCTGTTTGGAATCTGGAAATTTCACAGAGAATAAAACTTTTTGTCTGGAAATGCATTCAGAATGCTCTGCCAGTTAGACAAAAGCTAGGGAAGTAGCTTAATAACATTGAAATAAACTGTATATTTTGTAATCATCAAGAAGAACCTATCAAACATTTTTTTTCCGAATGTCATTATGCGAAATATGTTTGAATGCTACCTCCTTATGCAGGGCTAAAAATTGGTACTCTCGCAGGAAGTCCTTTTGTAGACATATATAACAAATGGATTACAGGACATGGTGTCATTGAGATGATAAAAGTGGTAGCGACAAAATGTTGGTTAATCTGGAAAGAAAGATGCTTAAGAATTATCAAGAAAAATCAACTTCAAGTCTGCAAATCTTTTTAGCAGTATAAAGACATTTGGATTTCTGGTCCATCAGAATGAAAAAATAAAAATAAATAATCTTCTTACAACACAAACTTTAGAAAAGGGGTGGAGAGCACCTTTAAGAACCAATTCTAAATTAAACTTTGATGCTTCTTGGGTTGATGATATACTCAAATCAGGATATGGTTTAATTTTTCAAAATCATGCAGGCGAAGCTATCGCAGCTAGATATGGGTCCTTCTATGCAAACTGCCCGGAAGAGGCAAAAGCTCTAAGCCTACTTGAAGCTGCATACTGGGTCAGAGACATGGATTTCCACACCTTCTATGTTGAGGAAGACTGCAAGAGAGTATTAGATTTCGTTCAACAACAAAGAAACACGGTCAACTGGAGACATCAATCCATAATCTCTGAGGCAGTAAAAGTTATAAAGGGATGCATCAACTTTTTGGGTTTCAACTTTACTTACAGGGAAGGTAATCATGTTGCTGACATCTTGGAAAAAGAGGCTAGAAAGACAACAGTTTTAAAGCAACAATGGTATGATATTCCAAGTTTCATTGTACATTTAATTCAAGTAGAAAAAACAGGTAGTATTTCGGTTTCAAATCTTATTTCAAATGTTGTAGTTATTGGATCAAGTCAGTTTGTTGGGGGTTACTCATATTCAGGGCATTCTGGAGGAATGGGGACAACCAACATACACAATGATCCTCTATAAGTTTTCCTTTCTTGGTATAATATAATAATTTAAAAAAAGAAAAGAAAAAAGAATGCTTCAAAAAAAAAACTAAGGTAAAAGAAGAAAATATATGTAGACTAATGCATACAAAACCAACAACTCCCTTTGCCTAATCTTTTTTCTTATGGAATTGTAGGGACATTTTTGTTGCGGTACAACTTGACTGAATCGAGTCCTTGCTTATTCGTAAATACACACTAAGCTCCCCAAACACCTAAAAACACTATTTATTAATCTGGCAGAGTTGGCTTTGGAAATGTTTGATCACTCGGTCTGTTTAGACTTTTTACACTGGAAACAGAAAAATCTTGGACCATATTGATATTAATAAGTTTCTTACGATTAAAAGTAAAAGTTGTACCTTTTCTTTGAGTGTTACACACAAATTCCGACTAAAATTTCCTAGCTAATTTTAGATCTATTTGTTTTATGTTAGGCCTACCACTAAGAATTAAAATAGGGTTATTATGAAATAAAATCAAAATCCCTTCATTCAACTATTTTTGTTAATGACTAATATGCTTAATTAGTATTAATTAATCATGTTAGTTGTGAATTAATTGTTTTAGTTGTGAAATTAATTGTTGTTAATGAATATTCAAAACATAAAAAAAATTAAGAAAAATTGATTTTTTTTGTTGTAAGAACATCAACCAAGAATCGGTGGATGTTTATGACCTCGTAAGCCGATTCTGGTTTGGTGTTCTTCATTGACGAAAAACATGAAGAATCGGCGTATATGGGTGATCATATCAACCGATTTTTAGAATCGGTCGATATTAACATCCATATCGAGTATCGACCGATTGTTAAAAAAAAACTAAAAAACGATTTTTTTTTTTCATAAAAATTTATCCATAATCGATAGATAAGGTTCCCCAAGTGTTCCCATTCTAAAAAATCAAATTCAAAAGTTTTTTTTTTTTTTGCCAAGAATCAGTGGATATAAATACATTTATCCACCGATTCTAAACTTGACATTTTCTTTGACTGTTTTGGTCTTAACTTTTTCGTACGACATCAGAATGACCTTATTCTTTTTGCGTTGAAATTGTCTTTTCATTCTCTATGAGAAATAGTTAGTAATCCCTAGATTTGTACAAGTTCCATTTGATGTCTTACTTCTATCCATCTTTGCATGTACTACAAGACATCCAAGGAAGTATAAAATCAAATGGAACTTGTAAAAATACAGGAATTCTTAGCTTTTTCTTTTAGATAATAAAAATATAAGTTCAACATAAAAAGAATGAGGTCATTCTGACGTCGGATGAAGAAGTTATGAGCAAAACAGTCAAAGAAAATGTCAAGTTTAGAATCGGTGGATAAGTGCATTTATATCCACTGATTCTGGGAAAAAAACATTCCAAAAAAACTTTTGAATTTGAGTATTTTAGAATCGGCACACGTGGGGAACCTTATCCACCGATTCTGGAAAAAAATTTATGAAAAAAACTATCGTTTTTTAGAATATTTTTTAACAATCAGTCGATATGGATGTCAATATCGACCATTTTAGAGTGTGATTATTTAAAATCGTTTGATATGATCACCCATATACGTTGATTGTTCATATTCTTCATCAATGAAGAACATCAAACTAGAATCGGCATACGTGTTTCATGATATCTAGCGATTCTAGTTTGATGTTCTTCATGGATCAAGAACATCAATAACAATGGTCATCGTGTGAGTGTTTTATTAGCCGGCTGTTCTTGAACCCAAAATTTTTCCAAATTTTTTTAAAAAAACTAATCAAAAAAATAAAAATTGATTTGAAAAAGAAAAAGACTCTAATTTTTGATTGGTTTTGAGGGAAATAGAAATAGATTTGAAGTATTAGGGATAAGGATAAAAATGTAATTTTAACTAGTGAGGGTAATTTAGTAGTTTTACTATTTTTAGACACCCCTTATCCCCTCACCTAGGTGAAACAAAATTGGGTAGGCCTAAAGTAAACGGGTAATCCTAAAATTAGCCTGGTAAAATTGCCTTCCCAACAAAACCAAAAACTAAAACAACAGAAATAAACAAGTACTAGGAATTACTAGTTAATCCACTTTTAGTGACCCGTTTAATATGTAATGCACCCATTTTATCGAGATTAATCGGTAGTCCAAAAATAAGTTTTTGGACTAGATTTATTACTCGCTGGTCCAACTCAGTGTGAGTTATGAGAGATATTTTTAAAATATTCCTAGTTCACTTTTTCTCTAACGTACATATAAAACTAGTAGAAATCAAATCTTGCCATATTTTCTTTCCTTTCTTCAGCTCAGACCGGAATTTCATTCTCTCTATGCTTCTGCCGGTGTTCTTCCGTTTTAGAGTTTCGATCTCAAATCTCCAGGGTTTTTTTCTAGTTAATTTTCTTCTATGTTTTTTGATTTATGTTATGCTTTGTTCTGTTTTTTTGTTTTTTTAAACTGAAATCATGATAATCAACTCGATTTCACGATTTTGTTGTTTTTCTTACACTGAAATCGTGATGATTATCGTTTTTTATGCATGTTTTGATCTCGTTTTTGTTTTTGTTTGTGTTTTAGTGTTTATGTTGATTTTTGAAACTGATTTTTATAAATTTTCTATTTTGTTCATTAGATCGTCGTGTGTTGTTTGTTTACATGTAGTTTGATAATAGGTATGATTTGGTTTTCTTTTGTTTTTTCAGGAACTCGTGATTTTTGTTCTTTTTTCTGGGTTTTTTTGAATGATTCTTCAATACATATTAATACGTACTGTTTTTCTAAGCTTTTTGATATGTACTATTGTTATATATATTGTATGGTATACCATTTTTGAATCTGTACATAATTGTTTGTACCGCATATAATATGCTTTCATTTGTTTGTTTTGTGTGAATCTATAATATTTGTGATACTCCTAAACCAGTACATATTATGTTGTACCGTAGATTTGGTGTTCCTATCATATGAAAATATATGCTTGATTTTTATTTGGATCACATTTCTACAGGTTCAACATGTCAGGTGTTGGTTATAATCCAAATACCTTTTGTCTCTCTCATGTATACCACAAGCAACACCATATTGCATATTTGGTTACGTTATCTTCGACTTTGTAAAATTTGAAGTTTAATATTTGTAATGCATGGAGCTGGTTGACTCCATCAACTATTGTTGTTAATTATGTTGAAAATGGAGTGAAAGTCCCTGTTCTCGCTGATGTATTACTTCAAGGGCTTGCTGCACTACATTTTACGATGAATTTAGATTTCTTTGAGTTGCATATGGATGTTGTGGTGCATCTAGTTCTTCGAGAAGTGTTGATTTTGACAACAATGCTGAGTTGGTTGTGAGTGCTAAGAACAATTATTTGAAAGATGATAAAGAGGTTGCAAGTGTTCTTTTTTCCGATGGTTGGGAGAATGTTTTTGAAGATAAAAACCATCTCTTCCATGGTGGTGTTGAAGTTGTTCGGTTAGCATGTGAGAAATATTGTTTGAGGAATGTATATAAAGTTAAAAAATTAAAGAATGACCTTGAGAGATTCACGGTGAGATGCAACAACGACTGGTGCTCTTGGATGCTTCATGCGGTTGCCATGAATGGGTCTTTGGATGTGTTTAAGATAAAAGATTATGTGGGAGGTACAATTGTGGTGCTGGGTATAGGTTGAGGAGTCCAATTGTTTCGAGGAAGCTTGTAAATCATTTAGTTCATGAGCGTGTCAAGCACAACCCTCTCATAAAGCCGCAAGATATTATGGATTATATTAAAGTTGGGGGAGGGATCAACATCAAGTATCACCACGCATATCATGCATTAGGCTTATCGCATCAAATGATTTTTTATGACGATATAAAGTCATACACTGATCTTGCTTGGTGGGTCACTGTTGTTGGGGAAACCAACCCAGGGTCTTATATTGATTTTGACTTCAACGACGCAACAAAGAGATTCAACAGACTTTTTATTTTCTTTGGAGCTTGTAGAGAGGGTTATAAACTTTGTCGTCCAATGATCTTTGGTGATGCGATATTTCTTATTGGGAGGTTTAAAGGAGGTCTAATGGCTGCGACATGTCTTAACGACAATCAAGGTAATTTTTTTATATGGTACATATTTGATATGTATTGTTTTTTATGTACCAGTACAAAGAGAAATGTAGTCTATTTTATGGTACATATCAATATATACTGTAGGATCATACACATCATACATAAAGTACATATTGATATACACTGTAGGTATAACATAATTTGAAGGTGCATACATGAAGTACATATCGATATGGGCTTTATATTTTTTTTTTCAGGTTTTTATCCTTTTGCATATGCATTAGTTCCTAATGAAGATAATGATAATTGGCGTTGGTTTATGGAAAATCTTAAAAAAAGTTGTGGACCATCATCGCATCACCGTTTTGACTAACCGATGTGAAGGTTTGTTGAATGCAATTCCTGAAGTTTCCCTGATTCTTATCATAGTTATTGTTTTTTCCACTCGAAAAAGAACTTAACCATTAGTAAGTCTGATGAGAAATATAAAGAAGTGATGGACTGTTTCCAAAAATCAACATATGCGCTTTCTCCAGCAAGATATGAAGAAGGTCTTTAAGAAATGGTTTATATAGGAAGGCCTTGGGTTGCTGAATATTGTCTTAACATTCCTAGGGAAAAGTGGTCTAGTGCATACTTCCCGGGCTGTAGATATGGTCAGACTTCTTCAAGCATTGTAAAGTCTTTTAATAACTAGATTCGCCGCGAGAAGAAGTTATCTCCTTGCGCTCTCTCTAACACAATCAAGTTTTTATAAGTTTCTTGTAACACTACAAGTATATATGTACTGTTTTTTTTAATATGCTCCACCAATCTTCTTCTAGTATATTTTTTTTTGCACTATGTATAATATGTTTGTTGTTTTTTAATTTTATTTGTCGTGTAGGCTACAAGTAATGGAGTTGATGTCTGGACGTCGTGAAGAAAGTCTTTTGATGGATCCGGAACTCTTAACCCCTGTGTATCAAGCCTTGCTTGAACTACACATTAAAATTGGTCGTCCTTGGAAAGTTAGTCAGTCATATGCTCACGTCTTTGAAGTTCATTCCCCAATGTTAGTTTTTTAGGTAACATGCTCTTTTGAACTGCGATATCCACTAAACTAGTTTCTTAGGGGTACTGCAGAAAACATATCAAATATGTATTGTGCATATTATCTTCTTGGGTTTGTGTAGAGAAAATATCACTATGTATTGTGCAGATTATATTCTTTGTTGTTTGTGTAGGGAAAATATCAATATATATTGCATAAATAATATGCTTGGTTTTTTGTGTGCAGGTCTCATATGGTAGATCTACAGCAAAAGAGTTGTACTTTCCAAAGATGGTGTGTGTATGGTTTCCAATGCTCGCATGCTACTACAGCTATTGCTGCATCTAGGGGAAATTTCCTTGATTATATCGACGAGTACTTCAAAGTTAGATGTTATCGCCAACTATATTCAATCGTTATTAGACCTGTTCCTAATCACGACAAGTAAGTTTTTAAGCAGTACATATTGATATTTTTTTTTATGGTAGTATCATACATGAGAATGGTTTGAAACAGTACATATAAACCATAAACTAGAACTAGCATAGTACATATTGATATTTAGTGTAACATACATCAACAAAAACTGCACAAGTATAGTAGATTTTTCTTATTTATGTTTTTCAATATACCACAGGCCTGATGAGTATACCGCAGAAGTAACTATTCTGCCACCAATAGTAATTAGAGCTCCTCCAGGAAGAAGAAAAAAGAACAACATCAAGAGTGCATGGGAGAGGAGCAAAAATCCTGTTACATGTTCAAATCGTAAATTAAAATCTCATCACAACAAGGCATGCATTGTTATCCGTCAGTACCAATATACAGATGAAAATTAATTTTATCACAGTTTTTTTAGTATATTTGGGATTTAAATTCTTTTAGAAGATACTTGTCACATTTTTTTAGGTTTCTTTTTTCAGAACTTGTTTGTGTGCCAGCTGAATTATGTTCTTAATAACAGAACGAGAATTTGATGATATAAATCTTATATTTTTCTCCATCTTTAAAGATGTATGAACATGTGGGTGAATGTCATTCACTATATACGAGGGTCGAGGGGGCAATGCCCCCTCGTTATTAATGATTTTTATTTCCAATAGATTTTTCTTTTATTTAGTAATCTTATAGTTGTTATAAAAACACAAAAAAATGCACATAAACAAAGTAATTTTCTTAATTTCATATCAATATGTACTTCATAGTACATGTCAATATGTACTTTTTAGAATATGAATCTATTGGTTCAGAGTTTCAGAACAAAGTAAATATCAATATGTACTTCCTAGCACATATCAATATGTTCTGCCTTTTTATATAACTCTAAAAATAAATAGAAACCTAACAATGCTAATAAAGATCATCACATATATATAACATAATAAGATCCTGATACAAGTATATAAATCCTTATCAGTTCAATAACTAAAAACCAAGTTCAATAAGTAAAAAGAAAGTTATTGCAGTACATATCCATATCTACTCTGCAGGTAAACATTTATTTTCATAGGAGGGGTCCCAAATGATTTCAGGTGGAGTGGCTGTCAACAACCTGTATGCTAACTTGATTCTTTTCTTCTGAATCTTCTTCATCAATTGTTCGTCATCTTCCAAACTTTTTCTATCACAATCAATCTTTGATCTCATCTTGATAAAATGCATTACATATAAAAGGCAGTCTGGCCACATTCCTTGTTGTGGACACCCATAGTCAGTCAACCTTAAGTTGCTCACCTTCTCTCTCTGATTCTCATCCAAGAACTGATTGATTGGATTGAACAAGAATTCAGACATCTTTTTGGCATTCTCATAACAATGATCCCTGAACGCCACAGACGAGTTGTAATGGATGAATTTCTGGGTTTCAAACTCAAACTCGAGCAATGTCCAATGTTTGTTGCCATGGCACATGGGTACAAGGATCTTTTCGATGTCGTTGCTCATTTTTAAGATGGGCATAATAATACCAGTCACTTCTGCTCCCTTTAAAGTCTCTGGTTTGTCGACATGATACTGAAAAATGGGAACGTTTAATAGGTTATTTCACAAAGTATACATCAATATGTACTATTTTTCATATCCAATGTTTAAAAGTATAAAAGAAGAAAACAACACATACCCAAGCAGCTGGATCCAGGTGCAACACCTTTAAGTATCTTCTTTCTGCCTCAAGATTTGCTTGGTCCTCTTTAGACGCCACTTGAAGCTTATACTGAGCGTAGTTGAGAAGATCTTGTTCTAATGTTCTGTTGAAGATCAAATCTTCCATTGAAGCCATGCTGAAGCAGATACCACCTTCATCCTCAACTGTCCAAGCAACCGAGCTGCACATTTATAACAAAAATACATATTAAAGTAAGTTTTTTGATATGTACTGCAAAACTTACTTGATTTAAAAGTAAAATAAAAGATAGAAAGTACTTATATTCTCTTTCCTTTCTCAAAGTATGGAAGTAGAATCGCTATTTGTTAATCTATCATCTGCTCATAGAGTGGTGACTTCTCAAGATCCATGAACTTCATACGAGGTTTCTGAGCTTTACGAGTTTTATTGTTCTTTCCTGTCTTTATTGTCTTTTTTCGTTTGTCAGTTTTTGACTTATTCTTTTCAAAAAACTTACTTCCACTATCAAATAATGGATCTGTCTTCTTTGCTAGATTCGCACGAGTTACTCGCCTGCTAACTTGTTCTCCAGTTGGTACTGACTTCTTTGAAACAACCTTTGTGGTTTTGCTTTCGCTTTGGAAGCAGTCATCTTGGCAAGTTTGTTTGCTAGTGGCACGTTGCTTGACGTTTGAGTGGTTGTAACTTCATATTCCTGCATTTTTGAATCCAGATTTTTAGTACTATATTTGAATCATATTTTTTCAAACAAAGACAAGAAAGGTAAATTACCACAAGTAGAAGATATACCCATGGGTCATTTTCTTGCTCAGTTGTGACTTGATTTGTATTCTTCTCAGGTGTAAGTTAGTTCGGCTCAGCTGTAACTTGTCGAACTTCTACACGTTGTAAATTATTTTTAAATAAATTATCAAAATATTTGCGAATGTCAATCCCAAACAGAGCATGGATTGAAACACTACCATTATATTGGATGAGAGATGCATATTCTTCATCATAGACTCCCTTGATGGAAATGGCTAAGTCCAAAAATTCTTCAAATGTGAACTTTTCAATGTCTTCCATCTTCGCCATCTCAGTAAATAAATGTACTTTCATGTCGATGAAGGTGTCGACCAAGGTTTCAACGTCTTGTTCATCAGGGTTCTGCGACATCCCTTTAATAGTTTCAATACTCTGGTCTATAGCTTCAATCACCTTTTTCACTGCTTCTTGTTGAAGTCCAGGAAAATCATCCTGCAACCATAGAGTTTTTTTCATGATAGTTAAATACATATTGATATGTATAATTATATGAAAATAATAAAACACGTTCGTAATCAAGTACATGTTGATATTTATAGTTATACTGATAAACACATTTGTAATAAAGAGTGAAACTAGCCAGCATTACTTACATGTGTGTTACTTTTCTCTTGCATCTCTTTGATCTCTTTCTCCAAGTCAGATTTAGCCCATGTTTTAATAACAGAAACATCAACACCATAAAATTTATGCACTGAAGGTGGTATTGATAATGCAACGTCATATGGAACCCTTTTGACGGTGGTATCACTCAAAACATTTTGTTCATCTTCTGTTGGAGTAGTCGTAGGTGGCACTTCTTTTGTTGGAATTTGAACAAATGGATCTCCCAAACCTACTTCATCTTCTATTTTGTTTTACAAAAGAGGATCTGTTAGAGTATTAGGAGATGGGAATTCTCCTGTTGGGTCAGTACTCAAATGAGTGGGACTCCCATCAATTGAGTCTCGAAACTCTTCTTCATTTTCAGGATGCAAGGGAGAAACTTTCATATATATGTCATTCAACATTTGCAGAAGCTTTGATGCATCAAACGGTCCATCTTCATGTTGTATGGTGTTCGCTTCACCCTATTTTTTAAGGATTGTCTTTGTCAAATCTTCATATCTTGCTTTCCAATCATCTCCCTCCATTGCCTTCCCTGCAGTTTCTTCTTTATATTCTACCTTTTTAGCTCCACTCTCCTCTTCTGCAAGTCTTCTTGTGATTCTATTCAGAATTTACTTTTCTTAATTGGTGTACGGAACCTTGAAATTTTCATGGAACTGTACCAAAACAACAAAATATGTACTCAGAAATATGTACTATAAAAACTAGGTTTTTCATGAGGTACATATCAATATATACTGTAGGATAACAAACATCATAAATGCTGTAAATAAGTATATATTTTCTTACCTCATATTCAGTTGTATCAATGTCTTTTTCGAGTGCAGCACATAAGTTTGTAAGATTCCATTTGACAGCTCTTGGAACAAACTTTTTTTTTTTTTCCGAATTCGTCTTTATTTCCTCCGGTTCCAGCAAATAGGTATGCTCTGCATACCAAATCTGTTTTGGAAAAAAAATTCACCCAAACAAAGTTAAAAGTAAATCATGATTTTCATTGAGTAAACTACAAAAAAGATTTTTAGTACGTATTCTTTCCAATAAATAGTTTAGACATCCGATAGTATTCTCGACTGCATTTATATTGTCATTTAGTGACTTTTCTAGGTAAGAATGTATCAAATCTGTCCATGACACATTCTTTGCAGCCTCGAAATCCTCCACAAGACCAATGTACTTTTCAGTCAACGCATTTGCATCTTTTGTTGTGAAAAACAACGTGATGCACATGAATAGGCATATAAGCCTTACAAGGTCTTCAACATCTCTCACTTCTTCACTTTTTTCCTCACTCCCTTCTTCACTTTATTCTTGTTTATTTTCTTTATTCTTTTTATTCTCTTGATCACTCCCACTTTCTTCAGGTTCTTCATCACTTTGCTTTTCTTCAGATTCTTCAATTTTTTCATTTGTTTTCTTCTTAGTTACTGATTTTTTTCTTAAAATTTTCAAGATTTGTTCTTGTATCCTCACTCTATTTAGCTTTTTAGTCTTTTCTACATCACCAAAGAACCTTTGGAAGAAAACATTGTTTCGATATCCACCCCTTGATGTTAGCATCATATCTTCATGTTGTCTTTTCCCTGCTTTTGGCATTCCAAAGATAACACTTATTTCTTCAGGAGTGGATGTCAGAGTATGTGAAACTCCATGCCTTTTGAAACTTTACTCTCTTATAACACTGTATTAGATTGGTCACCGCAGTTTTATTCTCCATCTAGTGATCTATACCAAGATTTGTGTACCAGAACATCAAAAAAAGGTTCCCATATGGTTTCTCACCAATAATCTTCAACTGAGTTTCACTCAACTCAAGCTTTGCAACCTGATTGCTCTAACTAGTGAGAAAATTCCCATGAAACCACTTCTGTAGATTTTCCTAGCAGGTGCAGGTGTTTTTTTCTTCTTGCGGTAATGATGCCTCTGGCATTACGACCTTTACCATAATGACGCTGTCTAGAGATGAAATTATTTCGTGAATTGGATTTCACTTGACTGTTTACGGCCCCATTGCGTGTGCTCGGATTTTGTGGTTTTTTTGACATTACCTATGTAATGAACACATTGTCAATAACCCTACAATATATCAATATGTACTATAATATAGAACAAAGTATATATTTTGATATGTTGATATTTATCTGCTATATCATGAACAAAGTATACATTGATATGTCTTGATCCAATTCAAGATTAAAACAAAGTACATATCAATATATAATTATCATGTACGCAATCTAGATGTTATAATATAGAACATTATGTATCGATATATATGTTTTATATCTATAACATGAACAAAGTATATATTGATATGTACTAATCCAATTCAAGATCTAGAACAAAGTACATATTAATGTATACTTATCCTGTAATCAAGATCTAAATGCTATAACATGAAAATAAGTATAAACTGATATGTACTGATCCAATTCAATAATTAAAACTAAAAACCAAGTACATATCAATATATAACCTATGTTGCATGCTAGATTTATGTGATATAACATGAAAAAACTATATATATATATTAATATGTACCGATGTTGTAAGCTAGATCTAACTCCTATAATATGAACAAACTATGTTATATATTGATATGCACCGATGATTAGAATCAGTACCTTTTTTACCAGAAACAACAACACCCTTCTTCTTCTTCTTCTTTGATGTCGATGGAGAATGAAGAACAAGAGCTTTCGTAAGAAGAACTTTCTTCTTGTTCTCAGTAGATGGAGAATCAACAACAAAAATTTGTTTCTTCTTCTTAGATGTTGTTGATTCTCCAACAACATCAGTGTTCTTCTTATTTTTTGATTTTGGTGGTGGATAATCTACAGGAGAAGCTTTCTTCTTCTTCTTCGATGGTGGAGATTGAGGAGTATCTTGTTCTTCAATTACTGTTTCTTTGATTCTTCTATTGATTTTCCTTTTGATACCCATTTTAGGTGGACTATAGGATAACTAGTAGCCAATATGGTTATTGATGCTAGATTTCTCTTAGTGGTTGAAGACGGCGAGAAACCTCACAATGATAAACCTTAGTGAGTTCAGTAAAGTTGCTGAGCAGCTTAGGTTCAGTTGCAGTAAACTGTAGAATGCTTAAAGAAGTCTATGTTTCAAAGTGTGCTATTACAGATTTTGATTTGTTGTTTGCGCTGGGTTTTTCGATTTGGTTTCAGGTGGTTTCTAAAAATCTTGCCCTAGATTTTCAGGTTTAAACGAAATAAAGAAATTGAAACTGAAAAATTCGGTTATAAGAAACTGAGAAGTGGAGGAGGTGGAGTACATGGATAGTGCACACGTGAATAGTGATGGCCATAACAGTAATTCTAACTTTTCAAAATGATTTTGGACCTACGGATAATTGGGTTTTCCCGGTGGACTATATGATAACTAGTACCGGGTTTTCTGGACCAACCAGCAAATTACCCAATAAGTAATGCACTAAAATATTTAAGACTCGTGCTATATTTGTTGAGTCGTTGCCTTCAAATATTCTATAGTCATGTAACTATAGGGGAAGATAATATCAAGGGTGCCAATAGATCTGTTAGATATATGATTATTGTGGGAGATTTTGAGTCACTTAGAAATTTGGGTTCATAGTGAACTTCACTCACTTAGCAAATTAAGACCACACAATATATTTTGGGATACAATAGAAAATGTGTTGATTCAGATGACACATTTTAGACGAGGTAAAATTCGGTCGTACACAAATTCTGGGTCACATGATAGATTATGAAACAAGTAGAAAAAAATTGGTCAGAATTTTAAATCTTTGGGTAAATTATAATTTTTTGAATCACGAGATTGTTTTTACATGACAATGGACGTTTTTGAATTATATTGTAGATTTTGAATAAAAAGACTTGTTGAATTGCGTGACATATTTTTGGTCACAACAACAAACTTTGATTCACAATTTGGGTGAAATTACCAAAATTTAAGTCATAATGGTTGATTTTGGGTAACGATGAAAGTTTTGGATCACACGACGTTATAAAAAATATGGAAAAAGATTGGTTGGATGCCGTTATTTGTACCCCTTAAAGTGACGATTTTATTTTATTTTTATTTTTTTTGTCAATCAACATATTTCAGTTTATTTAAATTAAAATAATGATTACATGATCGCTTATAGAAACAACAAAAACAACAAAAACAACAAAAACATCAAAATACGAGATAATCAAAACCCTAAAACAAATGAAGATATCAATTACAAGTAATAAATCACGAAGAGAAAGGGCTATAAAACGTAAATATATCCAATTTTTGTATATGTAGTAAGGAAGAATGATGGTATAATCAGAAATCAATCCGACCATTTAATCTTATTGTTTTCTTCTTTGATAAAAGACGCTCCTAAAAGAAAGGGGTTTTTTCGCCCATAATCTTGCATATCCAAATAAACCTCGATGCCTTAAGTTTTTTGGATTGAATATGGAATCGAGGAAATACCGTGTTAAATAGTCGATATTCTTGAACCGAGAACAATAAGCCAAAAACCAACAATCAAGGTTTGAATAAATCGCCCTCAGAACGAAGTTAATATCTCCACAAATAGCGAAGAAAAATCTCCCCAAATAACGAAGAAATATGTCAAAACACATCAAAATCCATAAAAAAAATAGTTTTATTTAATTAACTATTAACTAAAACTTAAAAAAAAATCTTGCTCAAATACTTAAACAAAAGGTTAATAGAGGTTTGTTTTTTCCCTCCCCGGAAGAGGAGAGTGGAGGCGTTCCCCTTGATGTCGTTTGCTAAAATGTCGATTATAAATTCCGCAAGATTCTTAATCTAAGGAACAAGCAAAAATTCTTTATCGGAGTGTCCAATTTTAAAACTCCTTATTGCACTATACCACTTGTTCTATACTAAAGAACAACTATATTATTGGAGATGTACACTTTTGGCTTTGAGGACTGCAGTGGATTATAACGTCTAAAATGGGGATAGTGGGGCTCAATAGCCATGTTAAATGTCCAAATTACCCTCCCTTAATAACTACCCTAAATCTAACCCAAAAAGTAAAAAAACTAAATCTAATTAATCATTTCCTATTTTCCTCCCCTCTTCTCCTTCTCCGTCAAATCTTCTCATCTTCTCCATTTTATCTTCTCCATTTTTACTTTTCACATGATGATTAATCGTCGATTTTAAAAATTATTCATAGACGATTAAACTCTTTCTATTAAAAAAAGATGAAGTCGAAGCAAGTAACCAAAGGAACCAATTTGTAAACCAGAAGACAACCAATTGACAGTGATTCGAGTTCAAGTTTTTCCAAATAATCCCAAGAGCCATCACACAATTCTACCAACGAAGAAAGAGCAAACTCCTTCTAATCCACTAGAAATGACTCGTTTAAGGTATGAATCGAAAAATCCATCATTTTTCTATGAGTTTGATAGCATATTTAAGTTACATTTATTAAAGTTAAGGTTAATATTTTCAGTTTTCCAATTGCCTACGGCTAGGAAATCAACAATTCCTAGCCGTAAATACAGACTTACGGTTGGGAAATGATGAACTCCCAATCGTAGAATAGATTTTTTCGAATATACGGCTGGGAAGTTATGAACTGCCAACCCGTAACTACTGGAAGTGCTTTTATTATGGTTAGGAAATTAAATATTCCTAACCATAAACAGTATAGTTAAGTCTAGTATAAATTTTGAAAACCCAGCCGTAACTTTAGTTTCTAGTAAAATCTGAGTGACCCTAAGTTGGGTTAAATTCTAAGTGAACCTGAGTGACCCTGAGTTTGGTAATAATCTAAGTGACCCTGAGTTTGGGTTAATTTTTTTTTTATAGTTTAGGCTAGGTCGATGCTTGGATAAGCCAACTGTAGGATAAAATTACCCAAATGTAAATAACATTTCCTAGCTGTAACTGACCCTGAGTTTGGTTTTAATTTTTTTTTATAGTTTACGGCTAGGTCAATACTTGGAAAAGCCAGTCGTAAACATTTTCGACCCAACCGTAGAAGCATATTTCCCATCCGTAAATGACCTTGAGTTTCCTGTTTTGAAATGACATTTTTTTGTATTTTCACTTTTTTAGCTATATTTTCTTGTTATATGTGTTGAACATGCCTTTTATTTTGTTTTAGGCCACGAAATGACAAGAAGAAGAGAAGAACGCAAGAAGTAACATAAAGAAATGACCCGACTTCAACCCCTCGTCACAAGAAAAAATTGGGTGCAGATAAAAGGAAGACATATGCACTTGTTATTAGTGAACCAAGAGAAGAGGTAACTAAACATGCACTTGTGGTTTCTCAACAACAAGAACATGTGATTGAAGAATAACTTAGGGGCGAAACAAGTGTTCGTCCATTGGTTGGTCCCTCCAATGCTAAAGGGAAAGGAAAAAAGAAAGAGAATAATCCATCTCCTCCTACAGTAACTCAAGTCATTAACAACATGTTTTTTTTTAAAGATAATGAGAATGGAATACCTTGGGTTGAACCAAGGGATATGGCCTTCGTCTTATTTGGTTACCAACATTCATTGGAGGCAAGGATCTGTCAGACGTTGGTAATAATCTAATCTAATCTAAAGATAAAACTTTTTATTTTATTATTAATGTGTTTTTCATCATTTATGTAGGATCATACCACAGCGGTACCGAAACTCAAACACTAGAGGGCGAATTTTTTTCAATTGGATAATGAGAGTGAAGCGGTTGTAGCCCTTGTACATGCTTCGGTCTTATGGCCTGAATAACCACTACACAGAAGCAATACGATGTTGTCATTGTTTGCTCCTTTATGGAGAGGTATTTTCTTGTAAAAATAACTTTTCATCTTCTGGTCGGCGAGATGATTATCACTCCGGACGATACTCTCCAAATTATAGGTTTGTTCGTGGATAGAAAAGACGTGCATGAGGGTTTCAATAATTCTCTTTCTTTTGAAGATCTTTTTAGTTTGGCCTTTGAATGTCTTGGATGGCACACGAATGAAGCCGAAGAAGAGTTTGAGATTGAAGCCGGAGAAAAACCAAAGGGAGAAGATGATTTCGGCACAAGAAATCAGAAGAAGAAGGATGGTGCAATAGTTGCGTCAAATGTGACAAGAAAGATAAATTTGAGTCGTCTGAGGGCTAAGTTCCAGAATTCCAGGGATAGGGAAATGGATGCTACAAGGGTTAGACATATAGATACAGTGTACTTGTTATACGCACTTGGCACCATCATTTTTCCCGATCTTTCGGGTAACAGGATGAACTTTTGTTATCTACAACTCTTGCAACGTCTCACTCTTAATCCGGAGTTTAACAAGGTAGAAGAGTACTCGTGGGGAACTGCCACCCTTTCTTTCTTACTTGAGAGTATTGGTAAAGCTTCAAGGTGGATCCAAACAAAAATGGCAAGGAATGTTTTGACTTCTCCAAGTAATTTTTTTGTTACATTTCCAATGTTTGTTTAATTTTTATATTGATTTGTGTTTAATATAATTCTCTTTTTGCACAGTCATGGGTTTACGTCCATTTTCCTACCTTGAGGGTATCAATGAAGGATGAAAAATGGCGTTTCCCTAATCCAACAAAAAGCAAAAATCCCTTCTTAAAAAATCAAGAGAAGGACAAAGAGGGTAAGATGGTTAAGATGAGGGGTCAATTGGACGCTCTGACAACTAAGGATATGGAGATTGACCCGTACCTCAGGCTTGATGAAAATGGTGATAATGGTCGTCAATTTACCGATGCGTCGACCTACAACGGACCACTGTATCATCCAATATGGTACATCATTTACAACCCTCGTAGAACTCTCCGTCAAATTAGAGTTTTCCAGAAAATTGTTCGCGATGAGCATGTATACTTTAAAGTGGACAGAGCACACTCTATTCTCTCAATTAGTAATGTTAGATTGGTTTACAACTCTGTCTCATCAGTCAAAAATTAGAACAATCGCATTGGATCCCCCTACCAAGTTGATATTAGTGGGTTATGTTCCTTTCATGGCACATATCTAGCCGAGGATAACTACTTGACTTGGTTTAAAAACTTTGGTCATCCTTATGTGCTCAATATGGATCCAAAAGCATTACAAATATTTTGGCAACATTGTGGATCATCCAAGTTCCTCGAAGGGAGAAAGTTTTTGGAAGGAGAGATATCTTATGGTGGTACGTATACTATGTCATTTCTTATTGTATTAGTTGTTCAAATTTTGTATAAGTATTTAAAGTTTGGACACTTTGATATGAAAATAGGTCGACTGAGTTAAGTGGTTGGTGAGGTACATGAGCGGTTGCATTAATCGTGGTAAAGTTTTGAGGGTTGAACAACAAAGAACACTACGAGGAAAGATTGAACATTTACCTGACCCTGAATCTGCAAGTCTCTATCGGTACAACGATGACAACGAAAAAACTAGGGGTTCCAAGAGAAATAGATATGCTTCCTCTAGCTTTGAAACAACTACTTCTAATCCCAATGGTTTTTCATCTAGCGGAGGTTCAAATGAAGAGGTTCATGAAGAGATGGTTCAAGATCAACCTAAGGGTAAAGGATAAGATTAAGGTCGAGGTGGAGGTCGTGGTAAAGCAAAAGGAAAAGGTTGAGGTTGAATTTTTATTTTATTTTATTGCAGATATGGATATTTAGTACTTTCTTTAGTTAATAGATTTATAAATATTTAACTATGGTTGAATTTATGGAGTTTATAGATTCGAAGGATATATATATTTAGTTATGGATATGAATTAGCTTGAATGACTGATTATTATTTTTCTTATCGTACCGTTTTAAATACAATGAAAAATATCACAAAACTTAGTAAAAAATAGAAATTCAGGGTCACTTACGGCTAGGTCGAGAACTTAAAACCTAACCGTAAGTGAACATTTTTTAAATTTTGTCAGGTTTACGACTAGCTTTAGCTTCAAAGATGGCCGTAAGTGACCCTGAGTTTAACATACGACCAAAAACCATAAAATTAGGGTTCCTGGAGTTTATGTCAGTTTTACGGTTGGGATTTTTACGAAAACCAACCGTAAAAACCTTAGGTCTTGTTTACGGCTAGGTTTATACACTAACCTAGCCGTAAGTGACCCTGAGTTTAACATACGACCGAGAAACCTAACCATAGAACTAGGGTTCCTGGAGTTTATGCCAGTTTTATGGTTGATATTTTTTACGAAACCCAACCGTAAAAACCTTAGGTATTGCTTACGGCTAGGTTTTATACACTAACCTAACCGTAAGTATCCCTGAGTTTTCTACTGCGGTTAGTTTGTGCATTAACCTGGCCGTAAGTGATCTTGAAGCATGTCTACGGATAGGTAGTCATACCCATTTCCTAGCCGTATATAACATAAATTCTTCAAAACATGTGCAATTTCCAATGCTCAATTGTGCGATTACTACCCAATGACTTGATTTTTCAAAATTTCTAGTCGTTGTGTCTTTCATTTATAAATATAGAAGATCTATGCTCCTCTCAACATAAACACACATCTATACTTCTCTTCTATAATTTTTCTCCACAAATACACCTCTTTATCCATAATCCAAAAACTCCAAAACATGGCTGTAAAATTTCCCACTAGAGAAGATGTTGCCATAACTCGCGCATGGTTGACGACCACACAACATGATCAAGACCTAAACATTAACCTAGATCAACCATCGGATAATTTCTGGTACATTTTCTTCATATTTTTTGTCATGTTAGGTGGCAACCGAAATGGAAGATCATTCCAACATATCAGAGAAAGATTCGAATTACTCCATAGTCGATGTGAGAATTTTAGATCGGTTGTGGTGGAAACCAAGCGGGTGTATCCTATCGTCGACGGTGAAGAAAATACAGCTCAACTAAGTGCGGGCTAACTATTTTATAAAATTTCTCTTGCCCGATATAAGCTTTGGCGAAAAATTCAAGAATATACAGTTTTACCATGTTTTGATGGATAAGGACTTGTGTTTCAATGTTTTAATTATTCATATTTAATTTATCTACTTTAGGTCTTTTTTCTTATTGTAATGTCGTTCTATCCAATGAAATATGTTATAAAATTTCCTTTTCAGCGTGAATGAATGAGTATCAAACTCATTCAAGATCATTCACGACTGGGTCTACCAAAAAAGCTAACAGTAACTGACTCTTATGGTTGGCTTCTGTACCAAACCCAACCGTAGACGAAACAACTATTTTGTCTTAGGACTAGGTTTACTAAAAAAGCTAACAATAAATTAATTCTGCGGCTGAGTCGATGACTACAGACCTAACCGTATACACTAATTTACGACTGCTTGTATACATTATCCAGCTATATCTCATTTTTATGGCTAGGAGTTCTTTCTTTCTCAACCGTAGGTTTAATTTGATTTTAATTTTGATTCTCAAATCGTAAATTTAAATAACATTATTAATCTAACCAATCACCAATTTTTATTAAATTAACTAATTAATTTTAGTAACACTAGTTAATCTAAAAATAATTTAGATATTATATAAAATGCTGGAAAACGTTAGATATAAGATGATCACTTTGTAAGCACTCAAAACCCAAAAGTTACAGCCCCAATAGTGTTCCTAAAGAAATCACGCCCTAGAATACTTGCATCCCATCCCTTCTTTTGGATTGCGGTATAATTCCTTACATCCCATCCCTGGTATAATTCCAAAAGAGCATGATAGCTTATCTCATTCATTAAAAGAGACAAACAGAAAATGAGGATAGGCTATCTCAAAGAACGAAATATCTGACATGGAAATCACAGATACCCAGTAGCCTGTACATGGATTATACGAAAAGAAAGAAAGTAGGTAGTACGTTTTTAAGGGCATGTCTATTTCTAGGGTACCCCACTACTGCTCTATGACCTTCACATGTTTTTGGATTCAGTGGGCCATCATTTATTTGTTTATTTTTTAACGAATAAAGATTACACGCACTATGCGCACAGCGCACGTCAGAAAAATACGAAATTCCAGTATTCTTTCTCAATTCTCCTTGTGTTATTCCTCATTTCACCTCGTACGGACACCTAAAAGAGTGACGCAACCTTAGTCAAGAGGTGAAAAAAAGATGAAGTCAGCCATGCTGTTCTCTGTCAAGTAGAAGCAAAATTGTGTGATATCCTGCTGGCTTCTGATGGTAATATGTTAAAAACTGTTGCAGTAGCTTCCAATTTGCTGGATCATACCCATCAACTAGGTCACGACTTGTTCATGTTACAATAATCTTTTTAAAGTGTAATATGCAGATTGTATTGTCTGGTTTTAGTTGGTGCCCGAAAGATGTTACTAGAGTTTAACATACCATGCATCATTAAATACTTTTAATTACTCCCTTATTTTTAATTACTGGTTCTGTTTCCAAAAAATAGATTTGTTTGATTTTATACAAGAAATAAAAAAATTAATCATTTTAATTATTTTTTTATATTTTGTTATAATTTATTCTCAGGAAAAAAAATAACCCCTGAAAAAAAAAACAGGAAAAAAAAATAATCTCCTAACTTGTTAAAGGAGAGAGATATGATCCATATTGTGGACAAAATAGTAAAATTATAATATTTGACTTTTCATTTAAAAAAACTAGTCTATTTTTTTCACATATCCAAAAAAATCTTACCTATTTTTTAGAAACTGAAGGAA
Organism: Papaver californicum; assembly: GCA_023531435.1. NCBI lineage: Eukaryota > Viridiplantae > Streptophyta > Magnoliopsida > Ranunculales > Papaveraceae > Papaver > Papaver californicum. The sequence continues at coordinate 10,832,921 of JAJJMC010029624.1, forward strand.
TACGTTTTTAGTCAAGATTTTAGAATTAAAATACTTAATAGAGATACCAAAGTTGAGCTGGTGATACTGCTAACCAACATGAGATACTTAAGAAGGAGATGTAAGGTGTTCCATTCCATCCCGCCATGAGCCATCGACCGCACATGCATGGTATATGCCATTCATAAACCAAGAAAATCTTGGAGATCTTCCGACATTGAGTTGGCAAATTGTGTGGGGCATGAATCGTAACAATTAACTTCCTATTTTTTATTGTTTATTTGTTTCCCATTATAAAAGTAGCTAACAATAAAAAAAAGATTATGGATAAAAAAAGGGTTAATTGATTTTTGGTACTCAGGTTTTAACTAGGTTTAGTGTTTGGTCTAACATTTGTCCAACGTTAGGAATTGATATCTGGATTGACGGTTGACTACTATTGACTGTTATTGACCTGAATTTAATTAATTTTATAGAATAGATAATATTTAGTTACAATTGTACCCCTGAAGTGGGGTTCAATTAAGCTTGGGTGCCTTTAGCTATCCCTTTTTTTATAACCTAAATGAAATTAGGTTTGTTCTTCCCCAATTCATTTCACGGGAGCTTAAAGAGAGAAATAGAAAGGGTTGAGAGATGGTGGATCTGTCAGAGAAGAAGATTTTTGATGGATCGAGAAAGAGCAGCAGAGAAATAAGAGATGGATGAGTCGCTGGTGTCTTGAATGAAGAAGAGAAGAGAACAAATCGAGATGGAGATTAAGCTTCAGATCAAGAGAAGGCAATGGAGGAGATGTTGCTAAGAGAGTAAGTCTGAGTTGCTAGAACTCGGTGACTGAGAGGAGAACACCGAGAATCTGAGCAACAAGCCATGATAGAGAAATTCAGAAGAATGGGTTCTCGAGTTTGCTGTTGTTAATACCAAGAAATCTCAGATAGAAGAACCCATGTCGAGTTAAATCAGAGATTGAAGTTAGGGTTTTCATGAGTTCAAGAAACATAAAGAAGATTCGTCGAAATGGTGTTGAATAGATAGGGTTATGGTTTGTTGGCAGAAGAATCAGATCGAGAATGAGAAGATGAGCTCTGATATGGGTTCCTACTGATTTTTGTGATTGAGATAGAAGAGAGGATTGTTCTCGAGTTAGAAGGTATTGTAGGAAATCGTTGTATGGTTTGAAGAGAATCTGAATCTGAGATTAAGAAGAGAACATCGACAAAGGGAATGAGGATGTACTGCCGTAAAAAAGATTTGAGAACCATATTTGGTTATAAAATTAGGGTTCTTTGTTACTATCATAAGTTGAATCTTCTATAGGTTTTGCAAATGGTGTTGGATTGATGAAGAGAAATGGGTTTGTGGTGACTGAATTGATATGGATTTCGAAGAACAAATGGAATTGTTGGGTCATCTTAGAAGAAGTGGCTCGATTTGAAATTGCAGTTGCAGTTTAAGTTGTTGCTGGTGGTGGCTGAATTGAAGTTGTGAACAACTAGCTAGAGTGAATTGTTGGGGTCTTGGGTGATTCATCTGGTGTTATGAAGTGTTGGTCTGAGATTGCCGTGAAGTGTTGTTGCAGTGAGATGAATGGTTTTGCTGAGTTAGTAACAGATCTGCTGACAAGGCTTGAGTCTCTATGCAGGAATGAAGGACGTGATTGTGAATGTATGACATTATATAAGAGAAATTGGTGATGCAGGTGATGGATTTAGTGGTATTGGAGCTACAATTAGGCATGAATTGAGATATTACAAGAAAGGTTGTAGTTTTTGCAGTAAGCTGGTAGAAGCAATTGAAAGAAAAGTGATTTATATGAATGTTAGGTTGCAAGGAAGGACTAAAGATAATGGCCTGATTGCAGAGAAGGATTACTAATAAAAGACGATTTCACGATAAATTACAGGAAATAGAAGAATGGGTTTGATTTGAAAATGGTGTCGATTTCTTTTGATGGTTGGGATAGCTACGAGAATGATGGATGATGTAATTGCAGTGGTGGTTCTATTCTAATATCTACAATAGGGTTTATCTGAGATGGTTTGATTAATGGTTGTGAATCAAACAAGCATCAGGGATAAAATGGACTTAAGTTGGTGGTGATTAGTTGAGATGGTGTCGCTGGTTCCAACTTGGGTAAAGTTGACATTGATTTATGGATGGAAGAGAGGGTAATGGTGATCGAGTTACACTGGTGGTGGATTTGGTGATGTAAAAAAAATAATAGGAATATGGAAAATGGAAGATATGAAGCGTGTGAAAAGTGTGTGAAAATAAAGGTAATTTAATCCAAGTGAAGGGTATAATAGTAAATGTATAAATATCTATATGGTAAAATTAATTAAAATTACACTTAATCGAGTCAACTCGGGTCAATATCCATTCCAGGTACCAAGCCCTAATGTTGGACAAATGTTAGACCAGACACTAAACCTGGTCAAAACCTGAGTACCAAAAATCAATTATCCCTAAAAAAAAAAAATGCAAAAGATTACATCCTATAAGAAAAAGTAAACAAAGCAAAAGATAAGTATTTTTTTATTATTATTATTTATGTTAGGAAAAGAGGCAAACTTCAGATACATATATATTGACCGTAAAACTCCATGTCAAGATTGGGAACGGTTACAAGACTGATTCAGAAATTTTCAACAATTACATAGATTTCAAACATTTCAAACAGGCAACAAGGGAATTCAAACCACTTAACATCATATTCCCAAGCCCTAATATGAAAGAAAAAAACTCCTTCCATTCCTAACCGATTGCAGGGTAACATGACAAGTTTAAATGGTCTTGGTTGGATCAAAAGTAACACATCCAAACCATATTAAAAAATCTATATACAATAGAGATGTTAGGATCCTTAAATCCAACCATTTCTCAAGTTTTTTTTCTCCAAAATCATAGTGAAGGTGTCATAGGTCCATCCATTTATCAATGATTTTCTCAAAGTAAAAATAGCACATGTAACAAGTATAACCTAAATCAGTTATAATTTGGCGAATCGGTCTAGAACTTCTTTGAAATCAGTCTTGGTGTCTTTGTTGTCATTGTAACTACTTGTGTCTGTGTCTTAACTACTTGTGTCTGTTTCTTTGAATATCTAGTTGTTGCTGATATGTGAACCGATACCGAAGTCATGGTGCCTTCGATGTTGTTGCTGAGTGATTCTTGTTGTTGTTGCTACCTGAAGATTTGTTGAACTTGATGTAGACTTCTTTGGTGTGAAGAGCTTATGCCATGTGACTGAAAAGAAATCAACAAGAACTTGCTTCAGAACTTATTGAGAAATCCAAACCTTGATTGTAAACCACTTTAGTCAACAATTTAAAATCACAATACATAAGATGAAGATCTTAAGCAAAAAATCTAAGAAAAGAAGTGAAGAAAATTCAAATTAAGCAAGAAAAACTAAAACTAAAAACTATATCGGTAAGTGCATAAGACGATAAAGGTTTGTTCAAATAACATGACCCTAGTTGAAACACTCAAATCTTTACTAATAGCAGTTTAAAAGAACAAAAAGAAAAGAAAATCAGTAGATGATGGAGAGGGAAAAGATGGGTTGAGATTTTTGTGTTCAGATGGAGCGGATTTGAGCAAGAGAAAACTCAGACTGCTAAGGTTTCAGTTAGTTTTCGGAGAGAAAGAGTTTTGGGAGAGGAAAGAAGAAAGAGGAAAGAACGGAACAACATTAGAAACAAGTTAGTACCAATAATGTTTACAGAGGATTAAGATATACCATTATGCCAATTGGCCACTGTATCATTAAACCCAATCGACTCGCTTCTCTTAAAAGCTAGAGACCAATTGAATAGGTGAAATTTCGCTTCACTTGACATTGTCAGTTGGCTATTTTCTTTGTTGTTGGATCATATTCCAAATTGCAGTGTGCACTTTTGATGACTTATTAAGCTACCAAGATTGAAAAATTGATGTAATATCTCAAGGCGTTGTGAAACACCAGTTGAGATTCTCTTTATTAGACCATATTTTCGAGGCAAAAGCACAATGCGTAGAAGATGGTGAGTTGTTTGTTGTTCACAAAAAAATAAACATTCTTGAAGAATATCCATGCCTCTTCTATGTAGAAGCTCCCTTGTTGACAATCTATTATGACTCAAAGTACATACAAAGAAACTAATTTGATGAGAAATTTTTTGTCGTTATTGTAGATGGTCGGTTTTTGACAAGGATAAATTAGTAAAATCATCTCTCAAGACTCGAGTATGAGAAATATCAAACCTTAAAATTATGCAAAGAGTATTTTAGGAAGGTGCTTATTCTTGTCCCCTCTCAGGTTCTCATCCATGTCCTCTCTTTATATGTATGACCAACTACATATACGATTAAAATTATTAAATAAATCAACATTCATTACTATACGAAATCATCATAATGACACTTGTGATTACTATCCCATTCTCAGACTGTAACACCCCGAGTTCCGAACCAGGGTCAAACCCATATGAAGATCCAAACTCAGGGAGTTACGGGTCGGAAAGAGACTTATGCATATATTTCTCCTAACTTACTTTTTATGCCAAACATATTAATTCAAATTACATTTCAAGCAATGTAACCACTAAGCTATACATTTGTAACTTCCACTTCCAACTTCCGAGAAATCTTCAAGAATGTCAATTGGGGTGAGATGACATCTCAGTATAATTCATTTCCAATCTCAAAATATGCATAATAATATCAATGAGTCCAATAACATACATCATGAGTATACGACATGGTTTCGAGCAATCAATGATATTTATATATTCAACCAACAAGATTATCACACTAGCATTATTTTCAACAAATCATTTAATTCATTTGTTCAATCATGAATTCACAATACCAATATTTTTTTCTAACAAATCATCTAATTAATATTTCAAAACAAGATTTCAAATGTTAATAATATTTCAAATAGTTTATCCAATTAGATTTCATCACATGAGTACATGGTACGAATGTCCTTAGTTCGTACTCCACCTATCGTTTATCCGGAATGGACATCCGCCGTTGATGGTCAGGAACATAAGTTTCTACATGGGGATCATTACTCACTTAATTCTTGGGGACCATTACCCAATTTACTCTCGGGGATCATTACCCACCATTAGCATGGAACCATGTTCCATCTAATGGTAAAACATGATCTCATTTCCAATTTGTAAATCATTTTTACAAACAATACAAGCAACAATGGCTTAGGAACATATGAACAAACGACATGAATTTCCTTTAAGCTTTTAATCAAACAAACTAACTGCAGATATATTATATTATATATTTCATAGTGATAACATTATCTGATCATTTTTTAAATTTTAAATAAACCTATACGAATAAATCAATAACAACATATCCAAAATTCATAGTGAACCAACGGTTCAAACAAAAGATATTGAATTTACAATAACATCCTAAAAACTGAGCAGATTATATATTATTAATAAACAATTCATGGTAAATTCATAATAACCTGAACTTGAGAAATTCCAACTCACAATGAAATATATCATACATAGATACAACTTTTATTCATATTGCAAATCATTCTAACATCATTAAGATTTCCTAAACACATCAAAAATATAACCAGACGAAACTGTCTAGAAAATTCAGAAACATCACCCAACTTAAAAGATACATTCAACGGTGAATTTATGGTGGATTATCTTAAAATTTTAACTGTAGATACCTAATCATGTTATCTATCAATAGGAAAAAGTTGATCATCGATTGGAAACATGAATACACAACTAAATTCCAGAAAACTAACAATACAAAATCATACGAATTTGAAACCAAATACAAGCAAATCACCCAAAGAGAAAGGGATCTAGCATTCTACCTTTTACTAACTACAATCTTCTCTTGATTTTCCATAGCCCTTTACTCTAAAAATGCTAACTCCATCTCCTTCTCCTTCTTCCTAACTTTTAGTTTTTTAATTCTTAAATTTCTTTTCCCCAATTTTTATTAAAAAACATATATTAATATTAATAATACTAATAAAAATTAATATAAATATTTATTTATTTCAATTATCTTTTCATTTTCTGTTAATTTTATTTATTTATTAAAATTAATTATGTGATTATATTTTCACCCAATAACTTGTAGCTTTCCTAGTTCAAGCAACCCATCTAAACTAAGGCAAAGGAAAAAACAACCTAAACAACAAGATTAACTAAGTCGGGGTATAACCCGACCTAAAACGGTAAATAAAATGGATATTATACAGACATTCTATGATTCTACAAGTGAATTAATGACACGAAGATTCATTATCTAACATCCAAGACGCAAGCAAATGTTCCAAGAGGCCTAGAAGGCGTTTTTGCTAGGGGTGGGACTTGGGTTGGGTCAACCCGCCTAACCCGTGCCAGACCTGAATATTGGGCGGGCATTGGAAATGCAAGTTAAAATGTTGGGCGGGCGTGAGCACAAATTCCACCAATCCAAGATAACTTGGGTGGGCATGGGAACAAAAATTACAAACCCGAACAACCCGCCCAACACGTAGAACTGAAAAATAATTATATAAATTTCTGTATGTATGATGTTATTATTTATTTAGAGTAATTTTAACTGTGATTCTTTATTAATAAAATAAAAATAAACTATATTATATTGTTCATTAATAACATTAAGTTTTAAACATGAAAATTATTTATATTATGAAAATTTGTTATACTATTGTAAATAATCTCCAAAGTATTTAGAAAATAATATAAATCAAGTATTATAATATAATTTTACTCACTTTAGTTATTATTATCACATAAAATATAAAAATAAATAAAAATTGCAACATTTAAAGTATTTATCTTTTGTTGTGTCATCAGCCAACACGAGGAACCTGAGATACATCGTGGTCCGTCCATGGGAAAGAGTTCCATGGGTTCCACGGGTTTAATGGGCAATCCAGACAGGATATTTCTAGCACGGTCCGGTCTGGACGATCCTCCTAACCCGACCAACTCAACCAAGTCCCACCCTAGTTTTGACATTAAGCTCGTCGGGTGCAATTCTACACTTCCCTATACAAAGTTGTGAGATAGGAAGAATTGGTAATGAATCAAGAGATGAGTTATATACCAAACTCTTTGTATAGATGTCCTATACAACGTAATAAAAAATCACATCAATTGGAGAAACGTTCTAAGAGATATGATAAAAAGATTCAACTAAGTCGCAGCTGCAAACTTCCTGAATTTTTCTCGACTTTTATCTGTTTCGTCTTTTTGAGGCCCTGAACGAACTCAAAACTCAAATCCTTCTCCAATGAGAGATAGATAGTGTTCCGGGCATCAAAAATATGGGGTAGATGATTGAAAACGGACTCAGTATGAAGATTTTACAGCGTTTTCAGTGAAAACCCTAAATCTGAATTTTCTAACGACGAAATTTCACAAGAATTCTCTTGTCTGTCCAAATCTAAGGGGCTGATGCCCCCTAACTTGTCCGTCTTATGAGAGATAAAGCTTTTCCATCTTAGTCTCAAGACTAAGCATGTGCGTCTCTGTTTCAAATAACCAAAGAATACTTTCAAAACCTAATTGGAAAAAGAGACGTTTTACTCTTTCGTCCTCAACATGTGAGGCTTAGTAAAAAGAGTAAAAACATGAATATCTTTCCTCTTGGAAAAAACTTGGCGTTTTACTATAGTTTTCCCTCAACGTATGACGCTTAGTATAAAGAGTTTAATAACCCTAATTTACTTATCAAAAGGCCATGTTGATCTCATTCATATGTGTGGCCTCTTACACATGTTTTCACGTGTGACCTCTCACACATATTTTCACGTGTGACTTCTCACACATATATTTTCATGTGTGGTCTTATACACACTTATTTTCATGATTGGCCTCACATACATATGTTTTCACGTGTGACCTCTCACACATATATTTCCATATGTGGCCTCACATACAATTTCTCATGCTCAGCAGAATACACTTATTTTTACGAAACAAGCATGTTAATGCAAAATTGACTAAGTTGGGAACACTGCTCTTTATACACAAATAAATACATATTTATTTTTGTTAGTTTGCTAAACTCATCATCCTAGTCACACAAGACAGGTCTTTAGTCAAAAGACTAAGTAAGTCTCATTCAACTTAATATTATTAGTAATACTCAATACTACAAAATTTACACGAGACATCAAAGATGTCACAAATGGGGAGATACTCATTAGGGTTTTGGTCTGGTGGTCTACGACATGAGGTGCAGTAGTGTACCCACTAAATAGAAATTCTGGAAGGTTCTATCAGCAGTTGAGTAGAGGAGTGGTGGGTTGAGCAACCGTCCATTAAACCTTAATCAAATTGGGGAGCAATTGTCAACACTTTCTCCACCTTCTCTACTTCATCAATATTCAAACATCGATACTTTCTTCCAGAAAAGAGGTCGAGTGGTTACAATAGCTATGATATAAATAGATTCTCATTCTATTTAACAAAAAACAAGTTTGGAACTGAACAATATAATTCGATGAACCTCGATCATTCAACCTTCTCATACAGACAAATTGTTCATGGCTATTCATACCTACTACATCCCATAAAGTCTAATACTCTGACCTCAACCTTCTCTTAGTTCCCTCCCTAAGACTAACCCTTCTCATTCTCCTTTGTGACTGAAGCAAGACCGGGACGACCATTGCTTGGTTTAGGCCAGGATTTTAAATATTGATCTCTCGAATCTAAAAAAAGTACTTCAACAGTATATATGTTTAAGGATTGATGAACTATTACTTGCTCACCCCACTTTTCCTAAATTACCTTTTTATTCGTTTTTCCCCACAAACATTTTGGCGACCACAGTGGGAGATCAATCTCTCATTTGCAATTTCTCAATTTCTTTAATTTTTATCAGTTTCAGAAACGGTTGATCTTAAGTCAAGTTCAATAACTAACTCTCTATACCAATTCTGTTACTACCAATGTTGATGCTCCTGGTAATACTCCTATGGTCATCAACATTGGCCCTACCATCCTTCCTTTATCTGGTTGGCATACTGAAGAAGTAAGGGATGCAAATACTCCACTTACCACAACCGGTATTTATGTGCGGATACAAGAGATTCTTGCTCAGACTCATGCAATCGACTACAACTATACCTTCTTTGATGGAGAGAGTCATACCTGCTAGGAATGAAGAAGCATGTGAGACTTGTGTTAACAGACGCCTCATAGGTAAGCAATACGACATTCAACCATTTGTGGGTGTTGTGGCTGAAGGAGGCAAAAGAAAGCTTCATCACTAAAGCAACAACCAAGGGAAGATCCGGTCTCTACTGACTTCCCCAACCCTTAGAGGAGAGTTGTTCTTGGGGACTGAAAGAGTACATAGAAATCCTCTCCTTTTCAGGGGTTTCATCATGTCTAGAGAACCTATCAATCAAACAGCTTAATCCATGATGGAACACATGTGTAGACTTCTCTACTGCTCGAAGACACAACACGAAGACATTCTTACCTCCCTTAACCATGTTGTGTCTGGAAAATCACTATCCTTTCCTGATCAACATAATTGATGTTGGCACTCCCATCAACATCATCTTTATCAAAACACTGAAAGCTGCAGGAGTCACTCGATATGCAGAAAGTCATCTTCTCTCCACTAATGATCAAATACCCTGAAGGAAATCAATAGAAACATATGGCTACGTCATCCTGGGAGTAACAATAGGGAAAGCTCAGTCAGAAGATAAGTTTTATATCACTAAAGAAAATCTTGGCTATGACATAGTTTTGGGACGCTCATGGATCCATCATAACCAGGTTACAATTCCTACGATACTTGCAGTGACATCTCCACATCTACAGAGAGATATTAAGCAACCGAGGAGACTAGATGAACTTCCGTTATACCTAGAAGAATATCATACTTTTATGGCTATGAAGAAGGAACCTGGATAGAATGTTGTATCGCATGTCTAGAGACACCACACTTAAGCTGGTCTTACCTGATACATCTCTCTGCCTCTGAAAAAGTCTCACTCCTCACATACTTGGGGACTCAGCATTTGACATCATATTCAAGATTTTGAATCGAAAAAGATTTGTCATTACCATCTTCATCCATTGGAGCCCCTATTTCATCATTTGGAGAAGATTCATTTGTTTGTTCTACATCTACAGAGAACACATGGCTGAAGATGAGCATCGTATTTAAAACACGATGAACAATTAGGCATTATCATCAACTTGCATGCCATACATCCTGGTCAAAGAGTTCACAAGCTCAGATCCATATCCTACTCTTGTTCAAAGGGGTTGAACGTTCTTTTAATCCTTTCCCCTTTTATCGACATCTATACACCAGTCTGATATTACATTAATAATATTCAAGAAGACGTAGCGCTGCCAAAGTACTACTCTTGTCGGCTATAGAGACACTACTAACCTACACGACATGAGAAGCCGATCAAATGGAAGAAGTTTATACTCCTCTAATATTTGAATGAGATAAAACCCAATCCTACAAAATTTCCAATGCAATGAGGTGCCAACGATTCAACAGGGAGAAGTTATGTACCTACTTCAATTGTTCGTCCCACTAGCAGACGACTACGTTAGTACTTGTATTGCACAACCACAACCTACATCCATGTGTGAACCCTTGGATCTTCTACTAAGGCCGACTGTATATAAGGTGCAGATCCATCCATGTACGCTCCATCTCATACTTCTTGATAGCCTCGACACCAGCGCCGCCTTTCGACTCCAACTTTAATCCAAGTTCTTGCTTCAGACACAATGCATCAGCAACAACCAACAATACAGGGAGACTGCGATATCTCCCTTGTTCTTTACGAGATGATTAATTTCCAGAGACATGATAATTCTATAAAATAATATTATATATACTCTGATGGTAGATTCCAAGTGAGATACACTTGGGGACTGGTCATTAGCACAAGACTTCTCTTTCCAACGCATTAGAAGATCCACCATCTCTAAAAGACCAATTATTCGAAGAACTGGATCGTTGATTGAAAGTTCGAATGAAGTTCATTCACTCCATGAAGACTTAACGTCGACATTAATTTTTTAATCAGATTCAATTGGATCATTAAGTTCAACAACATACGAATTCCCAATTTAATTAGGTTACAATCTCAGCATCAAAAGGTGAATACTCATGAGCGGAGGACTGTCTATCTCCTCTAATTGCTTCTCTGATATTAACATCAAATACTCTACCCTGTCAACGTTGGCTACTCACCTTGTCTCAATGCCTCTACACCTGCGTTTCCACTCTTGGGGGCACATAAATTCGATAATAAAGCACGCCTAAGTTGGATTTTTGTCTACATCAAGAAAACTATTAAGGTTCATCACCAACCTCTCCTGACTATGTCTTCCACCTTGTTTCTACCAGCTATAACTCGAGTCATCATCTCACATTCACTAGCATTCCATCTCTTGTATACAACTACCTACTACTGCTTGCAACTCCTTACGACATCAACTCCATGACAAATTCAGTCTTCATCGAATTCGAGTACTTGGACGCCTCCAAGTAGTATACCCAAGCTATTGCATACTTAGTATCCTAACTCTGAAAAACGTACTTATGGGTGAGGAATGGTACAATACATCATTCACGAAATTTGTTCGTACATGTCTCTGCTACAACTTACTGAAAGGGCGCGTCAATCGTATACTTGAGTTAAGAGATATGACTCTTACGCTAGAGTCTATCGAATTCGAAAATGTACACGGGATTACTAATCACGGTTGTTCAAGCATAACTGACCGACCTAGGAAACCTCAAACTAATTGATTCTTGTTGTATATAATAGTTTAGCCTTTTGGCTTCAAAATTTAGGGTCAAAAGCATCAATCCGAGTTTGTATGAGGATTCTATAGCCTTTTTCATAGAAATTATACATGTATGAATTGTCTGACGAGGAGTCTTCACAACAAGTTTCAGTTCATACAAGCTTGCATCTACCTCCTGAACTTATTTGAAGACTCGTATACATAAACATTAAGTCATAACGGAGCATGAAAACCAATATACTTCCTCCATAAGATGCAACTTCACTTATCCATGGTCGTCACTTACATGCGAATCTAAGCAGTATCATCACTTTATCTTATTGACAAACACCTCCTGATTTTTCAACACTTGGGGACTTGATCTCATTGGCAAGATTTATTCATTTCAGTGACCTCAGAATCAAGTTACTAACACTCAATACCACCAATGAGAATAACAAGGCATGATCATTATAAGATCTTCACACCAAGGCCGTCATACAACTAGGGAACTTGCTCCTTCTGCTGATCACATATAGAGTGGGGCTACACCACTGCTTCTACCTGCTCCAACAACACTAAACTTCCAATTGGAGACAATAACGGAGTCAAGGTCGTCCTCCCAGAGCAGACGGTGCTAGCAAAGGAAAGAACCAACTGATGAGGGAGGGACGCTCTCGTGCAACTAAAGTAGCAAGGCCTGCAAATCTAGGGTTTAAAGACATTGTTAATAAAAATAAAAGAGGAAGAAGTTGATATGGAAAGCAAACCTCATCTGTGAAGTAATATATTCATGAAAAGGGAGGAAAAGAAGAAAATCTTGCTTACCTTACTATCAACAGCTGGTAAATACTCCCAAGGATCTTCTCACATGCCCGTCCAGCCATGTCTCCTCGTATGTCTGTCCAGGCATATGGCCTCTCTCTCTGTGCCGCGGCCTCCTCTATTGTCCATCCAAGCATTTAAACTTACGTAATGTACTTAAAAGTCTGAACTGATGATATCGCATCCCAGATGTTGATACTACGCCTCTATATATCTCTGTCAATCATCCCTGACTTGCAGATCCATCAACGTGACGATATTCAGAGCCCAGGCCTACTGCAATATCTTTGGTAATATCTAACAACTAAGCCTTGTTATTTGATTTTCATTAAGAATTGTAAAAGAATATGTTTCTGACCCGGGTTTCAAAAATACCAAACTTTAGAGTTCCGCATAGAATTTTAAGGCAGGTACTCATCCCTGTCTCTCTCCCTCTATATATATATCTATATATATAATATTTGTATTGAATCTACATTGATTGGACAACTCCTAGATGGGTTTCCCACTAGTATAGAACGTTACTGTCCTCAGAATACCACTGGTATTGGTTACAATTCCTTTCCAGGTGTTCTCTGACCATACATAATATACATCCAGAACATATTATTGTTCCTGAATGAATACCCCAGCTCCTAGATGGATTTCCCACTAGTATAGAGCGACTTTGTCCTCATAATCACATGTGTGCTTGATGCGGCTCCTCCCAGATATTCTCGGACTATAAAAAATATTCTGAACATACTCTTATGTCATTCTCTTCCTTGACCTTGTTCTTGAATAAAAAAGCTCTTAGATAGATTTTTTTACTAGTATTGAGCAACTCGAACCTAGATCCTCGATGGATTTTCCACTAGTATAAAGCAACTCGAACTTGTTTGAGGTACAACGATTCTACAACTGAATCCCTTACACACGTTCCATATATATATATATATATATATATATCAATATTAAGACTCATATATAGTAATATTGAATCATTACTGTATTCACAATATCTATATAGACCTTAAGTACTTGAAGTCTATTTATCAATAATGCAATATTAAACTCACCCATGCCCGACCCTTAGCCGAGTTGCATGGACCTACTATTCTTTTATATTCATTAAGGCTCCCACTGAGCAATATTGAACTTGTCTCAAGTCGCAGAACTTCCATAGTTGAATTCCTTGAACTTGTTCTATATATATAAATACTCGGATTCTTCTCATCCCAGTGTTCTGACGGCAGCAATACCTCAACACTCATCTTAGTGTTCTGACGACAGCAATGCCTCAATACTCATCTCAGTATTCTGACGGCAACAAAGCCTCAACATTCATCACAGTGTTCTGAGGCACCACTGCCTCAACACTCATCTCTGTGTTCTGAGGCACCACTTCCTCAACACTCATCTCAGTGTTCTGAGCCACCACTGCGTCAACACTCATCTCAATGTTCTGTGGCACAACCGTCTCAAATACACATTTTAGTATTCTAATGGCAGCATTGCCTCAACACTCTCTACAACCAACTAATTTTCCAAAGACCTTGTTCAACCAATTCCAGTCTTGCTTTGCCATGGGCCTCTACTTGTCTATCCAAGAGGGCCTTATAGCTTGCTTATACAAAAGTTCAAGATGACTACTACTTTTACAGTAATGTCTAACCATTGAACTATAAAGTTATTTTTTTTTTCGTCTGACAGGCCACCATTTAGTGCTTACCGCGCAACATTACTGGTTCCGCACTAAGCATGGGAGTTAATTTAGATGGTGGGTTTTTGACAGGGATAAAATAGTAAAATTATCTCTCAAGACTCGAGTCTGAGAAATATCATACCTTAAAATTATGCAAAGAGTATTTTAGGTAGGTGCTTATCTATGTCCCCTCTCAGGTTCTCATCCCTGTCCTCTCTCGTATGTATGGACAACTACATATACGATTAAAATTACTGAATGAATCAACATTTATTACTATATGAAATCATCAGAATGACACTAGTGCTTACTATGCCATTCCAAAATATTCTATAATTCTACAAGTGAATTAATGACATGAAGATTCATTGTCTAACATCCAAGACTCAAACAAATTGTCAAAGAGGCCTAAAAGGCATTTTTACATTAAATTCGTCAGGTGCAATTCTAAACTTCCATATACAAAGTTGTGAGCTGGGAGAAATTGATAATGAATCAAGGGATTAGTTATATACCAAACTCTTCGTATGGATGTCCACTACAAAATACTAAAATGTCACATGAATCGGACAAACGGTCTAAGAAATATGATAAAAAAAACGTTCAACTAAGTCGCAACTGAAAAATTTCTGAATTTTTCCTGACTTTTGTCTATTTCGTTTTTATGAGGACCTGAACGAACTCAAAACTAAAATCCTTCTGTAGTAGGATATAGTTGGTGTTCCGGGCATCAAAAAGTTCGGGTTGTTCATTAAAAACGGACTCCGTTTGAAGATTTTAGAGCGTTCTCAGTGAAAAACCTAAATCTGAATTTTTTTTAACGATAAAATTTTACAAGAATTCTCTTTGCCGTCCAAATCCAAGGGGCTGATGCCCGCTAACTTTTCCGTCTTAGGGTAGATAATACTTGTCCTGCTTAGTGCAAATATCGTCCATCTTAGTCTCAAGACTAAGCATGTGCGTCTAGCGTCTCAAACAACCAAAGAATACTTTCAAAACTTAGTTGGAAAAAGAGACGTTTTACTCTTTCGTCCTTAACGTGTAAGGCTTAGTATAAAGAGTAAAAACATGAGTGTCTTGCCTCTTGGACAAAACTTGGTGTTTCACTTTTTTTTTCCTCAACATGTGACGCTTAGTACAAAGATTTTAAAAATCCTAATTTGCTTATTAAAAGGACATGTTAGGTCTCACACATATTTGCACGTATGACCTCTCACACATATTTTCACATGTGACATCTCACACATATATTTTCATGTGTGGCCTCACACACACTTATTTCACGTGTGGCCTCACACACATATGTTTTCACGTATGACCTCTCATATATATATTTTCATGTGTGGCCTCTCACACATATATTTTCGTATGTGGCCTCACATACAATTTCTCATGCTCAACAACATACACTTATTTTTTTTCGAAACAAGCATGTTAATGTAAAATTGACTGAGTTGTGTACACTGATCCTTATACACAAATAAATATATATTTATTTTGTTTTAGTCTGCTAAACTCATCAACCTAGTCACACAAGACAGGTCTTTAGTCAAAAGACTAAGTAAGTCTCATTCGACTTAATATTATTAGTAATACTCAATACTACAAAATTTACACGAGACATCAAAGATGTCACAAATGGGGGGATACTCATTAGGTTTTTGGTCTGGTGGTCTACGACATGAGGTGCAGCAGTGTACCTACTAAACAGAAATTCTGGAAGGTTCGATCAGCAGTTGAGTAGAGGAGTGGTGGGTTGGGCAACCGCCTGTTCAACCTTAATCGAATTGGGGAGCAATTGTCAACACTTTCTCCACCTTCTCCACTTCATCACTACTCAACCATCGACACTTTCTTCCAGAAAAGAGGTCGAGTGGTTACAATAGCTATGATTTAAATAGATTCTCAATCTATTGAACAAAAAAATTTTTGGAACTGAAAAATTCTGAATTGAACAATACAAGTCGATCAACCTCGATCATTCAACCTTCTACATCCCACATATTTTGATACTCTGACCTCAACCTTCTCTCGCTTCCCTCACTAAGACCAACCCTTCTCATTCTCCTTCGTGACTGAAGCAAGACTGGAAGGGTCATTGCTTGGTTTAGGCCAGGATTGTACAGATTGATCTCTTGAATCTAAAGAAAATACTTCAACAATACAAATATTTAAGGATTGATGAATTATTACCTGCTTAACCCAATTTTTTTTAAATTACCCTTTTATTCGTTTTTCCCCACAAACAATTATATAAACTTGAAAGCTGGAGTTGTTGAATTATTATTTGTAGTCAGTGAATTGGTATAAGTGGAGTTAACTGAAAATATTTTTACTTGATAACGCTTGTTCTAAAATATCTTTAAGCTCGTTATTTAGGGTGAAAGAATTTTGTTTTCTCTAAAACAGTTCTAACTCACCTCTAGCATTATCATTCAATTTTTTTGGTAACTTCATCTGCATAACTACCCCCCCCCCCCTTTCTTTTTTCCTTTGCAGGTGTAAGTGCGAAAAATCTGCACCTACACCAAAAAATATCTTATGGTAATAACTTTACACATGAGAACAAATTAATGTATAATAACGAAGGCACACACAAGAACTTAACGTGATTCGACCATTAAAGAGACCTACGTCCACGGGAACAGTTTTTTATATGATATAAAGTTACAAAGTCTTACCCGTACACTCTAAGGTTACAAGTTTCTCTCTACTCGAGATCTCACAGTGTATTCTTCTCTCAGTTGTTCTCTCTCAACTCTTATCCTAGCTCTCTAAAGAAGTGTCTAACTTTTTACACAAGCTAGGTATTTATAGACAAGTGAGCTACAAGATATCTTCCCGTATTTCTCAACCTATTGTGCTTTAGTACTCATTTTTATCGCTCAGAATGGCTTATATTCACGATTCATCCAATGTGTATCATGTGACCTCTTGGATACTAGTCATCCCGATCATTGGTCTGTCCGAGACTCTAGCGTATCGTCTTCCCATCTACATTTGTATTCTACCTTGTATGTGGCTTCATTAAATGGCCTGACTTAATCTTGAACTTAACCGTCAGATGTGTTGAACGCTTTTCATGTGTCCTCACCGAGTTAAAGTGGTAGATTTTTGGTTCAGGTGCAATCAACTTTTAGGATTGTTATTTATACTTCGTTTTTATCTTCTTATCTTCTAACTGTGTTTCGAGATGTATCCACGTGGCGATCTGATATTTTGCGTTCATATTTTGCTTATTTTTTTTCATCTTTCCTAGGGTAAGATGGGAAAAAAACTAAGTTTTACTTTTTAACCCTCACCACATCCCTGACGTTTCTCCATGTAACCACCATGTCGTTTTATCTTTCCCTTTATGACTTGTTTCACCATAAATGCCGATTATTATTCCTCAAAAGGTTTTCCTTCCCTATAAAAGGAATTCTTCTTTGGTTTTGGGTCTTCTTCATTCCTTCGCTTCATCAGACACTTTTTCAACGCTCTGTAACTTTTTTCTACTATTTCTTTTGTAGCTTTCTTCTTCGTGTTTCTCTTGAAAGATTTTATTCAAGATGTCCAGGATAAAACCTACTCCTCACTGATAAATTGTATGTTTTCTTCTTCTTAGGATTTGGCTTTGCTAGGATCACTGTCTTCTAAACGTTAACCTTTTTCTAAGCATTTTTCATTTTCGTCTTTTGGTTTTTATTTTTCTGTCTTCTTGATCTATGACCTTTCTGACTTGCTCCTTGTGTTTATGTAGAATAACATAGAAAAGGCCTACTAAATATTTCAATGTGAGTGATTATCAGTTTCTTCATGATCTGAAGGATAAGCATTATCTGACTCGCTTCGGGGTCTCCTTCGCTCATCTAGACAGGCAAACTGGAGTGATGATCAGGGAGCTTTCTGAAAAGCTTTGGACCTCGAAGGAGACCATGGTTACCAAATTTCAATTCTGAAGGCGCTGAAGCTAAGACATAGAGGACACACCAATTGGTGCTCATACAAAGAGTGTTGAGCTTAAAGAGGATCCCTTTTATCATAATAATAATCATAACATAAGAAAAATTTGGAGAATGGGACTGCTGGATAGCCTGAACGCCTAACCAAACAGTGAGGGGACTTAATGTAGATACCCCAAAACACTCGTTGATTGCTACTTGTAGATGGAAAAATTAGGTGCAATAATTTCTCTTTCCTCTCATCTCTTTACCCACACCTCTAACTCCTAGTCTTAGTAGATTGTTGCCCCTCCTTCTTACAAGGATCTAGTATCATGAGACTAGATTAGAGCAAGGATCTTCTCCTTTAGTTCATGATTTATGTTTATGTTAGTTTAATTTCGTTTCGTTTTTTGTTTAAGTTTTTTCTCTTTTTTAGACCTTTGTTCTTCTTGCTTCTATATCTTCTTGATTTGATGGAGGTATAGATCTGTTTTTGCTACATGTGGTGACCATAAACTAGAGGCGATATATTGGTGATTTGTGGTAAAGACACTATGATAGAGGTAGTAACATTCGGTTGTATGTGGTAGTAGC
>JAJJMC010029624.1:10851721-10879778 GCA_023531435.1 Papaver californicum
AAATCAATTTTCTATGTTTTTCTTAGTTATTTCTCTTGTATTTTGTACATATTACATTCTCTTTGAGTTTTATAGGTTTTATGGAGTCATATGAAGTAAAAAAAGAGAAATATGAGCTCAATGCATTGTTCGGGGTCATTGGGCATTGATAGGTGCAAAGCTAGTAAGCACGCAAGTTTATAATGAATCAAAACAGAAAATTATTAGGGGGAGGCCTGCTGTTTTATAAATAATTGCTAAAGGGAGTCCAATTGATAAATGCAAACGAGACATTTACTTAGGGCCACCACCTTTATATTATAACTTAGACCTAAGACGCATGACATAACTCACTTTCTGCATATCCAGGTTTTCTCCATAATAGTTCACGCCGAAAAAGACATGGGTCCAGTTTAGACGAGAGATAAAAGAAGAGAAGGACAGATGGGTTTTGTATGAAATTAGAGAATGATGAAGAGAAGGTCGCTGATGGGTATTGAATCGAATCCAAGAGAAAGTTTCTTGATGTAACTAATGTCAAGAGGTGGTGCTGATAGTTTCAAGCTGAAATATATGATTGAGTTTGAATTAAGGATGAGAAGGTTGAGATCGAGAAGCTGGATCTGTGATAGTTTGTGATATTTTTGGGTATGAAGTTAGTTGTTGGCTTGAATGAAGACAGTGAATAGATGTGGTGACTTCAAGAATGAGTCTGTTGGTGCCTGAAAAGAAGACAATGAGGACAAGAAAATAAGAAGGAAGAGTTGTTCCTGTTGTGTAGGTTACAATCGAGAAGATAATAGAAATCAGGAACACCCATGAGAGTGAAGGGTTCTAGTGGAAGTAATTAGATGGGTTATTGCCGAGACAGTGAGAAGAATTGAAGGAGAAGAATATCACATCTAAAAGAAATGCTGCCGTGAGAAACAGCTGAAAAGTTGTAGTTGCTGACGTTGTTGAGATTACAGGGAAGAGTAGAGTTGTGCCGTAAATTTCTTCTATTCAATTTTGTAAACTCTAATTTATTATGAGTAGTTAATTTTCTTTTATTGGTTTGGGAATAGTTGGATTCTATAATACATGATTTTTGGTTTAATAAATTAGTTTTGTCTCAAATTTATCGTTCATAATTCACTATAAATATCTCATTAATCGATTGTTTTTTAGTTAAGTTGCAAATTAATTGAACTCATAATCATATCTATAGCTAATTTAGGGTTTATTATACGCAAAAGTGATACTCCTTGAATATAAGTAGCATAATTGTGGTTATTGCTTGTCGTGATATATCCTAGTAATCACAAGTGGATCATGACCTTTGTTAAATTGAATTAGTACGCTTTCCACGTTTAGTTGCATTGATTAGCCTAATTTCATGAATTCTTAATGCTCCTCGGGAATTAAACTTGATTGGTGTTTTTTACACGTTAGGTTGTTCTCTTGGTAGAATTCATATTCGCATATTTTAATGTGTTTGTTGATAACATGAGGAAATTGCGGGATATTCTTGCGGTCAAGGTATTCTAGGGCTTTTGATAAAACGAGATTAAATATCAATTCTAATTATTAATACAAAAAAAAAAATTGTTAGTGAAAACGAAACCTTTACCGATATTCTCAATTCTTTGATTCTTTTCTACAATTTCTTAGTTTTCTTAATTAGTTTAATTTACTTTCATTGAATTAAAAAAATCCCTCCCCCCCTTTTGTATAAAATTTGAAACCATATAACAACCAAGATCTCCTCGTGGGAACGATCATTTCTTACCCTTGCTTCATAATAAATCATAAGTACTGAGAAAGTAATAATAATTTTGGAGCGGTACAACACACACCAGTTGTATAAGGAGATTTAAGAGGTTGTAACATGTTGTTTTTGAGAAAAATAACGGGTTGTAAGAGGTGGTTATGAGGCAGCATCAAAGTAGTATGGAGCATGGTTTTTCAAGGAGTATGAGCACGGTTTCAACAATGATTTTTAAGGAGATTTAACAGGTGGTTACAATTGGAATTTTTTCAAGGAGATTTAAAAGGCGGTTACAACAATGATTTTTAAGAGCAATATTGTTGGATCATAGAGATTGCGGTGGTTCTGGTAGTAGTGTTGGTGGTGGTCACAGTAAAAGTGTTAGATCCATGGGTGGCGGCGCAATCATGATGGAGGCTTAAGTTTGAGGGATGGTGGCTCTTCTCTTTAACTCAAACTTTAAAATTAGGTCTTTTCCTTGGGTTGGGCTTGTTTTGGTATTTTATTTGTGGGTCTCATTTTACTAATCTGGGCTTTGTGATTTAGGTCCCTTGTGTAGCTTTTTTGTGTTTTTCTATTTTGTTTGGATCACTTCTTGTGTTCCTTTTTTTTTTTTTTGTATCCTTATATATTTTCAATCAAATCATTTAATTTATCTATCAAAAAAAAAAACCCAAGGGATGATGGCCAAAGGTTAAAAAAGGTGTTAAGGGTAGCTCGGCAAAGACCGTGCAACGAGGTGCATGAGCAACGGCTGCTAGCATGGGAAGACCATGGAATGACTAAGAGGAGAGGCGCATGAGCAAGGGCTGCTGGCGCGGGAAGATCATGACATGACCAAGAGGAGGAGCGCATGAGCAAGGCTGCTGGCGCGAGAAAGAGATGTTGGAGCAATAACGCGAGAAAGGAGAAGTAACGAGCATGAAGAGCTACCCTTTTGACTAATGAGAGAATGCCTGGAAGAAATGGGTTCTAGATGGAGTTGTCTTATATCTGACGAATGAGTGCTCCAAGGAAATATGAGTCATCTGTGACACGTGTACGGATCAGACTTGCAGACTTGATAAAAAAGGCGAAAAAAATACACGTGCTCGTTAGCGGAAGCTGATCATTATTAGAACTATTGTCTGCTTAAACTGACAGAAAAATGCCATTTTTTATATTAGAATCTGTGTACTACTTTCTAGAACAGAACAAGACCATTTTTTATATTAGGAGTTGTGTACTACTTTCAGGAACTGAACTTGTACCCATAACTACTTGTATTATTTTCAAATACAATGCATAAAAGGCTAATATGAGTCTTGGGTTTTGTGGAGATCTCTTTGTGGAACCATCCTTAGAACTTGAGACGGTGAGTTTTACTTGTAACTTCAGCAATCAAATCCTTATCTCCTACTACTCTTCCTCGTACGAACGGCTACAAAGAGCACGAATCAAATCCCCCTAATGGAATGACATGAAGTCAGCCATTACGTTCTTGGGGTACGGAAAGGACGTCTAATGAGCCCACCAATTTCAACCTTTTATTGGCATTCAGTTACTCTTACCAAAATTTAGTGGTGTAGAAATTTATGGCATCCCACTGTGAATCGGATAAGGCCTATCAAACTGAATATCAGTAGGCAGCATTTTAGGTTGGACAGTATTGTACTAGCGACAAGACTTTAAAGATTTTAACTTCTGAGTTCTGAGTATACTATCAAATCGAAGTTGCTACAGTCGGTCTGTGGGGCCCGTTAATCTTCCTCACCTTGATAAGTTGTCCAAAAGATGATGTCTTTTTTTTTATCGGTGGAAAATTTTGTGCGACAGGTTTCGAACTCAATTACTGATATCATCGTCTAATGACCGGCTTTTTTTAGAAAACTAAAAACCAAAGATTAAGCATATGATTCTCAAATTTTTGAGCATTCTGTTTCATCTATTCTAAATTTCTTAATTGCTCAACTCACATCCATTTTGAGTGCTAAAATTCAGTAGCGTCAACTGTCTGCAGCAGTTTATGTTTATGTTCAAACTGTCCTATGAAATTGAGCAACGCAGTCGTGGTGGGGGCTGGGGGAGGACCCTAGCTAGTATGCACTCTTTCAAAAATTGGCTAGCATGCATGATGCATACCAATGCCATATGTCCATGAGATCTTAAAGATCTTTTACTATTAGGAAGGATATAAAGTGGTGAAAATATTAATAACATATCTTTCACTCATACATCATAAACCATAAATACTAGATTCTAAATTTTCCGCACCAACGCAGAGGATATACTTTTTGAAACAATGTAACCAAGTAAATTTGATTTGAAGATGTAATCTTATCAGCAAGATTTGATTGATAATTTGTTCAGCAAGCACATACTAATATTTTTAAACACTTGATAATCCACTTCGATGGATAAGCATAGGCATAAATTATCAGGTTTACTACTGGGTAGCAGCCAGCTGCTAGCTAGCTAGCATGCACCATCCATGCATTTACTAAAACCAAATCTTTTTCAATTTTGTTTTTACTCCATGGGAACATCTGTTCATTTTCTTGCTTTTAATTTAAGTACACTAGTCATCCTTAATAATGCTCTTGCAGGATATATAGGCACATTGAAGATTGATCTCGAATCCGACATGGCCATTAAGTAAGAAAAAAAAAAAATACTCCCACCAAGTGATATATTTCAAAAGATATACTCCTTCAATTTTGGTTGACAAATTTTTTCCTATTCGACCATGTAAATCTAGCTCTTATCATGTAAATCTAGCTCTTTCCATTGGCAACTCAATCAAATCACTAGTATTTACCAATAAAAATGAAATTTGAGTTCACATTTTCGTACAACTTAAGTACTAGCACTATGTGTATAAAAAATACTAATTCAGCTTCACTCATAAGGTGTTTTGATGTCGGGGTAAAAATTACTCTTAGAAATTAGAAGAAAATATTTATATCATAAAAAATTAATTTTTTTGTTTCTAAAAATTATTATTAAATTTATGTATCAAATTAATTTCTAATTTTTTATTTTTAGAAATTGAAAAATAAATGGTACCTAAAAGTTTTTATAGTCCAAATTTATGCACCGCATAAAACCGGGTGCATGTACCGGCTATTAGCCGAGAAAATTTCAAAACTACCTTATCTTTTTACTTCAGTCCGTAGGTCAAAACTCCATTACCCTATACCTCTTACTACTAAAACCCCTGTCAAAATAAAATGAAACAAAAACCCTATTTGAATAAAGTTGTCTAAACTGTCCTTTACATTAATTTAATCCAACAAAAATAAAAATCAACCCACTCTTAAACTACCTTTTATATTAATCAACTTAAAAAAAATAAAAATCATCCCCATTCTTAATCTTTATTCTCTCTCACCACCAATACTACCAACACCAACTCACCGCCACCAACTAACATCAACCACCATCATCCAGCAACACCACCACTACCAGCCACCAACTAACATCATCACCAACCACCACCACCAACGAGCACCACCAACCAACACCGCCTCACCCACCACTACCACCAACGAGCACCACTAACAACCACCAGGTCCACTACCAAAGAGCACCACCACCAACCACCACCAGCAGAAACGAAAACCAGAACCAACACCCACCACCACTACTAACCACCAACAACAACAACAACCAATACCATAACCAACACCACTTTCACCACTAACACGAACATCAACGAGCACCACTAACAACTACCAGATCTACCACCAACCATCACCAGCAACAACGAAAACCAGAACCAACACCAACCAACACCACTTCCACCACCACCACCAACACCAACACCAGCATTATCCCACTACCATCAACCGGAAAACACCACCAGCGACCAACACTATCATCAACACCACCACCACAAACCAGCAACACCACCATAAAAAACTTACTATAATACTAAAACATTGGTTTCAACGATAAAAATTAGGTAGAAAAATGATGAAACCAAATTTGGTTTCAACATAAAATTTGTATTTCACCAACACAACTTCAACGAAGAAACCAAATGCACCAAATTGAATAGACTAGGGAAAATTTAGTTGAAACCAAATTTGGTTTCAACATAAACGTATTGTTTCACCATTAAACTTTGGTTTCACGGTAAAAAGTAGGCACAAATCATATGAAACCAAATTTGGTTTCTATAAAACTTACTGTCACAAAAATTGGTTTCAACGTTGTTTAGTTTTTCTAAAATTTGATGAAACCAAAAAAGGTTCCATCATTTATTTTATTCCAGATGAAAAACAATGATGAAACCAAAAAAAAGTTTCATTATTTTTCAGATATTCCACCAACACAAACACTGGTTTCAACGTTGTTTTAGTTTTTGTAAAATTAGATTATGACATGTATATCAGGGCTAAAATGGATAGAGATGTTATAGTTAACAGAAAATACTAACAGATTGAGGCATTTTCCCAAATTTTAAAAATTTGGAGCATTTCTTCAAAATGACCCCCCATTTTAGGGCATTTCTCAAAGTCTCCCTTCTTTAAATAGATCACTTAATCAAACCATGGTTTTTAGTTAGCACAATTTTGTGCTTTTGCTGAATCATTAATGTGTTGGGTCTGCTCTCTTCAAAACATAAACCAAAATAAGAAAAGAAACTTATAGCAAGTAGGTCAATTTGTTGTAGTTTCAAGTTTAACATGCCTTTTTCATTGACTTGGATCTCAGAATACAATGATGAAGTCATAGTAATTCCAAAGAATATGCTTCAAATTTTTTTTTCCAAAGAATACATAGTTTTAGTTTGCCCTGTCCCTTGATGCCACTGTATGCCCATTGTTGTTGAAGGAGAAAAAACCTTTTCTTGCTACTCTTTGTTGCATAGTTCAAGTCTTTTTATTGTTCTGAATAGATGTGTATCCCGAGTGGCTGAGCGTTTCTCATTATTCCTGTTTGAATTCCGTAAATCCATACCTATTCGGTTAGTAAATTTTCAACGGTTATTTCTTTACAATTAAGTATGAACATAGTCATTTTGCTCTGGTATGAAGGTATAAAGTTGGAAGTATAAGATTGATCAATGATAAAATAATTAATTAACCAGCAAAAGATGGCAATTGGGGAGATGAACATTTTTTAAGGATCAACCAGAGTGTGAGACAATAAATTCTGAGGTACACGTGGGAAAAAACTATTGGAGAAGTAACGAGCTATGATAAGACGAGAAACACTGGAACAAAGTCTTTTGAAAGCGTTGAACTGGCAACTGTAAAATCTTTGAAGATTGATCCTGACAGCATTAGTGCATGACCGACACGTGGGTTACGGAAAAGTAAGGCACACTGCACAAAACAGATAGCCTTTCTGCCTGACCAACACATAGGTAACGGGAAAGTAAAAGTGTACTAACCAAGACAGACAGCTTTAATTGCTCGACTGACAATAGGTTGCGGGAAATCCTGACACAATAAAGAGTAATAATGAGTCATTTCTGGGATGAGAAGCTTAGAAGGAATATGCCTAAAATGGAAAACTAAAAGGGTTAAGCAGGGCTCTAAAGGGACCTTAGCCATAATTGGTCAAATTATTGGCAGAACGCGTGTTCTTTGATAGCGATGTAGTGGGTGGGCCCTATCTTTTTAGGAAGAAGCGCCCTACAGGTCAATCACCCGCAGGACCGGACAACTGGCTTCTAACCCCCTTGTTTTCCTTAGGTAGGCTTTGATCGATGCATGACTGACACGTATCGACTCTACAAGCATCGGAACGCAAAGAATTAAAGCATGAAGAATCACTTTAAATAGCTACGTGTCAAACATGTCGTGATTCAAATAAGATCACAACAGTCATTCCAATCCAAAACAAACTACAAGACCACAGAAGAAGTGCGGGATAATCCGTAAGAAACTATGGAAAACAGGCAATACGCAGGCTAAGACTTGCGGAAAAAACGATCAGGCCTTGCGGGAATTGCGAATAGGCCTTGCGGGACTACATATCACACCAATAATGGATAAGAATAAATAGGTGGAAAGGTAGATTGGTGGGATCCATCAATTTAGCTATAAATACCAAGCTCATTAGCATGAGAAGAGGATGGAAAATTGAAGGAGAAATTAGACTGAAGACATTAAAGGGATAAAAAAGATCTTAGGTATGATCTTTATGTAATTGTTTAGTTCATTTGATCCATGAGGAACATGATTATGATTTATAGGAAGTCATCTTATTGGGATAGATGATTTCTCTTCTCTTTTCTTCTATATAGATATAAGTATGATCATATTAATGGATCCAATTATTTTACTTTTGAATGTAAATAGTTTTACTGATAGAATCACATAAATTCTTGTGTCATTTCATTTTACTTTGATTGTTTTTTTTTCACTTTCAAAATGTTATGGTGAGATGATTTATGATAAGAAAATGTACTTTATTGGATTTCATACACTTTTGGTTGTGATCCCAAAGATGCCAGATTTTTAGTAATCACAATTTGGCGCTAGAAACAGGGATTGAATAAAGAATTTATTCTACCTGACAAAACTTTGTTGTAAATTTTTTTAAGTTGTTTTCTATTTGAAAATTTTTCTCTTTAAAAATGCAATAATTTAGGTTCATATGAAAAAGATGTATATATGAAACGAGTCAATTGATGAATGTATAAATTTGGTCGTTATGATCATTTCTTTTTATTATTATTATTTTCTTTTTTTACTAATTTATACCTTATTTCTCGAATTCAAGAAATTTTCACCTAACAACATATCGTATTTATTAGGTAATTGATTTTTATGTTCAACTAAATTTCTGATTCCTTCAAAGATCGGTGAAATAAATTTTTAATTTAGTGTTTGAGCTTGGTAGTAATATGTACTATTTGGTTTCAACCAAATTGTGTTGCAAGTTTATTGAGAATGATAAAACCTTTTGAAACATATAATTTATTGAGCTCTTTTAGAATACTGGACAAGAAATCTCTACAGCAACACAAGTTTGAGTTAAGAAGAAATTACATCACCACAAAAGTAAATACACAAATGAGGAAAGTGTCACATAGAAGCGTGCAAGATCAAGATGCCAATTCAGGAAATCAGGATAGTAATGCTATAGGTGCTCCTCAACAGAGGGAAATAACGAGAAGGTCACAAGAGAAAGAACCCAATAATAATAATATAAATAATTCTGAAGGCCACTCAACTAGTTGTTCATCCCAAGAAAATTCTCAAAACAATATGGATCACATTCAACAATTAATGGAAGAAAATGGATGCGATGCGAAAGGAACAACGAGTTTGTGCGGAACAAATTACACTTTTGACCAAAGAAAATCAAGCACTTAAAGAAAGAGCCCAACATGGTGCGGAACCATCTACAACTAGAACGCAGGGTCAAGAAGCAAGCTCCAGCAGACCCACAAGAAGAAATATGAAAATTAGTAGAGATCAGAGAGTAATGGAGGTGCAACCTCTGCACCAGCAGAATGAGTTAGACAGGTATGATCTTGATGGATCAAGGTTGCAAAATGACAAGTGGAAAAAATGCTATGAAGACATGGAATTAATGCGAGAAGAAATAAAGAATTTGAAGAACAAAGAGGGTGGAAGATTAGAAGAAGTGTTAAGAGAAGCAAGACGGACACTATTAGCACCACACCTGGCATATACATCAATACCACATGAATGTAGTATTCCCCTTTTCGAATGCTACGACGGGACAAAAGACCCAACGACTCATTTGAAATATTATAATCACACCATGACACGTTGGGAACAAGATGACGTTTTCATGTGTCGGTTTTTTCCTTCAAGTTTAAAAGGAATAGCTTTGGCGTGGTATGACAATTTACCAGAAGGGTCGATAAATTCTTATACACAGTTGACCCGCAAGTTCTTAGAAGCATATATGTATAATCAGCCCGCAGATGCAGGAATGGACAAATTGTACTCGTTTGCCTCATCAACAGAAGAAACCATAAGAGATTATATAGATCGTTGGCAAACGATCTTCCAAGCAAGTGGGATGTAACCCCGGAAGTCACAATCAATAGTTATAAATAGGGAATAGCCAATCGGGAAAGCCAACTCTTTGTTGATATCCATAATAAAAATCCAAAAAGCAAAGGGGATCTCAGAGATATCATTGAAAAATGTGCAAGATTGCATGACATTCAGATGCAACATCCAAGAATAATATCACAATGACAAGGGAATACAAAAAGAGCCAATTTTATAGAGACATCATCCGGATCTGGGAAGAGGTTTGCGGGAAAAAATCCAAACAATGAATCAAAGTGAACTAAGATGGATGAAAGAAGAAAATTTATCCAGCAATTTGAGGAGCGAATTTTTATTAAACTCAATATTCCTTATTCTGAAATTTTAAATGTAATAAAAAATAGACCAGATTTCCAGTGGCCGCAGACCAAAGAACAACAACCAGAACATACACAGAATTCTAAGGAGTATTGTGAATACCATTGTTATCGGGGTCATTCCACAAACCGATGCAGGAATTTAATAATGCCAGTGCAAAGGTTGATCGATGCGGGGGAGTTAAAAGAATTCATTCAATCCAATGATCCACTACCAAGATCTGATAAGGGAAAAGCTGTAAATATTCCCCAAAATAATCGAACTATAAACATGATCACTATTTTGAGTCAAATGAATCATCCTTGAGTGCAGCTATCAATGAGAAATTGCATAAAAGAGTCCAAAATCATGAAGTCTTTAAGGTTGCGGGAAGAGTTACTGAGTCATGGGAAGGATGGATGACATCCCCATTAACTTTTTCTGCAGATGAGGTTGATCAAGAGGTTGAAATGCACAAGGACTCGTTGGTACTTACATTGTCTGTGTCTGGATGGAATGTAATGAAAAATTCTTATGGATGGGGGCAGTTCACTTAATGTATTGTTTTATGATACCTTTGGGAAGATAGGGTTAAAAGATTATCAGTTAACTCCTTCATGCTATACAATTTATGGGTTTAACGGATTAGCTTCAAAACCGAAACGGAAAGTTTTGCTTGATGTTGCGGTGTGTCCGATAAGTATTATGACAAAATTTCATTATAGTGGAGGCTCCATCTCCGTAAAATGCTATCATCGGTAGGCACTTGGTTCATCAGTTGAAAGGAGTAACTTCAACGTATCATCAGTACTTGGGGTTTCCAACACCGCAAGGAGAAATGGAGATAAGAGGAGATCAAAATGAGGCAAAATCTTGCATCATGGAAGAATTCCGCATGAATGAAGAGAGGCAACAACAACAACAAAATAAGAAGAAAGAGCGCTAGATGAAGGCTAAAGAAGAAGCCTTCAACCAGTATATGATTAAGACTGCGGGAAGTAAAGCAATAGATGAAATAACTGAAGAGAGTACCATAAAGGAAACCATGACAAAGATGGATGAAGGTAGTCTTCCAGCATAGCAATCAAAGGGGGCTCCCACACTCTTAGGAGCTCCCAAACCCACCTTTAACCCAATAGAGGAGACCAAAAATGTTAACATTGGAACGAAAGAGTTTCCCAAATTAATAAAGATTGGAACGCTGATGGAGGAAGAAAATGAGCAAAACTTGATCCTACTACTTCGAGAATTTATGGACATATTTGCATGGAATATGGAGGACATGCCAGGCATCGACCCAAACATTGTACGGCACGAGTTACATATACACCCCGAAGCTACACCTTTTCGGCAACTCATACGAAAAGTTGCGCCCGAATATCATGTCTCAGTTGAAAACGAATTAAAAAAGTTCATGGATGCGGGATTCATCTGAGAAGTGCGATACCCAACTTGGATTTCTAACATGGTGATTGTACCAAAAAAGAATGGCAGAGTTAGAATTTGCATAAACTTCACCAATTTGAACAAAGCATGTCCCAAAGACAGTTATCCATTCCCCATCGTAGATCAGTTGGTGGACGTTGTTGAAGGTCATGAAGCCTTATCTTTTATGGATGGACAATTAGGATATAACCAGATCGCACTAGCTGAAGAAGATCAAGAGCACACTGCATTCTTTACTCCTTGCGGTTTGTACTGTTATACCAGAATGCCATTTGGGCTGAGAAATACAGGAGCAACTTATCAACGACTCGTTGATGTAATTTTTAAACCATGATAGGCCGCACACTCGAAGTTTATGTAGACGACATGCTGATAAAAAGTAAATTTTCGAAAGATCATTTACAAGATTTGAAAGAGATATTTGAAGCCTTGCGGAAATACAGAATGAAGGTCAATACTGACAAGTGCATTTTTGGGGTCACTTCAGGGAAGTTTCTGGGGTATTTAGTTACCAAAAAAGGAATTGAAGTTGATCCCGCAAAAGTTCAGGCAATAGTAGATATGCCATCTCCAAAGAATGTTAAAGAAGTACATAAGCTAAATGGTTTCTTAGCCGCACTCAGCAGGTTTATCACAAGATCCTTGGAGAGATGCAAACCCTTTTTTGACATTCTGAAAAAGAAAAATAAATTTGAATGGAATGCGAAATGTGAGCAAGCTTTCCAAAATACCAAGGTCTATCTCGCAGCATTACCTGCATTGCAAAAACCAAAGCCTGAAGAAGTTCTTGCCTTATATATTGCAGCGACCGAAGACGCAGTAAGTGCGGTGTTAGTCCGGATCAATGAGAAGATTGAAAAACCCGTGTATTATATCAGTAAGACCCGTAGAAAGAAATTATACAAAAATTGAACAATTAATCTTAGCATTGGTGTTTGCTACCCAAAAATTACGTACGTATTTTCTGACACATTATGTGTGGGTACCAAGCAAACCACCATTGGAATCAGTACTGAAGAATGCACGAAAAGTCGGAAGGATAGCAAAATGGAACGCACAGCTCAAACAATTCAACATATTATTTGAATTACAAACTGCACAGAAGTCGCAAATTTTGGCTGATTTCCTTGCAGATTTTACGTTGGACGATGATTTCAAAATTAAAGGTTCGCCCGGATTTGAAAATAATAACCAACCATGTTTCATTTTTTCGTTTCCTAATTTCTATCAATTCAATTACTTATTATTTTATGATATCGAAATTCAAGGTTTGCCTGGATTTGAAGATGATGATCCTCAGGACATCCTAAACTCTGTAAATCCCCAAAGATGGGAAGTATTTGTTGATGGAGCCATAAATAAAGAAGGTGCGGGAATTGGAATCGTAGTTACAACCCCTATAGGGGATAGAATGGTACATTCATTCCCACTAGAGTTCGATGAACATACAAATAATACAATAGAGTATGAGGCTGTGGTTCACGCCCTTAGGCTCATCATTGAGTTGGGGATAAGCGATGTCCGACTCACAAGTGATTCACAATTAATAATTCGACAGGTTAAATTAAAATATCAAGCGCTTGATGAAGACTTGATAGAATATAAAATTCTTGTGCAAAGACTGGCGCTTCAGATTCCAAATATAACTTTTCGACATCTATCTAGAGATAAGATCGACATACTGATGCGTTAGCATTTATTTCTTCAATGATAAAGGATCGAAATACATCAGCGGTAAAAATTGGACGTATCTATGAGCCATCAATCAAGTTGTAGGCAGTTGAAAATATGGAAGAAAAAATTGGAAGAAAAAATTGGGGAAGATATTAAAGATGTAGCTATCCAAAGTGATGCAAATTTCCCACAAAGATTAGAAAATGACCTAATTGGAGAAGATTGGAGAGTTTCAGTACAACAATATCTGCAAGATGGGACACTATCCACAAATTCTAAAGATGCAAGAAAGGTGCAATCGAAATCCGTAAACTATCAGTTGCGGGATAAAATTCTTTACCGAAAGTCTTTTTTGGGACCGTTACTCCGATGTTTATCACAAATCGAAGGGTTGCGAATTCTCAAGGATATACATTATGGAGATACGGGAAATCATAATGGAAGTCGATCACTGGCACTAAAAGTAAAAACGCAAGGATATTATTGTCCATTTATGCATAAGGATGCGGAAAACATGGTAAAAAGGTGTGAAGAATGCCAGCGATATGCGAAAAAAATAAAATCTCCCGCAACAGAACTTAATTCGGTGTTCAGCCCTTGGCCATTTGTAAAATGGGGGATAGATATTGTCGGGCCGTTGGTGGAAGGAACTAAAAAGAGAAAATATTTGATTGTAGCCACAGATTATTTCACCAAATGGGTTGAGGCTAAAGCTCTTGCACGAATCAAGGATACTGATGTATTTAAATTGTTATTCGAAAATATAATCTGTAGATTTGGAATTACGGTAGCCATAGTCTCTGATAATGGACATCAATTACAAGGGAAAAATATAGATATGTTTTTCGAAGCATTCAAATTACAAAAAAACAAGTCAACCCCACTCTATCCGCAAAGTAATGGACAAGCCGAAGCAACAAATAAGACAATTGCCATGAATCTAAAGAAAACTCTTGATGGTCACCATAAACGGTGGTGTGAGCAGCTCCATAATATATTATGGGCATACCGTACCACAAGAAGGGAATCCACTGGTGAATCACCATTTCGTCTTACTTACGGAACAGAAGCAGTTATTCCAACAGAAGTCATTCTACATGGGTGAAAAATTTAAATTCAGATTTAATGTTGGAAAAGTTGGATGACCTAGAAGAAAGAAGAGAAGTTACACTTCAAAAAATGGAGAATTATCAAAGTTGGCAACAGAATACAGTAAAAAAGTAAAGATGCGGAATTTTAGGACAGTATGTTCTACGGCAAATCCCTAAATACCAAAGAGATAAAGCAGCGGGAAAATTTGCACCTACGTGGGGAGGACCTTACATTATACAATGTGTTGCAGGACAAGGATCGTACCACTTGCGAAATTTGGATGGAGGAATTTTACAACATCCTTGGAACGCCCAATATCTCAAACCATACTATCCTTGATCCATAATGCAATTGTGCAAAAGTATGCATTTGTAATAGGTAAAGCACATCAAATGCAATCTTCCTAAAAGATCCAAATAAATACCTATAACTATAAGATTTTTCGCAACAGAGATGTCTAACATTATATTGATTTTTATATCAGGTACTCTCCACTTCAGGAAGCGCTCACAGTTAGCAACACAATTATACGACATTTCAGTTTCACGTTAGGTAAAGCTACAGATGTAACCTCTTTAAGAAATTCCATGTGAATGTCTATGAGTGTATGACTATTGGGTCTTTCGCCAACAGAGGTGCCTAATGTGATTTTATTTGTTGTATCTTTCTCCATTTTAGGGGACTTTCGGGACCGCATCCTAACTTCCTCCTGGCCCGAGTGAAGTTAGACATGTGTTACACCCACAATATAACTCAAGGTACAAAATTTCCTTGCGGTTAAATAAATTGCACTCATACAATAAACTAACAATCAATGTATATTGAAAATCTGTTTTACAGGAATAAAGTTATAAGGAGAGATGAAAAAGCAACTACAACAAAAAGAGGAAGAAGAAGGAAACAACAAGAAAAGAAAGCTAAGGAGGGGGAAGAACGTCTTTAAAGGGAGGATTGTTTGGAACACCTCTGCGCTTGTAAACTTTTGTAAATCCATAGGCTTGTACTTGGTCAAGAGTGTTATTGACCGTTTTTGCAATTTTAGCTTTATCTTCGACTCTTAACCATCCAATATAAGCTTTTCTATTTTTAATATCCACTTTGAATTGATTTACTTCAGTTTCGCATGTCTGGACCCTTCTTTTCAAAAAGTTTATTTTCCCCCTCTCAGCAGCTAAATCTCGAATAAGGCTTTCATTCTTTGCAGCCTCATGTTTTAGAGTCTCTTCAACACTCTTAGCATTAGAAGATACAAGCTCAAGTTGAGCTTGCGCTTCGCTGGCTTTTGTAGAGGCAAGCTCAAGCTGAGTTTATGCTTCATTAACTTTGGCAGAAGACAACTTAAGTTGCTTGTTGAGTTCTTCTATCCTAGTAGTTGCGGCACCAAGCTCCTCCTAAGCCTTAGCAACTCTTGCTGTTGCGTCCTTAAATTTTTCTTCAAAACCTGAAATTAAAGTAACGGATTAATCGATGCGGGAATAATATTGAATTTTAAGATTACGATCAACTAGGATACCTCTAGCGAGGGATTCAAACTCTAAAAGTTCACGACCCATTGCATCTTTTGTAATATCAAAAAAATCATATTCTCCCGAAAGCTCGATGTAATCGGCTTTGAGTTGTTCGAGATGCTGTTGACATTGAGTTAACTCTGTTTTATTGTCCCGCAGACGATTTAACTTAGATGTGCATCTTTCAATTTCTTTGTGAAGCCGTAGAATATCGCTCTCTCGATGAAGAATAGAATAAGATAAATTTAGAATCGTAGCTTGAGCATCCGAAAGGGATTTTCCCTTAGCATAAGCCTCCGCAGAAGAGTTGTCTCTATACTCAATGAGCAAAGCAATGTACGAAGAAAGTTGAGAATGATGATACGATCCATAATGGGAATATCCCGCAAGGATATTCCGCCATTCCGCACAAAGCTTACGGTTCTCTTCTTCCAATCTTTCAGATACTGCCTGTGCTTCAGAAACGCAGCCTTTAGTCCACAGCAAAGTAGCATCAAATTCTACTTTCTTGCGAACTTTTTCCACGAACAAAAGCCGATGTTGTGATTCTAGTTGATTATACTTCCGAATAACCGAATCATGACTATCGACAAGATCATTGAATTTTGTCTTGATTTCCACATTCTCATTATTAAATTTTACAACATGATTTCTCAACTGTATAATCCTATGATGCATCCTAGATACAAGTTCTGAATCCCCCGCTGATCCCATGAAGTAGTTCAGAAAATAAGAGAAAAAATATAAGAAAAAAAAGTAACTGCGAGAAAGAATAAAACCTTGGTTCTGAAGATTCAACATTTGTTGGCGGAGCGCATCATTCTCCAGTTTCAAATCTAAAGCGTCATTTTCTACGGCCCTAAATCGGGACTCCATCATCGTGGACCGCGCTTTGTAGAATTGATATGCGGTATATGCCGCACTTTGACCTCGTCCGAGCTGCAGAATTAAGGTTATGATCAAAATAAAAATAATAAAAGGAAATCAAAAGGAAGAAAAGTAATTAAAATACCTGTAGAAGAGCTTTTTGCGGAAAAGAATACACATGTCCATCCGCAAGTGAGAGAGTTTCTGCTAGAGAAGAAGGTTCGGTGATGCGGAATAAGGGATCGACGGCCTTGATCTTTCAACCACGCATCTCTAACTACTTCATATGGAGCAGCCTCCATGGATTTACGCAACCGGGAGATCGAAGAACTATCTGACTTCACCGGAAGAGAACTACAAGGAATAAACAGAAGGTTCTTTGACATGAACCATCGAAAAGCTTCCTCTTCTTTATCCAAGAGGTTGGAGGTCTCGCCAATTTCTCTTTCCCTGCTTGGTTGCGGGAACTCCCAATTTGGATGAACTGAATCAGCAGCATCCATGCTCGAAGCATCAACACTGGCAGGGCCAACTCCTGAAGGCACATTACTTGTCGAAGTAGTAATGGTCGGCTCATCTACCTCCGCAACATGAGTTTGCGGGTTCACCTCTGCTGAAGTAATTATGGGATCTTCTTGAAAGTTCCGATCCCCTTCATCAGTCGAGACATCTTCATCGGAAGCGGCTTCAAGTGGCTCATCACCAGGAAGAGGCGGAAATTGAAGATAAAAGAAGGATCGAGAGCAATAGTTTGCTGCGAGACATCGTCGGCACCATGTGAAATCTTTTCCGCAGCACCAGATGGTTTCGCAGATTCATAGTTCGTTAGTTGAAGAATACCATGATGATTATCTTCTTGCCTTTCAGTGGCAGAGTTTCTTTCACCCTTTAAGCGTGGAAGATGAACAATAGAATCATGAATATCGGCCTCTTCTTTATCTGTAGAAGCACAGGGTGCACCCTTTGCCTTCTTCCGACCCTATAAATACACCACAATAATTCTTTAGATGAAATTCTAAGATGATATAAGAAGTCATCAGTTTAAAGTAATACCTTTTCAGCAAGGGGTGCGGCTTTGCATTTTACCCTCGCATCATCTTGTGCGCCATCGTCAACCGACGATACAGTCTCTGGCTCAACTTGTGGCTATAAAATGAAGAGAAAAATTAAATCATTCAATGGAAACTATAATCATAAAGCAATGTGTAAAGCATAAAAGATAGAAAGAAAATCTACGTACCTCAGTGACAAGTGGGAACTTGAAATCAATAAAATTTAATCGCCAAGGGAAATAACCATCGAAGCGAGTAAGAAGATTGTAAGCTACATTATTGGGAGCAGACCCGAAAACCCATGGATCCTCAATAACAAGAGGGGTGCGATACCATTTTTAGTCGTGGTCTTCCCGAATCCTTTCCCTGAGAGGACGCATTGTCCCCGAAATATACTTCAGCTTTGCGTTGTCAATTTCCGCTAACAGACGGAACCCATAACCACCTTTGCGGTTCGGGCCAACACTCCATCTTTTGAAATTCTTTGTGGCAACATTGTACGCATAAGTAGCGTGGAAATTTTCCACCGTATAATATTTACGTTCCGCAAGGTTTGGAACGTAAAGGTGAAGTTGGTTTTTCCTTGACTGCGCATGCTACATTCATCAAGAACTCGCCACCAATTTCCATTGTACTGTGTGATGGATCATACTAAACTATAATGGGACTGATTGCGGCTGGCAAGAAAAGGATTTTCGCTGTCATATAAAGGAAGATGAAGACCCACATCTAAAGCTCCCGTAGGGATTAATAGTCTATTATTGGTGTAGTCAAAACCTTCCATCATCTCCAGAGTAATTTCATCTTCAACACAGTCATAAAATGAGACTTTGAATCGGCGGAGACCATGAACCCTTTTGAATTCCTCGAGATTTATGTGTTTAAAGCTGCAGCTATCATGAGCACATTTGTCCCGAGGAGCAGGATTGTTGACCGGAACACAGACATTCACATGCCTTAAAGGTTCCGAAGGTTGACTCCTCGATACATGATAACTGGATGGTCTCCTAAGTAAAAGTTGATCATCCTGATAAGAAGCATCACCGGTAACTTTAGCTTTACCTTTTCCAGCCATGATAGATTTTTATCTACACAGGAAAACAAGAAAAAATAAACTTACTAAAGATCAAAAAGTAAGAGCAGAATAGAAAAGTTATAAAACAAAAGAACAATAAAATCATCATGATTCTCTAATCAGGAGAAATCAAGGATCATGTCAAAATAACCAATCATTAAAAGAATATTCAACGACTTCTCAGTCATTGTTCGTTCCAATAAGCAATAAACAGTCAAGAGCATCATTATCATCATCACTATTTAACACAAAAGAATCTACGTACAGGGGATAGTAATCAAGCAAACGCAAAAAAGAAAAGGCAAAAGAATTACTTACAGAGGAGTAAAAGAATCTAAGAAGAATACTTTGATAATGGGAAAAACTGGATCCCGATGAAAAAATCTCAAAATTATAGAAGTTTAAAAGGATGAAAAGATGTTGAAGAATCTTTGAAAACCTTAAAGGAATGAAAAGTGCTGCAGGTTTAAGAAGGAGAAGACAAAAGGTGTAAAGAATGGAATGAAGAAAATAATTGGTATTAAATAAGAGAAAGCTGAAACCGTCGAACCGTCGAAAACTGAAAAAAAAATAAAGTTTAGAGATTTGATTTCCTCGAAAACGCCAACTGACAAAAACGTGCAAAAGAAAGTTACTGCTAGCGAAAAAGCAGGAAAAGGCGTAACGTGGGAAAAGGAGTTATTACAGGCGTGGAGAATGGAAAGGTAATTATTATTTTACCTTTTTTCAATTTTTTTTAACAAATGTCAATTCCAAAAAAAGAAAAAGGGGGCAAATTGTGAGAGAATAAATTCTGAGGTACACGTGGGAAAAAACTATTGGAGAAGTAACGAGCTATGATAAGACGAGAAACACTGGAACAAAGTCTTTTGAAAGCGTTGAACTGACAGCTGTAAAATCTTTGAAGATTAATCCTGACATCATTAGTGCATGCCCGACACGTGGGTTGTGGAAAAGTAAGGCACACTGCACAAAACGGATAGCCTTGCTTCCTGACCAACACGTAGGTAGCGGGAAAGTAAAAGTGTACTGACCAAGACAGACAACTTTAATTGCTCGACTGACAACAGGTTGCGGGAAAGCCTGACACAATAAAGAGTAATAATGAGTATCGATGCATGACTGACACGTATCGACTCTACAAGCATCGGAACGCAAAGAATTAAAGCATGACGAATCACTTTAAATATCTACGTGTCAAACATGCCGTGATTCAAATAAGATCACAACAGTCATTCCAATCCAAAACAAACTACAAGACCGCAGAAGAATTGCAGGATTATCAGGCAATACGCAGGCTAAGATGCAGAAAGAACGACCAGGCCTTGCGGGAATTGCGAATAGGCTTGCGGGATTACATATCGCACAAGAATGGATAAGAATAAATAGGTGGAAAGGTATATTGGTGGGATCCATCAATTTAGTTATAAATACCAAGCTCATTAGCATGAGAAGAGGATGGAAAATTGAAGGAAAAATTAGACTGAAGACATTAAAGGGATAACAAAGAGCTTAGGTATGAAATTTATGTAATTGTTTAGTTCATTTGATTCATGAGGAACATGATTATGATTTATAGGAAGTCATCTTATTGGGATAGATGATTTCTCTTCTCTTTTCTTCTGTATAGATATAAGTATGATCATATTAATGGATCTAATTACTCTACTTTTGAATATAAATAGTTTTACTGATTGAATCACATAAATTCTTCTGTCATTTCATTTTACTTTGATTGTTTTTTTTTTTCACTTTCAAAATGTTATGGTGAGACGATTTATGATAAGAAAATGTACTTTATTGGATTTCATACACTTTTGGTTGTGATCCCAAAGATGCCAGATTTTTGGTAATCACACAGAGAT
This sequence comes from Papaver californicum, assembly GCA_023531435.1. NCBI lineage: Eukaryota > Viridiplantae > Streptophyta > Magnoliopsida > Ranunculales > Papaveraceae > Papaver > Papaver californicum. The sequence continues at coordinate 10,872,351 of JAJJMC010029624.1, forward strand.
CATGACATTAGAGATAACCAATGAATCAGAAACATCATTAGTATATTAGTATACTTTCGCGCTTACACAAAAATACAGAGGTGAAGTGTAGTCGATTTTGGCCGAGATCTTGCAGATAATACCGGTTTCGGCACTCATCCGAGACGAGATACGCTATATCGTTGATACGGTATTTGGCCGATAATTTCTGCCAAGATGGCCCGAAATGAGTTGACCGAGATGACCAAGATGGCCGAAATTAGGGTGGAGGATTTTAAAAAAAAAAAGAAAAAAAATTCCAAAAAAGAAAACCAAAAAAAAAAGAAAGAATTTTCGTATCCTAGTTCTAGGGTTTCCAATTGTTACTCATGTTTTTTGTGGTATTTTAGAAAAATGAGTACTAGTTTTATATCTTAATAGGTGCAATATGGAAAAAAAGTTTGATATAATAATTATAGGTATAAAATGTATGGACCGATATTTCGCTGATATTTGGAACCGAGATCTCCCGGATACAAAGATGTACCAGTGTATCGCTCTCGATCGATACAAACCAAAATCCGAGATTGACTATATTGCGCTGGAGCTCTCAATCAAATTTAGACTTTTGAGAGAGAAGCTAATAACACTGAGATTCGAGCACTTATTATGCGTTGTAATATTTTTAAAAATAAATAAATAAATAAATAAAATTAGGTAGTTTTATAAATTTTATAATTTGATAGGAGAAACCGTAACGTGCACCCCAGTTTGGTGGGGTGCACAAATTTGGACTCCAGTTTTTAAAACTTAAATTATCTAGGAAACTTTTAGATAAAATAAATAAATAAAATATATTTAAATAATACTCCCTTTGATAATACAAGTTATCTTACACCGGACAATGTCGTGAATGCCCACTATAAACTGGGACATCTACGTTGCAGAGATTTTGATATTATAAATTATAATAGCCTAATATAATAGGTGTAAAAGAGGATAACATGATTGAGAAAAAATGATCTGTGCTTCCTCAAAAAATAAAATACAAGATAAATATGTCGCAATATTACGACAACTAAGCAAAGTAGCAACTGAAATAGAATAGCCAATGTAAAACCTGGCTAGTTTGAAGCCTACTCAAATTATTAAAAGCCTACCAGAATTAGTGACCATCTAGATGAGGGGGATAAGGAGTGTCTAAAAAGGGTAAAACTACTAAATTATTCTTGTTATTTTTATTTTATATTATTTTTATAAGCAAAGGCTTAAAAAAGGTTAGAGTTCTGCTTCAACAGTTGGCATAAGCCAGATAGGAAGTGTAGACCAAAAACAAGTTTTAGAGTTATCTTTAGCCCAAGTAGCCAAAGAATGAGCAACATTGCTACAATTTCTTGGTTGAAAAGAGAAAATACAAGCTACTCGACTAGAACTAAAGAGAGAAATGTCCCTAAAGAGAGCATTCATACGTTGATTGCCTTCAAAAATTCCTTGAGAGAATTGGTCAATAAGAGCTTTAGCATCATTTTCAACAACAATGTGAGTAAGTTTCAGATCCACTGCTTTCTTCAGAACTGCCCATATGAATCTGATTTCAGCTTCTTCTAGAGACTAAACTTCAAAAGAGATAGCAGCACAAAAGGAATATTTTCCAGTAGAATCTCTTGTTTATATAGCCTGCACCATTAGCCAATGAAACATGATCGAAAGCTCCATCATTATTTCATTTAATCCAACCAGGAGGGGGAGGCTTCCATGTAACAACATCAATGACATTGTTGAAAGGGGTAGGGGAAATGGTGAGGTTTTCCTTATTATTGCTAAAAATAAGATTTTTCCTACTACTCCAAATAGACCACATAATAGCAGCAAGCATGTTTTTAAATTCATCATACAGAGAAGTAGTAGTATTAACAAGCCAATGATAAAACCAATCAAGCATAAAAGCATTAGTAAAATTATGAACATGCAGACAAAAGGAAGAAGCCTGCCAAACAGAAGTAGCAAAAGGGAATAAGACCAAAGCATGCATATCAGATTCATTGCAGGAAAAACATCTAGGACAGATAATTGTATCAATTGGCACTCTTGTTTGCAGAACAATTCTAGTAGGTAAAACATTTCTAGCAATTTTCCAGATGAAAAGTTGGATTATGTAAGGGACTCTTAGCTTCCAAATGCACTTCCAATGGGTGTTTCTTGGGGAATGTCTAAGACCCAAATAGGCAGATTTATAACTAAATTTATCATTCTTTGAAAGCTCTCAAGCATTGTCAGGAAGTAATTCTGGCATCCACAAATTGCAAAATACTCATATGAGTCTGGATTTCAGACTTCTAAAAATTAATAGGGGCCCCCAAATACTTCTCACCAAGATCAAGAGAGTTAATGTTAAGGATAGAGGAAAGATGATGAATTAACTGGGGAGACTGATCCTTACTAAAAAGGATTCCAGACTTACCAAAATTAATTTCCTGACTAGAAGCAGAACAATACTTGTGCAAATAATCTCTAATAGTGACAAAATTCTGAACAGTAGCCTTAGAAAAAAGTAAACAATCATCGGCAAACAACAAATGAGTAATATGGGGCATTTCTGCAGACTTTTATACCTTGGACTAATTGAAGCCTAGTAAGATTATCAATATAAGCATACAAATCTTCAGAGCAAAGAATATAAATATAGGGAGATAGAAGGTCTCCCTGTCTAAGGCGTCTTTCAGGTTTAATCATGCCAGTAGAGAATCCAATAAGCAGGACAAAATAAGAAACAATAGCCAAACAATTAATGATTAGAGATATCCATTGTTCACAAAGGCCCATTTTCCTTAAAAACTTTTTCAAGGAAGTTCCATTCAAGCTTATCATAAGCTTTAGACATATCAACTTTCTCAAGAAAGTTCCATCATAATGATTCTCTGTAAAAACCACTTCATTAGCAAGGAGAATGTTATCAACAATGCTTCTCTTAGGAAAAAAGGCACTTTGGTTTTGAGAGATTAAACCATCCATATAAGAGGTTTAAGTCTATTGGCAAGGGTTTCAGAAAGAATTTTATAAACAAAGTAGCACAAGCCAATAGGTCTGTACTGGGAAGCAACCTCAGCCAGAGGGGTTTTAGAAATACGAGCAATGTTGGTATGATTGAAGAATTGATCCACATGGCCAGTTCTGAAGCAAGTTAGCATCATTTCAATGACAGAGTTTCCTACAATATCCCAGTATTTTTGATAGAATAGGCTTGTAAAACTATCGGGTCCTAGAGCTTTTTTACCCCCAATTTGGAAATAAGCATGTTTTATTTCTTAGGAGACAAATGAATATTTAAAAGATCATTGTCATCCATAGAGAATTTATTGGGAAGATCAGCGAAAAATTCATCTTGAAAGGTTTGGGGCCTAGAAGAGTAAAGAGTTTTAAAGTAATCAATAAATGAAGTACTTGTACTACTTCTGTCAGTAAGGATATCTCTAGAGTTGTTTTTTATCCAGCTAATGGCTTTTCTTTTTCTTTTGTAGACAGTGATCCTATGGAAATAGGGAGTATTTCTATCTCCTTCCAAGAGCCAGACCTCCCTGGACTTGTCTTTCTAGTAGAGCTATTCCAGAGAATACAAATATTTAAGCTTAGCTTTAAGCCTGGATACATTCAATGTATAACAAGGATTGGAAGTTGAATTTCTTTAAGATCTTCTCTAGTGGTAGATATATTCGTTTGAATATTACCAAAAAAGTTTCGATTCCAGTCTCTTAAATCTTTCTTGGTATTAAGCAGTTTGGCTTTAAGTTTATAAGCAGGAGAGCTCACCATATTAATAGACCAAGAATTAGCTATAATGTCTCTACAAGTCGGGTCGGTAATCCACATGGCCATGAAATGAAATGGCTTAGGCATACAGTCACCATCAAAGTTAAACTCTATATTCATGGGATAATGGTCATAGGAATCTTTAGGAAGGGTATTCACACAAAGATTTGGAAACAGAATTTCAACAATATGATTTATAAAGCATCTATCAAGTCTTTCAAGGATCAAATCAGTACCACTGTGCATGTTAGACTACGTAAATATAGGGCCAGAGAAACCAGATCATGCAATTCAAAAGCAGAACAAAAAGTGTTAAGGTTAAAAAAATCATTTTCATCCAATTCAAGACCACCACTTTTATCCTCAGGGCTTAAAAGAGAGTTTAAGTCCCCTACAAAGAAAGCAGGTTCAGTGCTAGGGATAGGGGAAAGGTTTAGATGACTATCCCAAAAAGCATCCCTAAGAATTTGATTCGGTTCACCGTAGATAAAGTGTATATGACAGGTTTTAGAGTGAACAATGTCATTGGTGGTAACATAGATACCTCTTGAGCCGGAAAAGATAATACGGAGATCCAACTCTTGTCTCCAAGCTTAGACCAGGCCACCACTTCTACCAACACAAGGAACATTGAAAACACATGGGAATCCTAGATTCTTTAGTTTTCTAGCAGCAGTATCATTTTTCATTTTCTTGTCAGAGAGAAACACAACATCTGGAAGGGTTGTTAGGGTGTGGAATTAGTGATATTAGAGCTAGTAAAATTATCAAAAAAATAAGGAATTATTGGGGAAGTTTACTGATTAGTAGGATTAGCTCAACCATTAGGTTGAGACCCAGTAGAATCACCATTTGCATGATTACCTTGTGTTGTAGATAAATCCAAAGAGCCAGCCTCATGAAGAGAATTATTGTAGATATTATGAGTAACCAAGGATTGACCAACTGGTACAGGGAAATGACCATAGGGATTGACAAGTTGATGGTGATTATCAGATTGATTAGGGATAGTAATAGATGGGAGACTCCCAAGATCATTGATTGGTATATAAAGAGTGTTGTTCGGGTTCTGGAGATAGCTGACTTTCAGGAGGGACCACAATAATGCTGGCCAGAGAAGGTTTGGCAGTACGGGTACATTTTCTAGTATCTGCCCGAGGATTGATTTTTCTCTTGATAGTAGATAGAGTATCATGCTCAGCAGCTAGGGAAACAATCTCCTTTCTAGACAGGGAAGGTGGACGAAAAGGCCAAGCAGCTATCTTGAACTTTTTACGGTAGAGATTTTATCATTTGAACAATTAATGTTTTGAGGCTCAGGTGTAACATGGGTTGAAGAAGTTGGTTTTTGAAGAACAGGAAGACCATTCTCAGCAGTAAGGTAAATTGGACAGAACCAACCTCATGGATTTTTAGGGTTGGAGATTTGCTAGTAAAAGGAATCATATTGAGATTTTGATAGATGGAACTATCAGTTGTGGATGCAGAAGTATACTGGAAGATTACAACTTTTCCTCTTTCTTTTGAAAATAAAGTAAAAGCATTATCGACCAAAGTAGTTTCATTAACTGGTTGAGCAGCTGGTGGATTTGCTAAATAATCTATAAAATCAGAGCTACAAGAGATAAGAATGTAGGGGCATCCATATGGAGATAGTGATTCTCGGAGACTGAGTCTTGTTTGGAGATGAATGACTCGGACCACCAGTTTGCTGGACAATTCTTGGCTTAGTTTTAGTACAAGTAGCTTCTCTATGGTTAATAATACGACAAGAGTAACAGAAGGATCTTAATACTATAAAGTATCGGCATTCTATGAGGAATGGTTGGATTTTACCTCTCTTGATCAAAATAATTCCAGTTGGTAGAAAGTTTTAAACATTAATTTTGACACAAACTTTGACATTCTTCTTCAGACGATGATTGGCATAAGGATCTTTAGCTACCAATAGATTTCCAAGCTTAAGAGTTAGCTTCTTTAGGTCTTCAAAGTCAGTACATTCATTTGGAACATTGCATAAAACCAACTACATAAGCTCTTCTGCAAAAGTGACTTGGCAGTTGTTAGGCCAACCTGTAGGTGGAACTTCACGCAGGATAATGATGTAGCCACAAGCATACCAAGGTCTTTTTTCTTTGGCTAGGTTGCTTATAGACTCTAATACGCCTTCCTTCTTAGAACCTTTTGGTATGTATTGCCCCCTCACTTAGATCAGATCCACCGGACGAGAAACTCAATTCCGCACTGATGCTGAGTCATTGACTCTATTAAAATCCACTTCAGCAAGAAAGTGTATCAGAATCTTGTTCTTCAAACCACTAAAGGTAGTGACTGCAGGAGATTAAAGAAGAGGCCATTAGTTACAAATTTAGCTCCTTATTGATGAAGTAGGAACCAGGAATTCACTACAAATATATCCTATCATGCACAATTTCCAGCAAGCACAACTGTTTTTTCAATGTATACCGGTTCAGTAAGAGAGGATGAGAGTTTGTTTGGTAGGATTAACTTCTCAGACATTTGATAAGTTAGGTCTTGAATATCTTTATCAGTGGAGTGGGATAAAATTGGTGAAATGTTTGAAGTTCCCATTTGAGAGTGAATGAAGATGGATATATAAGAACAATGTAGATGGAAACCAGACAGATAAGAATTTTTGAATTGGATGTTGAGGATGATATAGAAAATGGTGATCTAAGTAAAATTCCAAAGAGGTTGCTTATCCCATGCAATTAGACTATGAAAGTTCAGTTGAGCGTGAGAAACTAACTGAATAGAAACAGCTATATCAGCCTTAAAAAGAGAAAAATTGATAGAGAAATAAAAAAGGAGATAGTGACATTGAGTCACAAATGGTGTGATATTTTTTGTTTTTTTGGGATATGGGATGACCGAAAATTTGGATTGTAGCATCTATCTTTCTGGATATAACATCATGAAGAGGCAAACTAAGCTTTGACCCCCAAGAGGGCACATCGGCCAACTATGGGAAGTTTACTTCTAACTCTGATCAAATCAAACATTTTCTTCTTTAACTCAGGTGAATTTTATACAAGCAAAAAAGATTCCTTTTGCATCAGAGAAAGTAGAGTGAACTATGGTTTTGGTGGTTGTTTTTATGTGATCTATTTGTTCTAGTATAGAAAAAAAGCATTAATGTAACAAGGAATTTAGCTTGATAAAACCTAGCCAGATCTGGTTCGAGGAATAGTGATGGTGGTGATAGGATTTTGGTGCGGTTTTTGGGTGCTGGCATTGTGCATGCATCAAACGTGTAGCCCATGGTAAATCATAATGCCTCTCAACAGATGTTGCCTTCTTTGAATCTGCATAAAATCATTTAAGATAATTAAAATCACACCTAAAACTCTGCAAGTAGGTAAACCACTATATCCTAACTTAAGGATAATGCAGTGGAAATCTTAATGATAGGGATAATCTAGAGTTAGACTTTGGGAATGGTTTTTCAAAATGTAATGATGATTTTTGAGCGCGTATGCATGGCTTTAAATTGGTGTGAATTGCCAAGAGACGGGAATGCAACAAGACTAGAGGATGAGATGTACATAAGGTATTTGGCTGAGAACGCAACCCTCACCCCCCCCCCCCGCCAAGGGGGGGGCCGGGGCGGCGGGGGGGGGGGGGGGCGGGGGGGCGCCCGGG
>JAJJMC010029624.1:10880178-10946464 GCA_023531435.1 Papaver californicum
TAGATCCATGTGGTTCCCCATCTCGGCACGAACCATGGATGAGAGGGAGGTAGATGATTCAGATGGAAATGCTATAGAGGGTGTTGAGGAGGATGGGGAACCACATGGATCTAAAACTGAGGAGGAAGATAATAAGGGAGAAGATAACGAGGACTGTGATGAATCTGATTCTGATGGAGGTGTTGGTAATGATTATGGTTCTACTGCTTCATTTGTAAGTGAGTACAATGCACAATATGAGGAGGAAGAATGGGAGAGCTATGTTGGGGAGGATGACTGATGATCACCCCAGGAACATCAGGAAAGACAAAATTAAGAGATTTGGTATGAATTTTAAAAATTAGAAACAAGTTCTTTTTGAAGTTGTCCTTTTGATATTTGTTGTTAGTCTTCTTAGTTACGTTGTGTAGTTTCCTGAAGTTGTTATTTCTGTTTTTGTTCTTTATACTTTGATAGTGTTTGTTGATCAACTTTTGTTTGATGGATAATTTTGGTTTATTTGGACTTGGAATCTCTCAGATGTTGTGAGAGAATTCTGTTGTAATTAAGGGGAATGGGTATGTAATGTTGAACTTTTTTTTTTTATGTAATGTTGATGACTTTTCTTAATATTACTGATGGATGAAAGGTTTTTATTCGGCAAAGTGATGGTGTTTGTATGAAATTGGTAGATGGATGATAAAACAAGAGCAATCCATACTAAAAAATTGTTAACTTTGAAGTAAGCTAGTTGAAGAACTTGATGAACAGAAAGTTTCATTAAAAAAAAATTAAAAAAAAAAAACTTAAAAATCTAAGTCAAATCTATTTCACTTCCACTTTCTCATGTATTTTCCTATCAAGTAATTCCTCTTAATTAGGTTTTTGATTGATTTGTGCATTCAAAATTAAAATATTTCAGAAAATTTGGTTTTTTGGATTTAACCAGAATGGTCTTATATGAAAGTTCACATTAACCGGTTCTGAATAATTGACTGATATGCAAAAACACGTCGGACGATTCTAATTTGATGTTCTTTGGTCGATATGAACATTTCATATTGACTGATTCTGGTTAAAGGAAACGAAAAAAGTTTTGTTGGTTTTTTAGGATACAATCGGTCGATGTGGACATTCATATTGACTGATTCCTAGTTGAGAAAATGCCAATTTATTATGTTGATTTTTAGGTTATAATCGGTCGATATGAACATTCATATCGACCAATTCTTGTTAACCATTTTTGTGGACGGTTTTTAGGTTACAATCGGCATATGTATCAATCAATATCCGTCGATTTCTAGTGTTCTTCGTGGATGAAAAACACCAACTCAGAATCGTCATACAGGTGCCATCGTATCCACCGATTCTAGTTTGATGTTCTTAAAAAAAACTCAAATATTCTCAAAAACAAATTCATGTTTTGAAGTTTCATTAGCATTAGTTAATCTCACAACTGACACAGTTAGCAACTAACACGATTAATTTACACTAATTAATCAAGAACACATTATCAATAAAAATAAATGGATAAGTTTTTTTAAAAAAATTACTTCAAAATGACCTATTTTAACTTATTGAGTAGGCCTCAAACTAGACAGGAATGCAAAAGTATTGTTAAAATTTTAAACAAACAACAATAATCTACTGATTAGGGTAACCTGTAAAACATGGCGTAATGAATAATGATCATGCAGTAATCACGATAATTTTATTGGTGATATGTAAATGAACTCACTTCTTCATCACCACTGGAATCGTCATCGTCACTATAGATTTTTATTTTTGCTACCAAAATCACAAAACACTAGTTTTTCATATTTTTCCTCAACTTTTTTTCTTCTTCAAACAACAACAACAACCAAGCCTCTAGTCTCAAACAAGTTAGGGTATGTTAAAAATGAAACTCATGTCGAAGTTACCAAAACCAAAAGCAGAAAAAAAAAAATAGTAAAAATATAGCAATGCTACGAACATTTCTAGGAATAATGCACAACTACTATATATAATAATAAATCCTAGCGTTCAAAGTCCTGTCATTGATCCCGGGTCGCTAACCGAGTTCTAGACTTTAATGCTACTCCCAAATAAATCTCAACCAAACTCCCCAACTCATGGCTCTTGTACGTGGATCGCTAACTTCCATGCATTCCTGTCCGAAGCCAACTCCTTGGACATATTTCAAAAAAGAAAAATTCTACTCTAATTCTTACCATCTGACACTAACTATAATTCTGTTTCAAACACTAATTAATGTTCTATTTGGTCAATCAATAAGGGGTTGCTTAACTATTAATTGAATTAAGCAAGGGTACATTAACAAAAATAGATGGATAAAGGGTATAACTAAATAGGCCTCAATTTAGCCAGGATAATAAGGGCATAATTAATTTGGCAGTATAGTTAATGCAAAAAAAAAATCGAACTAAAGAAATTAGAGAACCAAAGGTATTTTGTAGCTCTTGTGACTTTCATTGTCTAAAGTCTAGACTCTACCTTTTGTTGGGCGCAATAATCAAAAATAAAGAAAAAAATAAGTAAATAAAAGTTACTGATATTTAGCTCCTTAATAGAAGTGATTTGTCAAAACGGATGAGCTCCTCGTATCCCCGCAACAACAACATGGTATGTAGCAAAACTTTAGAAAAACAGAGTGAGTCACGTGTTCAACACATTGTTCTTAAGACATTAGCGCCCGGCTACACTCAAGAGTGATGCTATAGCCCTCACAGGACGGATGCCTCCAGGATAAAACACTCTACTATACCTACTACTAGCATATGTAGTAGATGCTCAACTTGAGCTTGACAACTCCTCAAAAAACCTTAAGGGAAATCTCGAAAACTTGAGAAAGATAATAAAAAATTATTATTATTGTGGTTTCTCCAAAAATATGGAGAAACCTTTTTCCTTTTATTATTATATATAAAAATAGATTGAGAAAAGCTTGTTTATATAATAACCTAGTACAACCTAAGAAGAGGGATTTCCCATATTTGAGACTAATAAGTTTATATAGTCTCTTAAAACAATTTAAGATTGGAAGCCCCCCGATGTGGGACTAATATGTATTTCATTCATAAAAGAAAGCAATAATTTATTTATTTTTTACTTAAAAGCTTTAATATATATTGTTTTCCAACAATCCCCCACATGAATGAAAACCCCACTAAAACATGAAAAACACAAATAGATCTTGGAAAACAAACACCCCAATATTCCCGCGACCCGATCAAACTGACCGAACAGATAAGTGGATCGTGCGTTTATTGAAGTCATACTAGCCATTCCAATGTACCCCCCCTCCACAAAAGTGTGTTGACCCCAGGGTCATATTATTGATTGCATAAATCATAATAGTGTAGAGAGATTTCATCTTTAGTTCCCATAGTGAGACTAAAGGTTTCGTTCACCAAAGTGAAAATGAGCCAGTGATCCCTTAGTCACCCTTAGATTCTAAGTATCAGTAATATCAAGACCATAAAAACAACATAAAACTCGTTTTCCCAAAATGAATTAAATCTCGATAAAAAACGAAAAATCACATAAAACGCAGGAAATACCATTTTAGGCAGAGGTGTCCATGAGGTCTTGAACCTTTGCTTAGTGAGAGATTCCAGGAACTACTTGCTAAAGACAGTGAACGCGATGTCTTGAACTGCTAGCGTTTGGTGTAATTCGCGATAACAACCACGTATGATATCTCCAAGGTTGATGCCAAGCTCGTGTCGTTGTGCTCATTTTGGCCCTGAGAAAATATCTCATTTCTCAGAATGCTCTAGAGAATCAGCTCATATTCTCATAGGAGGCGGTCCACTTCCTCATTCAAATAGGTGAATTATATCAAGAGTGTTATTGCTACACCCCACTTCAATCTTAAATTGAAACTATAGAACTCACTAAGACTTCTTAAAAGTCATCCTTCACATGCAGTCACACTATTACAAAAATGCATCATAGGGAAGAACAGAAAGTGTAAATCTCTTGATAGTGCATACCCTTTAATTACCACAAATTAGTTGTCTCATTGAACCTTCCTCTTGGGATCTCCAGTCAGTAAGGTTGAGTATCCTTCATGGTAATTTTATTTCATGATCTTAAGTCTCACCTCCCTCGATGCAATAACAAACTATCTCTCTATATTATTCTTTCGTCAAAGGATCCACTGATTTTTCTCTTGACTTCACTAAGTCTACAAAAATCACTTCATTAGAGAGTAGTTGTCTTACCGAATTAGCCTTCTCCGAGTTTGTCTAAACTTTTCCATTGCTCATTTACTTTAGACTCACATAGTCAATTGATTTTCAGCAGTGGTGGCCACAGGCTAAGGTCACAGAGGAATACCCAACAAAAGGGTTTTAGCCATTCAGCTTCCTCTCGTGCTTTAATTTTAAAAAACGAACTCTGATTTCATCTTATTCGAGTTCGTCATCTCTGTTGGAGGGCTTCCAACTAGTTATACATCTTAAGAGGGAACATACATAGCCTAAGATTCTTCAAAGCCTGAAATCACAACATCTCTTAAGGTCATTGTAATATGTATGATGCACATACACAATTTAAAATGCACCTCTTTCTGATCATATCATCCCAATAATTCTTCTGGGGGTCACATGTGTATTTGTACACCTAATTCACTGCATATTTACAACACAGGTTAAACGTGTCGAGTTTGACAAAGACCATTTCCGTCAGAATTTCTTCTGGTTCCAATTATCCTTTAGATCATGCTTGGCTACAACAACTTAGTCTTTCAATCAAATCGTAAACATCACATGTTTTCTAGTGGTTGTAAAGCATATAACTTAGAAACACCATATAATGGTACTCTATACCAACATTATAACTAAACATTTTCATGTATTCATTCTCAATTTATTGACGATTTTCCCTTTATATACTATTGTCTTGTTCTATTAAGTTAACACTCAAAGCATCAATAGACCATATTTCCAAGTATAACATTTCATAGTAACTTAGGTAGATAGCATTTGGCACTAGTTTTAATTTGCAATGCACATATTGAGAATGATATCATAATATGATTAATGTCCATACCTGACAATCCTTGCACATCACTTACCTATTTATTCAACTGTTTTGATAGTTAAATTGTTCACGAAAATACTTTTGATCTTTTCCATTCTTGGTAGAAGACAAAATATGCCTTTTCTTGAGAACATATTCCAGCACTTCCGGCATTTACCAACCAATGCTTTTTATCATCTCCACTGAAAAGTAAAATTACTTAACATTGTAAGAATGTTAATTGTTCCATTCAAATATGAATATACAATTCTCTATTCTGAGGAGATAACCACACAACTAAAAAAAAAGAAGTTATCACATATAACACTTAATCTATCATTTAAACTAAGATGATAAAACTTCTGACCAAGTAGGATTCAAAAAATTGATTGATACTTTCATTCAACATAAGTAATATTAAATTATCAAGATATTATTAGTGTTCATCTTATCAAAATATTACAAACACATAGTTATCAAGTTACTTAAGTCTTTCTTCACATTAGACTGTCACTATTATCAGTAAGTAACAAAACTTGGTAATAAAACCCCTAAACGATTTTTGTGTACATACATATCAATTCAAGCACATTTGATCGCTTAACATTCTTGTTGCACTAGTTACTAAAAGATACTTTATACCCCATTATCCACATGACTATGGTATACTAGTGTATTATGATTCTCAGATTTTCAACAAAAGGTAACATATTCGAAATGATTTAGAAATCACCAGAAATTGCTAATCCACAATTATTAACCAATCACGTGATTCACGCAAATTGATACTACACAAAGCACATATAATCAAAGTGATTTATAACACAATGCACAACTCATACACAACTGATTCAACATCTCATTATTCATTAGTAAATGTCATACTAATCCAATACATATAAAAGATTATCATTTTAAGTCACAAAAATCAATTCGTTACTTGATCTAATTTGTTTATGAGAAATATTTCAACTAAATTTAAATCTCAAGTCTATTATGGATAAAAGCACTCACTAGTACCGGTTTTTCATGTTATATCCAAGGTGAGAAAGTACCACTATAAATTGTTGCAAGATCTCATACTAATCTAGAGCTTAGTTACAGTTATTGATATTCTGGACAAATATGCGCAACGTTTTTACAAACACCATATCTCACAAACCAAAATTCTGAATCGGAAAATAAAAAATGAGTTTTGAAGATAACATCTAAATCTACAAACTTCGTTTGAATCACCATTTCAAAAAACTCATGGTTACCATAGAAAAACTAAGTTAGTCAACAATATCTTTCTACCCGTCAGATTTTTTTCAGGAACGTTTCTCAGTTTTGTAAAATACCTAAAAAATACTTTTACAACTCCAAAAATTCTGAAATTTGGTGTGGGTAACAGTCAGGATGTCTACTATATACGATTAAAAGAATTTATCAAAATTCCTTCTTAGTTAAGAGATATACTCAAAACTCTCCAGCTGACCAAAAAACTCAATTTTATTTTTTCACTTCACAATTAACGTCCTTTGTTTTCCAATATAATATCAACTTCAACGATTTACAAATCAATCATTCATTTATGATTATTACTAAATCTAATGTCTTAAGATTGTTGGGGGTAATAATTAAAAATAAAGAAAAAATCAAGTAAATAAAAGTTATTGACATAGCTCCTTAATTGAAGTGATTTGTCAAGACGGATGCGCTCCTCGTATCTCCGCAACAGCAACATGGTATGTAGCAAAACTTTAGAAAAACAGAATGAGTCACGTGTTCAACACGTTGTTCTTAAAACACTAGCGCCCGGCTACACTCAAGAGTGATGTTATAGCTCTCACGGGACGGACGTCCTCCAGGATAAAACACCCTATTACACCTACTATTAGCATATGTAGTAGATGCTCAACTTGAGCTTGACAACTCCTAAAAAACCTTAGGGAAAATCTCAAAAACTTGAGAAAGATATTAAAAAATTATTATTCTTCTGGTCTCTCCAAAATATGGAGAAACTTTTTTCCTTTTATTATTATATCTAAAAATAGATTGAGAAAAACTTGTTTATATAATAACCTAGTATAACTTTAAAAAAAAAAAAATCCGATTTGCGACTAATAAGTTTATATAGTTTCTTGAAACAACTTAAGATTGGAAACTCTTGATGTGAAATTAATAGATTTTTTATTCACAAATAAAAGAAATAACTTTTTTTTTTTTTCACTTAAAAGCTTTAATATATATTGTTTTCAACACCTTTCTCCTGCTTTACTCGCGTCTTCTTATCTATCTGATTCATTGCTCCACCAACATCTCGCTTTCTTAAGCTTCTATATCTGAATCAAACTCTTCGAATTCTTTGTGGCAGTTGTAGTAGTGTAAAGTATCAGTATCCTCAAGACCAAAAGTCATCCATCCACCCTGATCTATGAACTTCCTCGGAGAATTTTCTCTCTTTTTCACTCTGGGCCCCCAGCATTCTTTTTGTTGAGTGTTCACAATATTTCACGTTCCCATAGTTAAGGCACTGTTTTATGCCATCGAGCGAGTGCAAGGGAATTGAGTTGACTTGAAGCGGACCACGATTGAACTCCTTATAAACGACAGTCATATAAATTTTCTCAGGTTCAAGTTTCGCAAGGTTAACAATCTCAATATCGCGTAGGTTGACCACAAAGAAAGGTGTATCTACAAGCTCAAATAGCGTATACGATGTCAGGCCAAAGACGGACCATGCCTTGGAGGGACCAACACCATGAAATTCATACGTCTTATCTAGCTCATCAAATGGATAATCTGATATAGGTATACAGCTCCAACTTTGAAGACAAAGTTCTTTAAATCCTCGTTACGGCTTTGCTTCTCTTTCTCAATCTTATTTGAATCATCATCAGATCTCCTCTGTCCCACAAGGGTCGGCACCAATCGGAATTGGATATGTTCTCTCTTTTCTGTTACCTTAATGGGGCAACCCAAGTGATTCTCTTTCTTTTCTGTCCCCACCTTAATGGGGCAACCCAAGTGGAAGTGCAAGAGAGGTGGCATCTCCTTCCCGTCTTCAGCTAGGAAGAAAAGTTTCTTTACATTATTATACAGAAAAGACACATTGAAATCGGAACTGGAGGTTGCATATATAAACCCGTTTACATGGAATTGAAGGGTGCCAACAATGGTTTCTCCATCTTGGCCTCCTACCTTGGGAAATATTGTGACGCCAGCTAACTCTATCACCTTGGACTTTTTATCCATCATCAGTTTGTTCTCAAAACAGTCTATATTTCCTAGACTTTTTGCTACAAAATTTTCTCCCACGCTTTGATACATGTTGTCTTAGTCTTTTTGCTAGAACTATCTGTAGCCGTAGACTGACCCTCTTCCAATAATCTCCAGGAAGTTACTCTGTATAATTGAACAGCAAGTCTTGCTTGTTTAACCTTGAGCATCTCTTCCTGTACATACATGTCCATCTCTTCCATAATGCAGTCATAGTTCCGATACTTGTTGTGGGTTTTTTGTTTGGCAAGTTCATAATCACAAGTAAGAAACCGGCAATTAGGAAACCCCATTGAAAAGAGATGTAAAACTAAATGTGTGTCTGGAAACAGAAGAGAAAGAAAAGATTTATCCCTCGGTATTAAAACTGCAAAAATAAACATCACGTTTTTTATCATACACGTACGACCCAAGAATGAGGGGGGATATGCAAGTCGTTTCAATAATCAATCCTCCTACAACTAAAACCACTATATAACGAAGAAACTAGACCACTTTCTAGATTTGTAATGAGATAAAAACACAGGGACGTCATGTCTGATTGCCAAAAAACAAAAACAAAAAAACATAGACTTGCAAACTATAATGTGATTGTGAAGTGTGGGTGTGAATTCTGGGCGTAGTTACTTGCACTCTAATATTCATATATAGTTAACAGGAACCAACAACCAGTATGGATGTAACAACTAAAACCAAAAGAAGCACATAATAAGCATACTGATACACACATATATAATCCTGGTTGATTCTTTTTATAAGCTCAGGTTGTAACACCTTTTACCAGTCTCCATTTCGGACACAGCAAATGAAAATTAATTTTTTGGTACCTTCAAACAGTGAGAAAAAAACATATATAAAGCGTAAATCAAAGGTAGATATCAATCTGTACTGGATCATGTATGTATATCAATTATGAGAGGGAAATCAATCAATAAGAACGTATAAGTAAGCATGTCTAATAAAAGATCTTTCTAGACAACAATACGAAACCCTAGAAGTCAAAATTGGGACACAAATTAGATGATATGCATACCTAAATCGTTAATCAGAAGAGAGATCTGATTTTCATGCGTCTCGTCGCGTCTAGCTCTCAGCAAGAGGGTGGCAACTTTTTCTCTCTTTATTTTCTGATGAATATAAAACGAAAAGCAAAAATTAGATTAGTATACTACGTTGAGCAAACCAATTTGGTATTTGGGGTTTTTTTTTTTTTGGTAAGGAAAATTAGGCTCAGGCCAAAATTCTATTCACATGCCAGAAATTATAGGAATTTTGCTAGATGGTCTAAAGTCCCGTCTACCATCTATGCTATAGTCCATTGGGAAAATCCTTTTATGCGAATGTTCAAAAAAGATTTTAAAAAAGAAAATTATTTCACTGCCCATAACATTCACATGTGAACCTAGCCATGTTCTCCACGTCTTCAATACGAGTTTCTTTTCATTTTTAAAAACTGAAATAAAAAACAAAATAAAAATCAAACCCGAAACTGATTACGACATCAAAAAATTTAAAAGTGACTCGTTACAGAAAGAGAGACCAAAATCAAAATAAATCATTAAAAAAAAAGTATCAAAAAGAGAGATCAAAGAGGAACAAAATCAGAAAATCAAGACTCAAGATCAAAAACCCAGCAGACCTGAACTGATTTCTACTAAAAGTTAAAGGAAAATGGTTACAACAAGAACAATTGAGAGAAAAATAAGAGAGATAGTAGTAGAAGAAATCATATTAATCAACAATCATCAACAAAAATAAATCAAAAACCGTGTTAAAGATCCAGTGAAGAAGAAGAAGAAAGAAATAAGAAGAAGATCCTATAGTGCATATTGATACGTACTGAAGGAAAAAGTGTATGATCCCACGGTACATGTTGATATATATTAAAGGGAAATATGTATTGAAGGAAAAAGTGTATGATCCCACAATACATATTTTCCTTCGGTACATATTGATATATTCTGAAGGAAAAAATGTATGATCCTACAGTACATATTGGTATGTACTGAACAAAAATAGGTATTGTAGGAAAAAATATATGATCACATAGTACATATTGATATGTACTGAAGGAAATAGAGTATATGATCGAAGATTACATATTGGTCCAACACTACATATAGATATGTATTGAAGGAAAATATGTACTGAAGGAAAAAGTGTATGACCCAACAGTACATATTGATATGTACTACAAAAATAGAAAATCAAAACAGAGGATTCAAACAATCATCAACAAAAACTCATATCATAACTGGTTTCTTCTGAAATCTGAAGAAATCATCAACAAAAATGGTTACAACTAGAAGAATTAACTGAATAATAATAGAAGAAGTAGTAGAAGAAGTAGTAGAAGAAGAAAATTTATGTTGCAAAGAAGAAAAAGACCTTTTTTAGTCACCAAAAACAAGTAGAACCCAGCAAACAGTACATATCCATATGTAAAAACCTAATTTATGCTTGAATAAGCATCAATACATATTGATATGTACTGAGATACCCATATCAAAACAAGAAAAATGATGAAAACAAGAAGAAAAATAAGAAAAGTCGTACAAGAACAATTTCTACAGAAAAGAAGATATTACTTCCAAATCAGAAGAAGAAAACCTAGTTCTCACGATAATCCTACAATATATATCTTACATTACATACCCCACATATGAAGAAGAAGATTAAAAATTCTAAACCAAAATCCAAAATTGATGAATTTATATATTTTTCTTCTTCATCTTAGATCTATTCTCAGATCTACTTCTTCTTTTTCACCATCACTTGCTTATCTTCTTCACCGTCACTTTACTATAGAACTTACCTGGGATGAATGTAGTTGGAGATGATTATAGAGCACCGAATTCGATCTTCAGAACAAAACCCTAAAAACACCAACAGAGAAAAATAAAAACGAATGTGAAAATTTTGGAAACTGAATTGGTTTTAGAGGAGTGGTACGAATGGAATATATATATAAATTACATCATAACACTCACACGTGAGTAGGAACAGCGAGTAACAAATTTGGTCCAAAAACTTGTTTTTGGACTAACGATTAAATTGACTCGGGCGGGTGGACTACACATTAAATTGGTCTCCTAATTTGGATTAGTCATTAATTCCTAGGGAAATATTTTCTAATTATCGTTAGATTTAGGGGTAAGCATGGGTGGTACAACCCACCAATCCGACTCAACATACACGCAATTTCACGGGTGGATACCCAACCTGTTTATGGGTGGATTGGACATGGATCCATTCTTAAAAATCCATTAAATATTGGGTCAGGCACAGATATATGTTTAGAAATCCATTGGACACTCGCACCCGCTAGGTTAACGAATTTTTTAGAAATATGAAAGGTATAAAGATAAATTTAGTAATTTATACCTAGTAAAATGAAAGTCTCTTTAGCAATTAACCGTGTAGGTTGGTTTTTTTTTTAAGTTGCACCAATTAGCAGTGATATTATAAGTCGGATCGGTTTTGAACCGCCGGATCCAGAACTCGGTCAGTCCAGTTCGGTTAACGGTTCACCGATCCTAATAAACCGGGTCAAGTTGGATCGAGTAAACCGAAAAATCAGACCGACCCGACCCTAGTTTCTCTGTTCCAGCTTAGTTCTTGTTCCATTTTCAGTAAAATTATTGTTCCTGTAACCTGTTACTGAGTACTAACAATTGTATTTTATTCAGTAGAATCACTAACTGTAACTTGTTTAAGCAGAAATATGAACAATCTAACTGATAATAATTAATAACAATCTTATTCAAAATGTAATGTGAAGAGTTAATTCTCTGCAAGTCTGCCAGACTGCCACAATAAAAAAAATGCTAATAAGTAATAACAATCTAACTGATAATAATCTTTAAGCCAAATCTCTAACCATACTGATAATGATCTCCAAGCAAATTAAAAGCAAACTAAAAGCAAACGAAGTTTTCGACTAGTCTATTAACTCTTGTCGAAAGAATGAATCAATAAAGAATGAATGGATAATAATAGCAGACTAAGGTTTTATTCTTCAACTAGTGTGTAAAAGAAAACTCCAAGTATTCTTCAACCAATATGTAAGAAGAAAACTCCAATAAGATAGCCTATCCCGAAGGTCCTTCCAAGCAGCACCTGCAACAAACAACAAGAGCAACATACATATGAAACTATCACAACTTTATTAATCAAATGATGTTTTTGAAACTTGTTCATATCTTCTTTGCTTATTATTTAGGAAATATGCCTGCTGCTAATGTTTTATATTAGTTTCAGGTCTATTAGGTTCTTAATATGCATCTAAGATACACCAATGGGTTTGGCAGTGCTCATCATCCTTCCCACCGTTTAGACATGTTTACTCCTACCATCAAAGTGAATATCTGAATCACAAGTGGTTTATTAACACACATTCACATTAAAATAGATCAAAATTTCCAGCATTCCAAGCATTTGAATTCTAACTACAAATGTATGTCTGTGACAGTGAGACCACTAATTCAAAAAGCTTTTTCCAATGAACATAAACAACATGAACATGCCATGAATATCATTAGCTGTTATTATCTCCCTTTATCAATCTTCACTATACACAGTCATATGACCTAGGGCATCTACAATAAAAAGTGGACTTTAGTTAGATTAAAAATAAAAACAAAAACAAGAAGTTAATAATTAACACCAACAAAAAGTGTATAATACCTGTCTCAGTCTCTTCAATGTCATCCAACGCAAGGCTACAAAGGTCAAGATCAATAGGCGTCCGCAACCAGTTTTGTGTCAAAATCAGGGAGCTCTGGTGCTAGCTCTTTTAGGGTTACTAGCCTGTTCCTTCTCTTCATCTTCGGAAGAAGTTGCAACATTAGCCGTAGTTGGGTCTGCAGTCTCTTGTGGGTCATTTGTGGTTGTAGGCGCAGGTTTAGGAGGAGGCAGTTCACTATCACAAGAAACCTACATCAAGTTTAGCAGAAATTTTCATCAATCCACTAACAACAAGTCAACAACTATAAGTACGATGACCAATTGACAAGTTTAGTTCAGAAAAAATGAATGTACACATACCAGAATTGAAGCAGGGACTGATGCAGGGGTTGATTGATTGACATCCATAGTTACAGCTGAAGGAAACATTAGCAATTGTTAAATCAGAAATGCATTTCAATGTAACACCAAATGGTTTAGTTCAGAACAGTGTAGTCGATTTCGGCCGATATGGCCGAAATCTCGCCGGTAATACCGGTTTCGGCCTTCATCCGAGACGAAACACACTATATTGCCGATACAGTATTTGGCCGATAATTTCGGCCGAGATGACCCGAAATGAGTTGACCGTTATGGCCGAAATGATCGAGATGGCCGAAATTAGGGTTTTCAATTAAAAAAAAAAATGAATTTCCTTATCTAGTTCTAGGGTTTTCAATTGTTACTCATGTTTTTTATGGTATTTTAGAAAAATGAGTACTAATTTTATATCTTAATATGTCCAATATGGAAAAAATACCTGATATAATAATTATATATATTAAATGTGTGGACCGATATTTCGATGATATTTAGAACCGAAATCTCCCCGATATAAAGGTGTACCAGTGTATCGCTCTCGACCGGTACAAACCGAAATCTGATATTGACTACATTGGTTCAGAAAGAATAAGAGTAATAATTCATCAATAATCAGAATTGACTTTCGTATGAAGATGGTTGATGCTATCAACATCAGTTTTACTGAATTACTAAAAACATGAACAAACAAGAAAATCTAACAACATTATTACTAGCAGAACAACTAAATAGAAGAATATCAAAATTACAAAAAAAAATCACCATCATATATAACTCCCAGATACTGAAAGAAGTTTAATTTGAAACTTAAAATTAAACTCAAAAAAGGAAGAGCAGTCACATATCAAACAAATCAGCAGAAATGACCCAGATCAACATAAATCTCCACTTTCTGTTGTCTATTGTACCCAAGTCAAATAAGCATATACACAAAGCCATTAATAAGAATATTAGACACCATTAAAATCCAGAACAAGTTAGAAAACTAAAATCATGTATATATAATTTGGGGGTTACAAAACATCAGACCTAACAGCATTGTACAGTTTGTACTGTTGCAGATCAACACTCCGAATCAAGCAAAAATAAATAAAAAAACAAGCTAAACCTAATTAATAAGAGTACCCCCAATTAATGATGAAAATCAATTAAAAAATAAATAATCAAACCCCATTAATAAGAGTACCTAATTTAATTAAAATAGATCACTAAAATAAAAAAATAAAAATCAGTACCTCAGTTAATAAAAATAAATTAAAAAACTTTTTCTTTACCTATAGAATCCATTAGAATCTGGTGATATAGGAGATGCTGGTGGTGAATCTGGTGATGTAGGAGAAGGAGTGAAGGACTGTAGACTTGTTAGTAAACTAGATGGAAGAAGGTTGAAGAGAAGAAGAAGATGGAGTCGTCGCCTCTTCTGCAGGAGAAAGAAAAATAGAAGAAAATTGTAGAAGGTATGTGAGAGAAAATTAGGTTTATGCGTTTAGCTTTTATAGTGGGTATTAGGGTTTTCTTAACCATTGGTCTATATGATCGGTGGATTTCAGAGAGATCGGTCGGTATAACCATACAACCGCATAGCACCTTATCAAGTTCGTTTTTAAAACTCTCCTACCGTCTAGGGCCATAAGATATTCGGTATCGGTTTGGTTCGGGGTTTTTTACGGCCGGGTTGGACGGATCAGCGGTCGGGTCGGCCATTTTGTGCAGCCTTTTCCAAATTGGAGGTATTAGTTGTCAATATTAATCCACCCTTCGAATCCAGAGTGAATGTATAAAGTCTTGATGTGAAAAATAATGCACCACTCAATGTGTTGATGGGTATTAAATCCAAAATATGAAGCACTATTTATTAAACACCACATTGAGATAATGTAAATGCACTTTTTATACCAATTTTACTTGGTTAACTCCACGAATATGATAAAAGCAGGCAATATGAGAAAGATCAAGGATTATGATCAGAACAACATGGCTATGCAGGAATCACCCCAACAAAAATGGGGTGACAATCTATCTATAAATTTTTACAACTGCCCGATAATAAGTTTTATAATTTTTTTTAGTTTTATTTTGTTTTTAAATAATAAGTTAATAAGGTCTCATCATATAGTAACAATAACAAACCAAAATTCGTGTTATTACGGCATGGATCATATCCTAGTAAATAGTATAATAAGCAACTTGATAATTCATATGAATTCCAACATATAGCTAACAATTTGCATGAATTCCATAAAAATCAGAATACAACTAACAAGATAAAACAATCAATACAATAATCAAATCAAATAAGCATGCATAGCGAAATACGAAATCATTGTTTACAGTCTCACTCAAGATCTAAATTCTTGAGATTTGATATCAACTGTGATGACCCGACCCTCCACCGATATTGTCCACTTAGCCACTGTGTTTATCCGACAACATGAGATTTTTAACGGGCACCGTTACGGTCATCCAATAACAACTTTTCAGGAGGTCATTCATCCATGGATTGCTTCCATCCCGAGCGCGCTTAACTGCAAAAATATTTCCAACTCTGGAGCCAATTGTGCTGAAAAGTCCTCAATGTTAGTAAGGGTTAAACCATTACTTATATTTCATCCGGGGAACTCTACCTGTTGAATCGAGGTATTATATGGGACATGAGGAAACACAAAGGATCAAAACACTTTTCACTATATTGACTTGTGTTATATAGTCCTGTCACGAGCCTCAGTGTTTATTACTTTAGGGGAAGATGTGCTAGACAGTTAGTTGGTGCAGTTGGAAAGCCAAAAAAGCTTCGACAAGTAGCGACCGTCATTGGATCGGAATACACCAGACTCAAGAGATAACGATGGAAAATGTATGGGACATTATTCACTCCTCTTGACGAAGACGAATACGACAAATGACTCATATCGGTTATAGAGTCGATAATTGGTCGAGATGTTTTACACATCTATGAGATGGATTTTGCGGAAATCGGTACTGCATTACCTAAAATGCTTTTTTTAACACATACACCACCGTTGATTTAATCGTTCACCACTTATCATTCAAGAGGAACTTCTTTTTCATCGACGACTTCAAAAGGAGCTTCTTCTTCATTGACGCCCGAGTCTGATTTGTAGAATTGAGGTGGGATGTAGAATATTTTACTCTCGTTGGGAACCTTGGATCATTCCAATTGTCTCACAAGGCCTCAAACTCCCTAATTCTTATTCAGGAACATCAACCAATTATGAGCAATTAGTAGAACAATTGAATCAAATGGAATTAAGAGATTTGGAAACTAGGCGTTTATACAAACAAGAGATACACAAAATTGGAGAAAATATGAGCTTCAGTCTTAATTTATCAATCCATACTGGAACTCCATCCCAGGATACAATGCGTGACTCACAACCCGACATTCTGCAAGGAGAAGACTATCATCCAATGAAAGACTTTCAACAAAATCCTCAAGGTTATCAAGATTATAAAGATTATTTGATTCTGAATGATCCCATGCTAGAGAATTACATTAATGGTTTGGAAATCCTACAAATTATAATCAACATGAAGGATCTCAAGTTGAAGGATCATATCAAGGGTTTTGGAGTATGACGTAGGAGGGACACGGATGACAAGAACTGGAGTGAGGTCAAGTAGTTATAATTATGCTTATTCTAACGAATGCAGTTTAATTTATTATTTGTAGTTAAAATATAAATTAGGTTTATTTATGTAAACTATTACATTTAATTATAATTGATATGTTTTGAAATGAAAGTAATATTAAATTACATTACATTTGATTAAATTTAGAACAAGTCCATCGATGTCTTGATCGAGTAGTATACGGTGGAGGAACTTGTAGTACAAAAAGTTAAATTTGTTCATCTCCTTAAAGATATCGAAATGAGCTTCGAAATAAAAATTTGATCCTTTCTATCTCCGTCATTCCTCTAGATATCTCGCTACAACTTCAACATCAGTTTCACCCCTAATTCGATATCGATTGACAAAAACACATACTTATTAAACTATTTTGTCGTCGTTTTGCACCCCTAGCCGGATAGTCCACTATAAAATTTCTACAAAGAGACAAATTTTCGTCTACGGTAAACTCCGCAGGATTAATATACGATTGAGCTATTTTTCAGGTGATTAAAAGATTTTGTGAGATTTTTATGATATATTTTTGTGGTTATATAACGGTTATATATTTTCATGATTAGAGTGATATTAACAAAAGATTAAAATGAAATTAGAAGTAATTTGTTGAAATTCATGGGTACAAAAGGTGTAGAAGGTATGATCAAAGTAGTTAATATCGTGTATCGGTATCGTATCGACGAGGTGTGGCACACCTAGACAAAGGATTTTATCGGCGATACACAATTAACTTTTTTATTTTATAATTTATAGGTATTTATAGGTAGATGTGCATTATGTTACTCAAAGTCTTAATGAAAGACATTTATAATATAAAAATTCAATTAAACTAGTTTTACTTGATAATTTAACATCCCCAAACAAAAAAATTTATATGGCAAGAAATCTTTAAACAAAATAAAAATAAAAATTGTTAATAAATACATTTGTATCCTTTCCGATATTATCGTACGATACGGTAACCGATATATCGGTCCGATATAATCGGCATATTCATGTGTCGCTGATATTTTACGTATCGTCAAGGTTGAAGACCGATACACGATAAATTCCGATATTATCGGCTGGTATGATCGATATAAACTACGTTGGGTATGATTTTCAAATGAGAAACAGTTAAATATATAATTGATGTAATAAGAGCCGTTACATGAACTAACCGTTGTCAGCTGAGGTTTGGCCGATCGACCAAGTTTAAGTCGAGCGGATGTTCAACTTAAGATGGAATGGTAAAATCCTCGAATTTGAATATTTACCCATCCCATTTGCATATTTGAGCATCCTACTGTGTGGTGAAAATTGACAAATTTATCAATTTACCTACCCCACTTTCAGTGTTTTTATAGTGAATAATTAGATATTGCACAACCTTAAAATTTTGAAGCATTTTTATTTCTACAACTCTTAGAATTTCTACAATATAATTCTAATATAAATTATCACTGTGAATTACTATTTCCGTCTCAGCAAAAAAAATACTATCACTTTTTCTAAAAATAGACTAAAATGATAGAAAAATATTATTTATAGTCCATCTTTATTATTTTATTTACAGGTCGTGGGTTATAGGCCCAAAGGTGACACTATCCAAGTACATTAAACCCAATAAAATAAATTTGACACAAAAACCCCATTGTAAACCAACTGTCCATATTAACCTTGCTTATAATACAACCCAAATCCATTAACAAAAACACTCCCGCGCACCCCATTAACCACGAAAAACTCTTCCATTTCCTCGTCTTCATCTTCATCATCTATTGCCAACATTAGTCGACTCAGACATTGAAAAGATGAAAAGATAGAAATCATCATCAGTAGCTTCGTCTTCATCATCGTCGTCTTCATCTTCATCATCCTCGTCTTCATCTTCATCATCAATAACTTCATCATCCTCATCTGCATCATCTACAACTAGAATCAGAATCAAACCAATTTCAAAATATTGATGAAACGGTTATTCATTATCATCAGTAACATTTTCAACCTAAAATAAAAACAAAATCATAGATCAAAATCAAAAATGGTTTCATCATCTGTTAGGTTTAGGTTCCATCTGTTTCGAAATCAATCTTTCATACTTAGGTCAAAGATAGAAAGTTTCAATTCCATTTGTTTTCACCTTTATTTATTTATGATTCAATTATGTTCAGTTTTGGTTTTATCGTTTTTTTTTTCGTTCAATAAAATTTCAGATGAAAAAAAACGATGAAACCTTTTGGGGTTTCATAGTTTTTCTTTTTTCATTAAAATAAAAAAACAGATGAAAAAAACACTATGAAACCAAAAAAGGTTTTATAGTTTTTCTTTTTTCATTCAAATAAAAAAAAAACAGATGAAAAAAACACTATGAAACCGAATAAGGTTTCATCCATTTCAATTACATTTTTCTGAAGAAAAAATGTCTCAGCATATAAAAAAACAATGATACCGAATAAGGTTTCATACATATCAATTACATTTTTTTGTTTCATCTTACTACAGATGAAACAAAACAAACGATGAAACCTTTTGGGGTTTCATAGTTTTTTCATCTATAGTAGATGAAACAAAACAAACGATGAAACCTTTTGGGGTTTCATAGTTTTTCTTTTTTCATTCAAATAAAATTACAGATGAAAACAAAATGATGAAAAAACTATGAAACCCCAAAAGGTTTCATAGTTTTCCTGACATTTCACCAACAAAAAACCCAAATTTTGACAATGATGATATATCATTATATTTTGTTGAAGATTTTCGG
Source organism: Papaver californicum (assembly GCA_023531435.1). Lineage (NCBI taxonomy): Eukaryota > Viridiplantae > Streptophyta > Magnoliopsida > Ranunculales > Papaveraceae > Papaver > Papaver californicum. The sequence goes on from JAJJMC010029624.1 coordinate 10,899,884, forward strand.
CGATGACGATCTGGAGGTGTTGGTGATGTTTGTAGAGGATAAAAGGAGGAAGAAGAGGTGTTGTTGGTGGTGAATTTTGACATATAGTGGTGGAGGAGAAACAATAACGCCGAGGAAGCGATGGGGGAGGAGGAGGTGTTGTTGGTGAAGGATACGAAGGTGTTTTTTTGGCGTAGAAGGTATTGTCGCTACTGGTGATGGTGGCGGAGGAAGTATTGTTGTTGATGGTGATGGTGGTGGGGAGAAGAAGAAGAATAAGAAAGGTGTTGGTGAAGGATACGAAGGTGTTGTCGTGGCGGAGGAGGTATTGTTGCTGCTGGTGATGATGGCGGAGGAGGTATTGTTGTTGTTGGTGGTCGTGGTGGGGACGAGAAGAAGAATAAGAAGAAAAAAAAAAACACCACAAAATTACAATACCTAAGTTATATAGGGAAGGGCAACTCGGATATATTGAAAATAATTAAAATCTAAGTTTAATTAGTATTAAGTGAAATGGGGCTTTTGTCTCATTTTTAATGAAAATGTTTTTTGTTTATAGAAGATAATATGAAAGGTTTTTTTGTATAGGAAGTTTGTTCACCTTGATTTTTTATACCAAGTTTTGTTTTATTTATTAAAAATTCATCGTTAAGATGTCATATATATTATCCATAATTAATAATATTAGTATTAGATTACAATAGTAACCTTTTATCTAAATTAGTGGTGTAAATTTTTTAAAAAGATTTTACAGCTGTGAGAAGTCAAATATCCCAAAAATCAGAAAAATCCCCAAAATAACGCCTATATACGTGCACTTTCTAGATTATTGTCGTCAATTTTTGTAGAGATTTAACATTGTTTATCACGCCGTTCTGTCGGATAAGTTGTATTTTCCCTTTTCACTAGTTTTCATCTCAAAAAAACAATCTACAGAGCCGATCAAAAGTACCCATTTTCACTTGTAATATCCTACTTCTACCATCCTTTTAAGGAAGAGTTATTTTACCACATGTTGGATCAAAGTCCATCTTAAGGTAAGTGATGGTAAGTTTAATACTTCTATCCCTATATTTTTTTTGCTCGATTTTTATCCCTCCTCTATCTACGAAAGCAATCACCCTAGATTAGTATCGTTGATGTGTTCTTGGAGTTCGTAACCCACGCATGATGTTTATTTTATTTTTATGTGAAAATTTTTGTTTTTGCATTTTTGTATGATTCGATTAATCACCCAATTCATCATGTACTTTTTAATTTGTGTTTTGATTTGTTGTCAAAAGATTTCTATAATCGGGTTTGTTTATATAGAGCTCAAAATCTGTGTTTGTTCATTTTAAGTTTCTCTAAATTTCCAATTTTTGTTTACGGACATATACTGGCTGTTGCGTTTGATGTCATTTTTGTTCTTACCTATATATTGAATGTCCAATAATAGACACATTTTTGTGTCTAAATTGTGCTAGATTATCTATTTTGATAGTGTTCGATTTTGTACTTATTATGGGTTTTTATGTCTTTGTAGGTATTTTCGAGAAATAAATATTTGTGAAAAAATTGGCTCAAAAAGTGATAAAGGCTCCCTAGAAAAATTACTAAAGGCACCCACCAAATTACTAAAGGAACCCAGACAGTTGTTAAAGGCACCCTCCCTTTGATTTCAAATCCGAATTTGGCGGGAATACATGTTTCACACATAAAGAAATTCTGAGTTGTTTCGGGTCTTATTTATATGGGATTAAAGGGTTGTTTGAGTTGGATATGTGAAGAATTAATCAACCTAGGTCTACACACATCATTTACAAGAGATTCACGCCGGAAAAATGGGTGAAAAATCAAATTTGGAGCCGGAAAAAGAAACCTTCTCTGTTTGGGATTTTCACGGGATTTAAAGTTTGATTTGGATTTGTTTTTTCACAAGAGTTATTAGGGTTTACTAACCCTATATAAAGCAAAGAGAAACGATAAACAAATGGCAGGCAGAGCCACCGAAAACAATCAGGAAGAAAAATAGTTCCTGCTGCTGCGAAGAAGAAGAGGAAGAAATAAGGCGCTGAAGAACCGTCGCTGATACTGTCGCTAGTTCTGTCGCTGACGCAGCTGCTGAAGCAGTCTTATATCAACAACGCCTGGAGTCCGTCTTTCTTCCCTGTTCCCTTTTCCTTCTTCTGTAACGCAGAGAACACTTCTCTGTAACGCTTATAAGCGTCTCTGTTCTTCTGTGTTACTCCTTTTTCACCATTGTAAGCACCTTTTGAGCAATGAAAGTCTATTTTGAGTATGTTTCGATTACAATGAACTAATCACCATCACTGGGCGACGGAGGAAGCCGTTCATCCAATAATTGTGGTAACTTCTATTTTAATTATATTTATTCTACAATTCTTTATTATTAATTGCTTGAATTAAAATTGAAAAAATAGTTTTTCTCAAATAATTGTGTTTTCTTCTGATGGGTCATACTTGGTTTTTAAACCCTTGATGTCTCATGCTCTTGATTAACAATTATTCTTTCAAAAACCTATCTTTGGTATATTTAGATTAAATTGAATATAAGAATTGTTAGATGTTATCACTGAAGTATTGGTTAATGGTGGAATCTTAAGCCCTAGTTTTTCTTCATCCATTTTAAAATCAAATTGTTTTAATTCTCTTTATTTTCTGTTATTAAAAATTAGGTCTAGAAATTAAATCTTCACAAGTCCGAGAATCGAACCTATTTTACCACTATTCTAAAATCTCATCAATTTTTGGCGGGGCCTACGTGGACTTGTTTTTAGTTTAGAGTTTTAGATTTATTTTTAGGTTTTTATTTTTATTTTTACTATTATTTTTTATTTTGTTCTATTTTACGTTTCTTTGGGTATTTCTCTTTGTGCTACAGGTTTGGATCTTTGATTGAAAGGAAATAAAGCCAAAGACTTTGGTGATTAAAGACTTGAAGTTAAAGTTAAGGACTTGGAGTTAAAGCTTAAAGAACGGAGAAGAAGACAAAGACTTTTATTTTTATTAATTAGATTTATTTTCTTTAGATTTTATTTGTTTACAAAATTGTATTAGGAATTTTTATTATTTCTGTAATTTTTCTTTTATTTTTGGACACTTTTTGGACTTTATTTTGGAATTTGGACATTTTATTATTTTTAAACCCTACGGAAGGATAATTTAAATATAAACTCATACAGGGAAGGACGGCAATTACGATATTGTCTCGGCCCCTCGGGTTCGCACACTGACACAGGAGTCGCTGGCCCGAGTCAACTACAACTGATTCATCCCCTGTCTGGTACGGGAGGTAAGACTCGTTCAACCCACGAAACCCCTGCAAGTGGGTTTACTGTATTCCTTCGTATGCATATATGTTGAGGAATTGAATACGGTTTTACTTTTCTAGTAAATGGCAAGAACTGGCCATACAAGATAAGGACTCGGATTTCATCACCGTTTCCTTCTTGCTCGCTTTAGGAACACGTTACCAAACGCGAACCTAAACCTTAAAATTTTGACTAGAAAGAGACCGATAGGGTAACGAGCTTATAGGAAACTCGTTCAAAAGGACTGTATTGGTTACTTTGTTAGTCGAACTCGAAGTTCAAGAAGATTATTTTAAGTTGATTAGAGCCGCCTTGTAACCCAGGGAAAAGTGCCAAAGAGACAGGGTTATCAAAGATCCTTAGAGCTTATCCTGTTTCTCTTCGACTTAATCTAATTTGGATCGTTCTAAGAGGTTTGCTAAAACTGTAACTAGTTGCCTTTCGAAAGAATAGAAGCTGGTCTAGAAACAATCTAAGTTGAGCCATCGTGCTTTTTGTTTGCTAGATTCAATAGGTTTGATTTGGTTGAGTCGGCCTTGTTTGTGAATGTTTAGAACCCCCTTCATGTTAGGATTTATTTTCTTAGATTTTCTAAATATATTAGGAAGTTTTTAGAAAATGTCGAACTGGTATTATAAGGACCAATACAATGAATACCCGACTGAATTTCAAAATAGACATTATCCATACTATCAACATTGTGTGGATAGTAGTCGGGATCACCACCAACCTTTTGGAGGTTATTACTCATACCAGGTTGATCCCAATTACTATTCGTACATACACCCGTATTACGAACATGAAAGTGAGCAAAATTCTAGTTCTTTGTCTTGGAGGGATACCCTAAAGCAAATGCAATCTAGTACTCCCCATGATGATTCGAGTTCTTTGTCTTGGAGGGATGCCCTACATCAGATGCAATCTAGTACTCCCCATGAACCTATTATGCCTCTAGAAGAATCACATGAGCAGTTGCAAACCAGTACCCCTTATGATCCATTTGATTTTCTAAAAGAATCCCTCAGGGAGTTGACTGAGAGTACAAAAAGGTTTGGATTAAGTGTGAATAAAATTTCTGCAAAGAATAATATTGCTCAAAATGATCTTAATTGCCAATATAGTGCTAGCATTAATAATTATTCACCTAGCCAGAGGACGAGGATAGAATTGGTAACACTACTTATGTAGACGAGGTTCAAGCATCTTCATGTTATTATGATGATCGGGAAATTGTCACTCCAATTGTGCTTCATGATGATAATGTTAGTTCTGGTTCAAATCCAAATTATTTTAATGATTATTCATCTATTAAGAAGGAAGAGGATTTGACTAGAGATACCACTGTTTTAGACGATGTAGAACTTTCTTGTTTTGAAGCCGATAATGGTTTAGAGAAATGGGTTTATCCTGAGAATACTGTTTTAGAGTCCAACGATTTAGAAACAATAGCCTTAGATAACAAAGATATACCCCTAGAGATTTTAAATATGAGCGAGGGTGCACCACTTGATTATAACTCAGAAGAAGCAATTGACCATTTTCAGGAATCTGATGATCTAGAAATTAGGGAAATTGTGACTAGTCTATCTCGGGACAACCAAAATTCTAAGTTTGTGGGTGATTATCATTCTCCCTGTGCTTTACCTTTGACTCTTTTAAAAGTCCCTCACTTGGGACTTGATGTTTGTGCCTCTACCATATTAAGAGACTATCTTCAAGAACTGTTTCCCGAATCTAATCATGTCCAGAAAGAAGTTCAGTTGTTAGAAACCCATCCTCTGGTCGATGTGGTTTACCTAGGCATTAATACCAAGATTGACTTTGTTTTCCCACAAAATATTTTCTTCTATATATGGGAACGTTAGAATTTCAAATGTGTCAGTTATTAAGTTTTAAGACTGAACCTAATTACTTTAGGGAATTAGAATCGACACATTTGCTTAAGAATGACCACCTTCAAAGTAGTCAACTGTGTGAGTCAAATCTGATTGACTTTGAGGATCCACAATTATTCAGGTTATTATTATGTACTTCTAAGATCTTAGTCCAGACTCTACAACCTGATCCTGTTGATCCTGCTTCTGAGGAAATCCATCCCATGGAAATATTTTATCTAGACCCTTTATAGAGCCTGAACCTGAACCACAGCTAGAAGTAGTTGTCTTCAACAGAAAACTAGATAAGGGTGTGCTCGGTCTGTTCATTTTCTTAGCCTGTTGCAGTTTCCTCTTATTTGTGACAGCATTATTTGATTCAGATGACCCAAAGTTGTTCCGACTATTGCTATATGATTTTATAAGGTGATTAATTCTTTCTTAGTCTGGCTGAAAACTTTAAAATTAGCATTTCTTGGGAGGTAACCCATGCTCATGCGACACGGTAATATCTTTCCTTAACTCCTTTTCTTGAAGTGGTAACAGTTTCTCCTTGTTCATATTTTTAATCATTCATCTTTAGAAACATTGAGGATAATATCAAATTTAAGTTTGGGGGTAAGGGAGAAACTTTTAAGTGCAAAATAAAACTCCAAAGTCTAGAAACTTGTGAACAATTCAGGATGACACTAACCATTCTAGGAAGATGGAACCTTAGCTCTTTTTCTATAGGAATTGGTGTGCCCAGTTAAATGGTCTATTCATAAAAGAATAGAGTTCAGGTGTTAGAAATAACATGATAGTTGTCACCATATCTCGGAGTCTATCTCAACCATATCACCTTCTATTTTTATATTTACAATTTGTGTTTCTCTAAGTGATTTGGTGGGGCCTAGTATCGAATTGTTATCGCCGCCAGGATGAAATAGAGTGTTGAGATCAATCCCCATTTTTAATTCTTATTATTTTATTTAAAAAAAAAACAGAAAAAAATAAATAAAAAAAATCGAGTATTGACACTTTGATAGCAATATGTGTGTGTGTCCCTGTCTCCGTCGCCTAAGCAAGCATGGAACGCAGGATCCATGGGAACTATCATGTAAGATGCTGATAAAGACAATGCGCTTGGATTCAATTTGATCCAATCATGTTGTCAGTACATTAAATAATTGTTTTATTTTTGATAAATCGATCGGTGGGACCCTTGTATATACCAGTTGAATCGATATTAGTATTACGATTAAGACCATGTATCTCAATCCATTAGGATTCATCCTGGTACTGACCTTCAGACATATATGGGAAACACCTTTCACCTTAGTCAACATGCGCAAACTTCATTTTGTCTATTTCCATCTTCTAAATCTTTTCATGTGATTGAACTTTGATAGATTCTGAGTATTGTAGTGGAATGACTATCTGAGTAGAGCTTTGTTTTCTTATATATGAATTTTGGTATGCTTGAGTAAAAACTCGTGTACAACAATTGGACTCATATAGGGTAATGATTCCCATAGACGAAGAATTTAGTATGCCAACTAAATAGCTTGTTTAGTGTCTACCCTCAATCGTTCACGAGTAGCTAAAATTTGGAGTAAAGGTTTTGTAGGTATACCTCTTGTAAACCCTCACGAGACAAAACTCGTCCACTAGGGACACCTAGGGGTTTAAAAGCTTATTACATATGCTAAATGTAGTCGCGATTCTTGCGAAAGTGAGTTAGGATTTTATTTTAGTAGATTTACTCGGGGACTAGCAAATAGTAAGTTTGGGGGTTTTTGATAGGCATATTTTTGTGTCTAAGTTGTGCTCGATTATCTATTTTGATAGTGTTCGATTTTGTACTTATTATGGGTTTTTGTGTTTTTGTAGGTATTTTCGAGAAATAAATATTTGTGGAAAAATTGGCTCAAAAATATTAAAGGCACCGTAGAAAAATTACTAAAGGCACCCACCAAATTACTAAAGGCACCCAGACAGTTGTTAAAGGCACCCTCCCTTTTGATTTCAAATCCGAATTTGGCGGGAATACATGTTTCACACGTAAATAAATTCTGATTTGTTTCGGGTCCTATTTTCATGGGATTTAAAGGGTTGTTTGAGTTGGATATGTGAAGAATTAATCAACCTAGGTCTACACACATCATTTACAAGAGATTCACGCCGTAAAAATGGGTGAAAAATCAAATTTGGAGCCGGAAAAAGAAACCTTCTCTGTTTGGGATTTTCACTGGATTTAAAGTTTGATTTGGATTTGTTTTGGGGTCCTTATCGGTTCACAAGAGTTATTAGGGTTTACTAACCCTATATAAAGCAAAGAGAAACGATAAACAAAGGGCAGGCAGAGCCACCGAAAAAAATCAGGAAGAAAAATAGTTCCTGCTGCTGCGAAGAAGAAGAGGAAGAACATAACGCGCTGAAGAACTGTTGCTGATACTGTCGCTAGTTCTGTCGCTGACGCAGCTGCTGAAGCAGTCTTATATCAACAACACCTGGAGTCCGTCTTTCTTTCCTGTTCCCTTTTCCTTCTTCTGTAACGCAGATGACACTTCTCTGTAATGCTTATAAGCGTCTCTGTTCTTCTGTATTACTCCTTTTTCACCATTGTAAGCACCTTTTGAGCAACGAAAGTCTATTTTGAGTGTGTTTCCATTACAATGAGCTAATCACCATCACTGGACCACGGAGGAAGCCGTTCATCCAATAATTGTGGTAACTTCTATTTTAATTATATTTATTCTACACTTTTATTATTAATTGCTTGAATTAAAATTGAAAAAATAGTTTTTCTCAAATAATTGTTTTCTTCTGATGGGTCATACTTGGTTTTTAAACTCTTGATGTCTCATGCTCTTGATTAACAATTATTCTTTTAAAAACCTATCTTTGGCATATTTAGATTAAATTGATATAAGAATTGTTAGATGTTAATATGATTTTTTAACTGGTTACTACGTGATTGTATGTTGTGAACCCATAAAGCTCACCTTATTCATTTTTGTTGTAATGTTCATGATCTTGAATCAAGATGATTTTGTGAAAAGGACGCCAAAGGAAAGGAAAACCGTAGACCCAGAAACATCTAAACAACATGCCAAAGGGCCAAGAATAAAAGAAAGAAAACAGGTATATGCTTGATATTTCATTACACTTTTGTTCCCAGTACGAAGGCATTAACTTTCTTAATTAAGAGTGTGAAATTCAACCATCTAGTTACAAAAGAGCTTAATCAATTTTAACCTATTTATATGTTGTTTATTTTGTTTGTTTTTCTAGTGAAAAATGTAGTTTTCACATAGCATTTTTGGGAAAGATGTTGTTTTCACAATTGTAAGATGTCCAAACTGCTGTTTTCACATATTATTATGGTGTAAAATGTAGTTATCACCGTTAACGTTCTATGAAAATAAAAAATTTCATAGGAAATATATGTTATTAAACTTGCACTATACTAGGCCTAGCGGATCCTCAGGACGGTGAAATCGTATCACAATATGGTAGATTGGTTTGGGAGCTACATCTTGATTATGAAAGAGCATTAGTCATCAAAAATGATTCGTAGTGTTTGGGCTGATAATCAGTTTTATGTGGTAATTTCCTTAAGCATTTCATTGTTCTGTTCGATGACATCATCTTAATTATAAAACAGTATCCAATTCTAGTATAATCTAAGTTTTGAAATTATTAGTCACATTTTTGCAGAGCTATTGCATGTGGGACTCATTTACATCTGGTGTGCTGCGCAGCATCAATTATGCGCAACTTGAGTGACAATGGAGAGAATGAATTTTCTGAGATGGAATTTATGAACGTAACTGTAGTTACTTCAAATGAACCATATGGCATATTTGACCGATCAAATCCGGTTTTGGTGTAAAATGTAGTTATCACCATTTTTGGGAAAGATGTTGTTTTCACAATTGTAAAATGTGTAAACTGTTATTTTCACAAATTATTATGGTGTAAAATGTAGTTATGATTGATATGTTTTTTTTGACATAAAAGACCCTCTATTAACGCAGGTCACGTTGTACACACTGATGATACTGGTAATCCCGAAGAGCATCCACAGTGTGACGACTAAATTTAAAGATTAAAGAATAAAAAATTTGATCTTTACTCCGCCTGAAACACAACGATCAGGGATTAAAATTTGATCGGGCGTAAGTCTAAACTAACGCCTGACGTTGGGCGTAAGTCTAAATTAACGCATGTTTAAATTGTGTTTTACGGGCGTACGTCTGTGAAAACGCTTGGTTGGGGCGGAGACTGGATGAACGCTCGGTGGGAGACACAACCCAAAAGAACGCCTGATGATAGACGCACGCTTAGCGGAATGTCCCAGCGACAGGCGTGTGTTTAGCCGAACGTCTGATGGGGCGCTATCCTAGCAACACGCCCGGAAACACGTGCAGCTGGTACGTGTTTCAAAGAAGAAGGGCGGAGTCTTAAGGTTACGCTTGATTACCAGGCGCTTCCCTAACGCAAAGCACGTCTCACGTGCAGCTAGTACGTGCTCTTAAGAAGACGGGCGAAGTCATAAGGTTACGCTTTGATTTCACTACTTGCAAATGCCCATAAATAATGCTCTAATAGAGAGGTGAAAATGTTTGGTATTGAACCGTAGTCCATAGATACCTTTTACAAATGTTAGGTGTTGCTAAGTTGGTTTACTAGTGGGTTCATACTTCTTATAGCCTGTAAGAGTAACAGCAGGTTGCAGAATGTTTAGTAATGAAATTTAAGCTAGTAAAAGAGTAAAGACTTAGCTACACAAAGGAAGCAACAAATTATTATGTATTTTCAAGTGGAGTGTTATTTAAACAGGAGCTCTCTTAGGCGTACGCCTATAACAGGTGTTGTCTTAGCCAGACGTCCAACACAGCCGTTAATCTAGGAGAACGCCTGATTACCAAGCGTGCTTCTGGCGTTACGCTTGATTGGACGTGCTCTTGGGTGAACGCCTGATAGGGAGGAGTTCTGGTTCACGCCTGACAAATGAGACGCACGTCTAGTTAAACGTATGACACCAGACGGAGAGCCAGCGTCAGGTCTGGCACGAGACGCACGACTAGATTAACGATCCACTATAATTGGGTTTGGTCCAGTTCTGGAATCATTTTAGATCCCAAATAATAAAAAATCCGGATCAAAACCCAAATTTGGTCGCCCCACTGTGATTGAATAACGGACCAAAAATCAAATTTGGGTTTGGTCCATGATTTAGTACCACCATTGTGGGTGCTCTAACACGGGTGATACTTTTGATCCCAGTTTTCAATTGTAGTATCCAACTTAGTTTTTCGTGATAATCACAATTATCACTAATACACAATCAGGCAAAAGCCTAATTAAACACATACAGAATCAGTAGATGCCTCCCAAGATAAACCATGATTCCCTATTGTTACATGACCATGATTTCACGATGGTATACCATTACGACTAATTGCAAGTTTTTGCTAAACCAACCATGTTTTCCAAGGGTTGCACAGCTTTATGCTTGATTACAAAGATTGTTACTACGCAAAACACATGCTTTACCTGAATGCAGTTTCCTGATTGTTTCCCAAAACTCCTTTAGATCCTAACTCTATTTTCACGATGGAAATCTATATTAAAGACCATGTATTACAATTAAGGCTGTCAATCTTTATCCGAAATCCGATATCTGTTTCGGATAATCCGGGATCCTATAGGATATTATCCGCTATAAAGGATATCGGATATCGGATACAGATATTCTTATCGGATATTGAAGGTTAACGAAACGGAACCGGCTAAGCCATTATCCTATATGATATTATCCGTATCCGATAAGGGTGTAACTGAAGTGTAAATAAAAGCTAAAAAGTTAAGTGTTCTTCCTTCGAGTCCCCCGAGTCTCAAACACGAAACACTACAGTCTACAGAACTCAATTTCAGTTCACCTCCGCCTCTCCCTTTCAAACACGAACAAGAACAACATAAAAGCTACAAGACTACAAACTAAGAATCAGGTAAGTTCATTAGAATCATTACTTTCTTCTTTGTATACTGGTTTGCAAAATTAGGATTGAGTACGTTGTTAGGGTTAGGGTTTCGAGTATGTTGTTAGGGGTTTTTATATCATAGTTTTGTACGGATATCATAGTTTCTCTGTAAAGGGTACTCCTAACCCTAATTCCCCCAAGAAAACCTTTTCATTTATAACAATTGGTGCAACAACTTCCACTGTGGGGTTGCAGAAATGTTAGGAGTTCGTAATTCTCTGAAGCTTTTTACAATCAAATCTTCATCTTCTATTATTACAAAACCTTGTGTCATTATACCTAAGAATACAATTCATTGTTTTTCTTGTCCAAAAACAACAACCCAATTTTTCAGTAATCCGAATTTTAGTTTTGTTTCTGTTAATAGAAATGGTAGTGATGGTGGTTGTGGTTCTGTGATTGTTCGTGGGTTTTCTTTTTTTGCTGCTACTTCAACTAATCCAGTTGAATTGAATGATTCAGCTGTTTCCAGGGGTTGTGTATGATACTGTTGTTGAAGAGGAAATTAAAGCTTCTATTCCTGTTAGATCTTATTTTCTGTTTTCTTTGTTTAGTTTGGTGTCCGTGCATTCAGTCATCATGTATGAGGTATGAATTTCTTAAATGCAACTTTAAATTGCTGCAACTGTTAATAAGATGCACAAGTACACTATTTCAGATGTTTGTTTTAAGCATGCTCTTTTTTTGTCTACTTCATTGGGTAGGTACTAATTTCTATTTTGCTCTTCCTGTACTAGTTCATGGTTGTGTTAAATCTGAATGAGATTCTCCAAGTTGTTAGTTTTGTGTGCATGTTTTTTGGTAGTGAATATGTGTGCATAAGATGCGGCTCTAATGAGGGGTTCAGGAAATTTGGCATGTTGTTATCTTTGTTTACATGTTGTCTGTTTGTTCTGCATGAATGTTGCATACAGTTACATTCATCCTTCGATGATTTTAAGAAGGATTAACTTTTCTTGTTCTGAATTAAACTATGTGGAAATATTCTGGAGACCTGAACCGAAGAAGTCTTAAAAGATCTTGCACACAAGACCAGATTAGGTTTGTCGCAACAATTGCCTGAGTTCTTGTATGGACACTGTGGCAGATGTTTATTTCTTAATGATCTTTGTATTCTAAATATAAATTTGTAATTGCTGTAAGCTTTCGTTTATACATGGATCTTTCTCAATGCTTCTCCATGATTCTTATCTAAATGTACTGAAATTGTATCATCATTGTCTACACATTAGGATCAAGATTCATTAGAAAGTATTAAAGTTTTCAGTAAGTTTTCAGTTTTTTCTTTTTGTGTTACATTTTGCATTTTATGTTTCCTATCGGATATTTATCGGATATTATCGGATATCCGATAACCTTAACGAAACATAATCGGATATGAAGGTTAAATGTCCGTCGGATATTATCGGATATCGGATATCCGATAAGCTTATCGGATATCGGATATGGCTGAGCCAATATCCGTTCCGTTAACATCCGTTGAAAGCCCTAATTACAATTGTCTTTTTAACTCATAAAGATAATGAAAAGGATAACCGTAATTGACGAAAAAAACGGAAGAGAAAAAAAAAGAAAGGGAAATAATGGTAACAAATTACTGTTTCGTAAAAATTTACTTTACCTAAAGATTTGTTATTAGAAAGATAAAATAAAAGGGTAATTTGGCCCTAAAAAAATAAAATAAAATATAAAACTTACTATTTTCTACCCATAATCTTACAGTTAGGGCTGCACAGAAAACCGATAAACCGTATGAATTGGGGCGAACCGTACCGCTAATAGACCGAACCGAGTCGAACCGAAAATATAATGGTAATCAACGGTCTTAGATTAAAAGAAACCGGTTGATTCCGGTTCGGTTTTGGTTCACTCTTAAAACCGAACTGAAACCATCGGTTTAAACCGATTATTAAGGACCGTAGGATTTGAGTGAATAACCTACCTAATGTCTTCACCCTGGATCCCTCATTTCAAATCTTCTTCGTTTTAGTTTTCTCGGCGGCAGAGGCATAGGAGCACACCAGTGATTCAGTGAACCACAGTCCATCACTCTACCGTCCACCACAATCTTCTTCTATCAAGTTTAACAAGTTCTAACTTCTAAGAACAATCACCAACACACCAATGGAACCCTAGAAGCTAAAGAGGAAAAAATCACTGAGTATTGTTAACTCAATAGGTACGGCGTATCATTATCCTATTGTTCTTTGATTATGATATTATGTGTTAGAATAATATAAATGTGAAAATTAAGGTTTTATAAAATTAAAAATATTTGGGGATTTTTGAAAACTAGGGCTAGTTAGTTTAATTTAGTTATTAATATAAACTGGGTAAAGGTTATTTTTGTTTTTTTATAGAAGAGAGAAAATGAGTAAGGAAAGCTAACCATGAAATTTCTTTGACATTTTTGCTTTGATAATGAATCATACTTGTATTTATATTTTTGTTTAATGTTCATGGAGAAATTATTAAGGACTAGCGTTAATACGCTTCTGATATTGTTTCATCTTCACTATAACATGTACTGGCGATGTCTGAGTTACTTACATTTGGTGAAACTTGTTCATTATCTGACTGATTTTCTTGTCTTTATACTAAGAATGCAATTGAATCAACTACTGGATGGATTAGAGTTTGGGAATCAAACCCCAAAACCAAGGATTAGAAATTTAATGATATATTTTTTTACTCCTTGATCTTGATCCTTCTACCTTAGGATCTTTTTGCACGCAAAGCTGGTTATGGACGCCGATTGATCTTGATCCTTCTACCTTAGGAACGAATGATTCCGAAGATGTCGACTCATGTATTACATTGTTTATATATTTTTTTCATTGTTTTTCGCCGTGCTTACACTTCGTCGGCATGTTAGTTATCTATATTGTTTTGAAATGCACTAGTATAGTAGTACGACACTAGTCTACGTGCTTTGATTTTTTTTTAATTGTCTGTGATAACTCTGTGAGCTCTGCAATTTCGAAACAATCCTTCCATCCAAAGGTCACCTTTGTACTGAAACATCATCCATATTTGTCCTCCTAACAAGGTTCAATGTATGCCTTCTGAAGCTACTTTTTTTTTCAATAAAAAAAGAAAACATCAACCTTTGTCTAATTCCCATAAGCAAATTTCACATTTGTGGATTCTGATTACTGTGACATCTCATCTCCTGAGACCTTTCCTGAAAACTTAACGATAGACTAGTTTCCTTTTTGTCCTCTCATGTTAATTTTTTTCTCCTTCATCTAAGAAAACTTCATTTGTAGCATTTTCAGCTTTGCTGCCAGCCACCAAAAGTTATAACCTTTCTCCTTGCTTCCTGTGTTATATCATAGCTCCACCTTGTATTGCAAAAAATTTCCTTTCACAAACATGAATATTTATATGATCTTGTGGTACATTAAGTTTGTTAATCTTTCCTTCCGCTGCACTAACTGAATTTGAGTAGTTGAACAAATCAAACAAATTCCCTATGGGAATAAACAATAAATGAAACTTCTCTAGCTTCATTACTGGTGACACTGATATACCTTCACCAAGTAATTGTGAACTGATTTCATAAGATGCCATATCCTCGTAGCTCTGTTTATGGACTTGGTTGATGATCCATGTAATCCAGCTCTGTTTATGGACTTGACCCTTGCAGACTTTTTAGGTTCTCTTGCTAAGTCCACGTTCATCCATACTTGCATAGATGAAGATTGATCCCAGTGCGGCAGGTAACTAACTTTATGAACCTTTCACTTGTCATCAATTATTGTCGATCCATTTTTATTACATCGTAATGTATACATGACATCTGTGGATTACTTCTGGTAAGAGTTAGGTCCACCAAATGAATTGATGCAAGAGTTGATCACTCTTTGTAATAGGAAGAAAAGAATATAGCCAATAGTTATCTGCCATGTTGGTTTGAGGTATATATTGGTGTCACCTTTGACTTAAAGAATTGTTTTTGCAGGGAATTTGTATGTAAATGCAAACCTAGTGAGAGGAACTAAAAATATCCATGGACAAGGCAAGCTGGTTATAGGGAAAGAAAGATGCAAGGGGAGAAACCAATGTGCAGTTAGTCAGTTACAAGTCTATTTATTTTGCAGTTACCGTCTAGTTTGTATATGGTAGAAATGTCATAAGTACTCTAGTTTGTATTAATATATGGTAGAACATTTAATATGGTTGAAATTCTAAGAACAAGCAGTTTGTGTGGTTCATTATTGTCATTTAGTTGAGACTGATATTTTTATGTAAAAAAATATCTTGTCAGATTTGTAGAACTGACAGAAATAATATAAATTTTATAATATTGTCGATTTATCAAAACCAAACCGAACTTACGAGATCTTCGGTTTCGGTTCTGGCTGGCTCAAAAACCGAGCTGAACCGTATTATATACAATCCTATTTATAGTATTATGGGTTTTAGATATATAATATTTTAATTATGAATTTTTAGCAGAGAGATAATATTTTTGGGTTCTCTGGATATTTCCATAAAAATGATAGTATCTCGACGGAAGGAATGTGAGTTTACAAAGTTACTACGAATTTGCTGGGCTTGTGAACTCTCAAATCCCAAAACGGGCATAAAGCATGGCTAGTTATTTATTTTTGTGGTGACGTGCGCACATTCACGCGACCTAATTTATAGAACAGTTGTCTGGTGCAGTACTCAAGAGTCTAGTCTAGGCTATATATAAAATTCTTCCCACATCAACACGCAGATTTGAACAACAGCAACAGTGTGGTGTGGGATTTTATTCTCACATAAACAAACTCTGAGAAAAGAAACCGAAAAATCTCTTCCCGAAATCCAGCAATGGCGATTGTTGATTCCATATCTTCAACATCAAAACCATTACAACTAGAATCATTGCCTATAATAGATTTACGATCATTTTCTCAATCAGAATTAAACTCATTATCTCTTTGTACTTCAAACAATACTTTTGATCTTACTCGCTGTGATGACATTATCATCCCTAAAATTGATAGATCAGTCTTCAATGAAAGCGCAGGTAGTAAAAAACAAACTTATTCTCGTCTTAATTTTGCTCCTCCTGAGCATGAACTTAGTCACCACAACAACAATCTATTACGTAATAGACGTTTTTCTTCGTCTGCTGGTAGTATACTCCCTAAAAACCCCAGTTTACAAAACCCTAATTTTAAAAGCCCTAATTATGTTTATGATTATGAGAAATTAGAGAATAGACAAATTGTTAATCATCTTAGGGGATTGTTTGGGTTTAATACTGAAGGAACTAGAGATGAAGATGAATTAGTTTCATTTGATAGTCAGAGTAAGTCTTTTGATGAATTGGTGGTATATGAAGAAACATTGAATGTGGAGGAGGAAAGAAACGGGTTTGTGTTAGAAGAAGAATTTGGGTTTGAGGATGGAGAAAGGAAAAGAAAAAGAGGGAGACCTAAAAAATATGAACCAATCCGGAATAGAAATCAAAATGACAAAGTTCTGGATGAAAGTAAAGCGATTGTTACTTGGACTGGTGGTGATCAGAGTTTAATGGATAGGGAGATTATGAATAAGAATGGGAATGTTGTTGATGTTGCTGCATTGGGTACTAGTAATGATCCATTTGGTCAAGAATTGAGAAATAGAACTGCAGGTTTGGAGACAGATGATGAATTGTTAGGGTATTTAAGAGTGTTAGATGGACAGTGGGCTAGTACTAGGAAGAAGAGAAAGATTGTTGATGCTTCTGATTTTGGGGACCATTTGCCAAAAGGATGGAAACTTCTGCTGAGCTTGAAGAGGAAAGAAGGACGAGTGTGGGTGTATTGCCGCCGATATATAAGGTGCTGCTTATTTTTATATGCTCATCAGTTTTCAGTTTCTTATACTTGCAGTTTTAATAATATCCTTTTAGAGATCACGGAATTAGATTTAGGTATTGTACCCATAGAATTTTTGCTATTAATTGGCTGCTTTCTCGTTTGTGCGGTCGTAGAGCCATTAATGTTTGTTATACTTGTTAACCATTTGCTTTAGAGGTCATATTATTAGAGACTACTGCAATGCATACTATAAATTTCGGAATATACCTGATAGAAATTGCTGATAAGTTGTAGAAAGTTTAAGTACTTAACTTAGTACCTTAGCAGTATGGAAAGTTTAAGTACTTATGCGGTCATGGAACTAGCTTTAGGGATTTAACTTGATAGCCTTGACTGTTAAATATGGAATTTTTATGCGTTGACAACCAAGTAACTATCACTGGTTGAGTTGAACTACTTATGTAAAAGGCTGCACAGTTCTGCTTACTTCTTAAGTAGCATTATTATTTCGATCTTGAGGCATAACTATACAAATAAGTTTAATACGGGGTAGTTATAATTTTTCTTTCTTGCTTGTTATGTATGAATAAGTGGTTGGGTATTTTGTTGTATCCTTCATGTATGAAGATTCTGTGTCTTTCCTGCTTTTTGGTTTATTTCTTCAAGAGTTAGTCAGCTTTTACTTATATTTTGAATCTTGATATGTGGTTGTATGGGATCCGTTTTAAATTTTATCGTTCTTTTTATCTAGTTTTGTCTGGGTTTATGATTAAACGCCATGTGTAGATTCTATAGAATTCTAGAATGAGTCCCTGATGTTGCATATCTATGCTTCAGAAAGTCAACCAGAATGATTTCACAACTTTATTTAATGTCAAAATACAACTGCTTTGCAGAGTAGGGCATATCACAGCTGAAGATGGCTTAGTATCTTAATAAACGATATGAAAGGAAAAGATCCCACATATAAGTGGCATATAACATCCTCTTTTAATCTACCTTATATGTGTTTAAAACTTTGATGTAATATCTTGCTTGTTATATTGCCATATGAGAGCCGACGTGTCATGTCTTATGATTCAACATTTCGGCCTACCTATATTGAGAAATGTCTTGTGTAAACTAGGAATTAGTAAATCTATTAGCCATTATATTTAAGTTCGCCTCGTTATCCATATGAGGTGTTTCCTCATATGCTCTTTTGGTTTTAACTCGTGGTTATTCCACATCATCAGCATGCCCCACCTCTCAAAATTTGATTACTTTCAATACCTTTGTAGCCTAATTAGTGTGTTTGTACCGCAAAACCCGCAACAAACACATTCTATCGAGAATTTAAGTGTCATTTTTAAGTTACCTATATCCTTATATGAGTAATTAAGAAAATGACCATTTTAATTGAGATATATTTCAAATGCCATGTCAAACTGAGAATGTGGACAAATATTAAGTGGTAACCATAGTTGTTACGGCTGATTTGTAGGTTTTGGGGGTTTTAGATGTGTTTATATGTGAGTGCATATGTTTTTCTTTTCTCTGTGGCGGGTGGGGGTTGGCTGCAAAGGAAGTGTATGGTATTGAAGTACATTAAAGCCAAACCGCTCTTTACGCATTCGAGTCACTCGAGCAACCATTTTTGTGGATTTTAGATCTTAAGCAGATACAGAACTGTGTTGTTTTTCGAACACAACCTTCGGTAACCACGTCAAAGGTCTTTTAAGTTATAAGTGTGGCAACAATTCTGATCCTCAATATATACAGTTATAACTCCCTTTTGTGGAATTATTTTTGAAGTTAGCAAATGGAGTCCTGGTTTCTGATTATTTTCGAGTTCAGTACAGGTTGTGGTGTGTTTGATTTCTTGTTATGAGTTTATTTGATGTATGTATTGTGAACACAAGCTTAATGTGATGATTTTCCTACTTGTCAAGTAAAGCATCCAGAAGGATAGTGCAATCATTATTCCTTTTTGTTCCTTAAAATATCGTGTATTTGGTTTTCTTGTTCCTTTACATTTGTTAGACAGGAAGGCATTTGCTGAGCTTGTAGGTATGGAAGTTAAGTTTTAGAAACTATGCTTTGAGCTAAAGCCCATAAAGTATTCATCAAGCGATTTCGAGAGATGCCAGCATGCAGCACCCTATAAGTGATGTATGTGACAAACCCTTTGAAAGTCAAATAAGGTACCATTGACCTGTAGAACAAGTTTGCAGATATATCTGGAATAAAGAAAACTTGTTTTGATGTTATTTTTGCTCCTTGTTTTACCCTTTCCTTAGATTGGACCATAAATGGCCTAGATAAATCCATGAGCTCGATTCAACTATTCCTGCCTATACCCTTAATTTTCTTATGACTTAGGAATCAGATATGTTTTTGGGCTGTTCAAGGAACAAGTGACATGGTATGGTATTGTCATTGGTTAAGAACAGATTCTATTAGCGAACATTGGCCTTTCAGAAAGATGTTCCCCATTAGAACCGTTGTAGGTAAAAAAGAAATTACTTTCAAAGGGTATGTAGCACACATCACCCGTATGATGCTGTTTGCTATCATTTCAACGTGTTTTCACTTATTGTATATATTTTTTTTCCTGTTTTCAGTCAGGGATCGAAACTAAAGTTATCAACCACCATATGGTTCTTTCATTTCATCAGTTTTCTGCTATATTATGTTTGTTCTCTTTGCGTAATTCCCTGATTCTGTTCTTTAATGTCCATCAGCCCAAGTGGACATCATTTCTTATCTACCAAAGAAGTTTCTTCGTATTTGCATTCAGTTTTTGGAACTCAAGATACAAATCAGCCAAATCCTTATTCTAGTGCTGAGACTGCTGTGGGAAACAACTTGGCAACTGAAAGGGTAAGTTAGATGCTATATAATGTTTTTCTGACTAAAAGTATTTTTAGTATCCATTGAAAGATTCATTTGTTCTGTTCTACCTCATTCCCTAAGATTATGTGATATGTTTCAGATTGCAAATCTTCTACACAAGGATGGAGAGACTAGGGAAGATTTCACTCGCTATCAGGGTTCAATTCAGGCACCTATATTTACCGAACATGAGAACTTAGCAACCCCATTTCGGGATGAAAGCTTAGCATTGGTTGAAGCGAGCGATTATTTAATTTGTCACAAATGCAACACGAGTTATGCTGATAAGGATGCATATCTGCAGCACCTGTTGACTTCACATCAGAGTAAAAACAAGTCCAGACTCTGCACATCTATTTCTGATGGAGTGATAATCAAGGATGGAAAATATGAATGTCAGTTCTGCCACAAAATTTTCCTGGAGAAACATCGTTACAATGGCCATGTCGGTAACCACGTGAAAGCCTATGTCAGGAGGCTTGAATCATCGGGAAAGGCAGCTGAACCAAAGAGATTACAGTTGTCACCCTTAGGTGTGACATCTTCTGCGATCTTTAAGGGCAACGAAATGCTTGACAACGTCAAGGTTTCTATGCCTCGGACTTCTCAAAATCCTAAAGAAGAAATGAATGCCAAATCTCACTGTGATAAAATGAATGTTGAAGTTTTGCGTAGTGCATCAGGTCCTGATTCTATTACAGGAAGTCTTACTGCCAATCCTGCCTGTGATGATCTGAATGTTGCAAAACCCCATAGTGCACCAGTTGCAGACTCTTCTCCAGGAACTCTTAATGCCAAGCCTGGCAATGAAGAAAAGCATCATAGTGAACTAGTTGTGGAATCTGCAGAGACTTTTAATGCCAAGTCTGATGATGATGAGATGAATGTAGATGCCCCTCAAAGTACACCAGTTTTAGATTCTGCTCTAAGAATTTCTAATTCCAAATGTAGCAATGTTGAGATCCTCATAGAAATACCTCTTACTACAACAGGTAAGGATCCCGTTCAAAGTATTTCCGAGGCCAACTCTAACCTTGATGGGATGGATGTTGAAGCTCCTCATAGTGCAGCAGTTGCAGGTTCTGCTCCTGAAACGCATAATGCCCTATGTAACTATGGTGAAAGGAATGGTGAAGCTCCTAATGGTGTACCAGATAGGGATTCTGTTCAAGGACCTGGTAGTGCTAAATCAAACCATGACGAGATGAATGTGGAAGCTCCTTGTTATAGTACACTAGACATGGATGTTGCTCCTGAAACTCTCATTTGCAAACCTATCAGTGACAGTGGGAGTGATGAAGCTCCTCATAACATTCCTGTTACTGATTCTCATAGTGGCAAATCTTACCAGGACAAGATGAATGTGAAAGATCCCTACCATACACTAGACATGGATTCTGCTTGCGAAACTCGAATTCCCAGACCAAACTGTGATCTGGTGAGTGTTGAAGCTCCTCATAGTGTACCACTTAATGATTCTGTTCCTGTGGCTACAGATGCCAATTATTGCGATGGAAAAATCAGTGGTGAAGCTCTTCGCAGCACACGGGTTACAGATTCTATTTCAGCAACTTTTGAGGCAAAAAGTAATCTCGATGCCGTCAATGTTGGACCTCCTGACAGTGCAACGACTGATTCTTTTTTGGGAATGTTAAATGCCAAATCTGATCATCAGGACGTGTATGTCGGTGTTCCTCAAAGTACCCCTCTAAGGTATCCCGTTCAAGGAATATTTGGTGCCAGATATGGGATGAATCACGAAGCTTCTCCTCATATCACAGCATTTACTGGCTCTATTCCAGGAAATTCAAGTGCCAAATTTAACTACAGCGAGTTGAATGCTGAGGCTACCCCTCATTGCGCACCACTTAAGGATTCTGTTCTAAGAAATTTGAATGCCAAATCTTACTTTGACGAGATGAATGTTGAAGCTCCTAGTTGCACGCCAGCTACAGAATCCATCTCAGAAACTTCTACTGCCAAATCCAATTGGGGATTACATCTGGCTTCTTCATACAGCAAACAAGGTAGTGGGGCGGATAAATTGAATGAAACTTTGGCTGATGGATATTATGATAAGCAGCAGGGTAATTATTCTACAGCTGCAAATAAGTTGGGTGAGATCCATGACCACAACAATAACATGTTCGGAACATTTAATTCTCTCTTGTATTCACAACCTATGTCATCTAGTGAGACAGCGGACGCATCTAAAGCTAGTACTGGAGAATATGTTTTTGGCGCTAGTGGCCAAAGTGACAAGTATGGACTTCACCAGGAAAGGTTTATCGAGAGGGTGGGTACATCTAAAACCTCCAATGCAGAATATGTTTATGGAAGTGCTAGTGGGCATAATGACAAGTGTGGTCCTCAGCAGGAAGCCGGTTCTGAAAGCTGTTGGCTTTCTCTGTCAATTGGTCACCAAATTAACGATGCTGCAGCTAGTGTCGATGAGGTTTTCTCTCTCATACCAAAGGGGTCCCAGTTTTCTGAAGTCAAAGAATCTGACAATAATGAGCCAGAAATTTTTTTCGCCACAAGGGATTCTGTGCGCAGGAAGGATGTATTGACTATTGGGAGTATCGATGAAGGGAATTTACTTGAGACACTAGAATTGGCGAAGTCTTCCAACTGTTTCCCCACTTTCAATATGGTCTCGGATAAGGTATGATATCGCCAAACAAATTGTGAATCCTTCAATAAACAAGTACTGCATGATTTTGTTTGGTATATATACATGATGAAGTAGTATACTGTAAATATTTCTGTTTGGGTGGATAAAGACTGTTTTGTTTGTATCATTCCAGTTTATGCTTCTTTTGGGCATGTGACTTGTCTAAAGGGGCCCACATGGATTTGATCTAAGGATGATTCCCATTGGCGGTGATCTTCTCACCTTGTAAATCATGTCATGGGAATCATATTATTCTAAAACTTTTCAAAACTATCATAAGTTATTCTACCAGTGACCCGTTTTTGTAAGAATTTTACAGCGTAGGTTTCGCTGGTTTTAGATGTTTCACCATGGTTGTACAGTAATAAAGTCAAACTTATAAGGTTGTTAGGTAATATGCAAACTATTTGTACTGTATTTAGCTTTCCTGTAGCTGATTTAGGAATCACTTTGTGGGAAATAATGACAGGTTCTAGTGTTCTTTCTGAAAGTCATGTCTTACATAATTTTGTTTATATTTAAGGAACAGGGAGAAAATGATATGCATTCTGTTAACTCGAGGCAGGTTGAGAAGGTATCAGATTTTGAAGAACTGAGGTTGGATGACATGGAATCTTCAAGGTTTAGCAGCTTTATGGGTCAAGGTTTGGCAGATATTGAAAATTCTATTAGTTTTGATTGGGCTTCAATGTTACCAAATATGGAAAACAGGTCGCAGCTCACCCCTACTGTTTGCGTCTGGTGTGCACTGGTATTCAACATCGATGTTACAGACTCAGCAACAGAGTATAACTCTGTTGGTTATATGTGTCCTTCCTGCAAGGCAAAGATTTCTGGGCATCTTTGATTGACTTGCTGAGAAAACAAGACATGTAGGACACTTTTGTCCTCTATCTTTATAGGTAACTCTGTTGGTGCTGCTACTTGATTTAGGGTGTTTCACTGTATATTTCCTTCAGTAGTTAGATGAGTCGCTGCCTGTTGGTAGTCTTGCTATTTTAGCAAGGTGTACGAGTAGTTGTAGTTGGTCGTCTTCTGTAGCATTATACAAAGGCAAGTTGTTGTATTTTGAGAGTTTCTTCTTTAAACAGAACTCGTCTTATAGAACTATCCAGTCTGGATCCTTAGAAACAGCAGTATACTAATATATTAGGAGGTAGTATCATTATATGATTCTCTCTGTATATACATCATTTTATCTGCTGGTACCCGCTTTGTTGGTTATATTGTATGAATGACCTCTAGATTGGTCATCTTTGCATTCAAACGTCCACGTATTATGTAACTTAGTTTTATTTTTAGAAACCTATTATTGGAGATGCAACCTTTGGTTCTTGAAGGCTTACAAAATAATAAAATAGAGTCATCAAGTATCCAACTTAAAAACCCCTTATCCCTAAACCTTTTATCCCACTATTTTTGATAATGTCTAAAGTGCTAAGATTTAATAGTTTTGGTTTATACTTATTTTTAAAAAAAAAAATTATTTATTTATTTACTTTATTTTTTTAACAGTCTACGGCTGGAAACTAAAAAATTCCTAGTCGTAATATACTTCTACGGCTGGGGATTCATGAACTCCCAGTCGTAAACTAGAATTTACTGCTAGGAGTTCATGATTTTCTAGCTGTAAAATACTTCTATTGCCAGGAAAACCTTTCTATTTCTACGGCCAGGAAAATACCTATACGACTAGGAATTTTATTTTTCAAATTAACATACGACTATGAATTTTTTATTTCCTAGCCGTAATAAGTTGATAATATCCAATTTACGGTTGGAGTTCATCAATTCCTAGCCGTAACTACAAAAATATCTTACGGCTGGGATTCAAAATTTCTCAATCGCAAACCTATTTTACGGCTTGAAATTGATATTTTTCCAGTTGTATTAGCTGATTTATGGTTGGGAAAATAAGAACTCTTAGCCGAAAACAGTTTTAGAAACCCAATTTTAAACCCTAATTTCATCGAATCTCACATTTTAACCAATTAAAACAGAAATAAATGGTGGGTTTTTCGATTGTTACCTTATAACAATTACTTTTGGAGTATTACCGTCTGTTTCAACTCCTTCGTTCACCAATTCTTGATTTTCAGTTTCAACATCTTCATTTTTTTTTAATAGAACAACATCTTCATTTGAAGATGATTCAGTTGAATTCACGTTGAAGAAGAAAAAAAAGAGAGGGGCGATGAAGAAGAGGAAGAGAGGAAGAAGAAAGGGTAATTTTGACTTTGGGTATAGATTAGGTCCCCTATCCACATTTAGGATATTTGAATCCTATGCATCCCTCAAAAACCAAGGGTTGTACATGGTATGGGACAAACAGTAAAACCGCACTGTACCAAACTGTTTAGGCCTAAACCGAACCGTACCATTTATCCAATGGTTTGGGATGGTTTTAGTTTTGTAAAAACCGTTGATCTTGGTACGGTAATGGTGAACCCTTAAAACCAAACCGAAAACCATTGGTAAAACCTTTAATACCTAGTCATGAATGAAATCTCTAATATAGTCTTGTCTATTCATTTTATCCTTTATAATTTTGTCGGAAAACCCTACTCCTCTTCATTTTAACTTCACTGGACCCTCACTTCTATGCCGTCACCACTTGTAACTTCTAACAGACATACACCACCACCATCATCGAATCACCAATAGCCCGTAAATTGTACCATCAATTTCAATCGAGTTAGACAAGCTGCCTAAGAAAATTCAATCATAAACTTCATCTCAAAAGTACGATTTATCATTTTCTCTTTTTATTCTTGCTTGATTTTGAAAATTTATATTCCAATTTCACATATTATAAAAACTAGGGATTAACAAAATCAAAACATTTTGGGGATTTATAAAAACCAACGGTTTTTCATCGAACCGTTGCTGCCAAACCATTTTTGAAATTGTACGATACAATTTCAAAATCCTAAAAATCGTCCCTTATGGTTTTGGTTCTGGTTTAGTCCAAAAATGTACCAAACTATACTATGTATAGCCCTAGCTGCAACCCTAATAATATGTTCTATTTTTATGAAGTTATATAGAATCATCTTAAGAGTATGCTTATAATATTTTAAAATGCACACAAAGATTGTTTACTTTTGAAACTTTAGTGTGAAGGGAGTTGAAGAGAGTGTCAACATCACTCAGTTTTATCACGATTTCTGTATAGTCAAATGTTCAGGCTGCAACCGAAATAGATATGTTTTCCGCTGCTCCCTCGTAGTTGATATGTTTTCCCATTCTAACCTCACTTCACCGGTGCCATTTGACACCAGGATGACTTTAGAATGACAAGTCTTGACGCACGTACGACATTGCACTCCACTGAAGCATGGTTTAATCCCATCAAAGGAACTGTAATCAACTTCTAGAAATTAGCTTATGAAATCTGTAAGAATCTTTCCGTAAGAAATTAGTTAGTCGATTCCACTCAATTGATCAAAAAATTCTTAAACGAGGTTATGCATCGAGATTCATGTGACTGGTCTATACACTCAGTATTATATATCACATTCTATATTTTGTTTTACTTTATTAGTATAATTTAGTTTAATAATTCTATAATTTCTTTAGTTACATATGAAGTTGAAAACAAATAAAAATTACACAGTTCTTTGTGGGAATAATTCTTACTATCATTATATTACTTGTTAGTATTAGTGGGAAATATTTAAAGTAGTTTGTTGCACTTACGACACTCACCAGAGATATTTATTAGGATTTTAGTCATGCGATATACATCAAGTGCGGTGTAGCAATACACCCATGATGGGAGAGTAACTAAGTCGTGCAAGCGTTCAGAGAGCGAATGGAGTAACGGGTGGGTAACTGCTAGTCTTCCCTAATATTGAGGACATGACTTCACTACGTTCTTCATAGTCTCCACTCTTCCACCCTTCCATAACTTCCACCACTTACGAGATCTGTGTGTACTACTACTGTAACTGGATTCTTCAACCTATTCACATATCATCTCAAACTTGCGTAAATTAGTCTAATTTTGATTTTACAAAAGCTTCCTCTCAGTCTTGCATAGAGAATCCTTTGTAAAACCTATATGTATATTCGAATCACAAAATGAATATACGAAAATTAAAAGCGGAAGCAAAAAGAGATCGATTATAAATACCTCCAGGCATTGCTATTTGAAAACTTAATCCTTTGAGTTTGCCCTAATTTCTTAGTTGATATGAACTTTGGTTCCAAACCCTCCTTCTCACTATTAGATGGTGTATACATGTATGAGAATGAATTTGGTGACCTTAATTCACTGATTTTGCTATCACTTCTATTAACTTACTCTAGCCATCATAGAGTAGTTGGATGATAGATATAGTGGGTGGTTTTCTAAAAGTGGGAGAGAATAGTGGGGTTACCTTGTCAGTTGTAACTTCCCAGCAAATGGATCATATTCTTTTTTCCCATTATTTTATCCCATATGGGAAAAAGTCTAACATTCTCCCACTTGATCCATTTCACGAGAGACTCCATATACGGATCATGGCGACTAATCCTCTTTAAGAGCAAGAATTAATCTTCCATGTATCACAACATATATAGTCTTTCACCACTCATACTTAACTTAATGAGTAAACCATATGTTTACTCTAGGTCAAACTATAATGATATTTCTCAACAAGATAACTAAAGTAAGTACGTACATAATTCCAAATGAGAAATAATCCAACTAAATGAAAGCTTCAGAAAAAACATAAAGAATGTACTACATAATGGGACCAAGTCTCATCATTACTACATGATACTTGAATCCTTTAACATGCATGCCTTTATTCAAGGGATCAACTATTATCAATTCAGTGCTAATGTGTTCAATAATCACTTTCTTTTCCTGCACACGTTCTTTCATGGCTAGATACTTTATGTCGCTGTTTTTACTTCGACTTCTACTCTTATCATTCTTAGCCATGAAGACAACAATTGAATTGTCATAATACATTCTTATTGGTCGGCTATAAGAGTCAACAACTCTTAGCCCAGATATGAAGCCTTTCAGCCATACACCATGTGAGGTAGTCTCAAAACAAGAAACGAACTTAGTACTACTTCAAGACTATTTGTTTGTTTATATATAAGCATGTAATCCTTAGTATCCTTAAGGTATCTGAATACTTTCTTCGCAGCCTTCCAGTGATCGATTCCTAGGTCACTCTGATGTCTTCTTAATACTCCAACGACATATGAAATGTCGGGTCTAGTATAGACCTAAGCATACATAATGCTACAAACAGCTGAAGCATATGGAACATTTTTCATTTGTTCCCTTTCAATGTCATTCCTGGGCATTGGTCCAAACTGAACCGATCACCTTTTACAATGGGCGCTACATTTAAGGTATATACATTGATCCAACACAAGGAAACAAATCTTGCTCCCACTGACCTTAAGGTATATACATTGATTCATAAGTCTAAATTTGTAGAATTTATTGCTTGTGAAAATAACATAAGATCATTATCGGCCCAAATATTACAATCCGAATCTCGCAGATACACTAAATAGTCACTAGAAATAGTTGACAATCATCTTGTCACTTGAAACAGTAGGTGGAAGTTGATCATTATCTTTTTCAGGAACAATATCCTGAAATTAATCAATCCCACTAATCAAGTCATTCTCAAGAAATTTAGCATTTCTTGATTCCACAATTCTAGTGCTATGAAGAAATCTATTATAGTACTCTCCACCTCTATCTGATCTCACAATCTTAATGTGCTTACCATATTGTTTCTCTACTTTAGCCTTCAACAATTTAAAGGCATCTAAAACTTCGTCTTTGGAACGAAACAAGTAAAGATACGTATATTGTGAATAATAATCTATGAAGGTGATTAAGTATTTCAGATCATTAGCGTTCATGTATGGACAACAAATGAACGTGTGTATGATCTCTAATAGGTTTGAACTTCTCTTGGAATCAATTTTGTGTTTGTTAGTTTGCTTTCCCTTAATACAACCAACACAAGTATCAAAATCAGTAAAGTCTAAAGTACCAAGTACCCCATCCTTTACTAATCTCTTAACTCTCTCAATAGAGATATGTCCCAATCTCCGGCGCCACAAAATTGAGGAGTCCTCATTCATAATACATCTTTATAACCCAATATTAACATGCATAGAACTATGAGTGATATCATTTTACAAATAAAGACGATAAACAAAATACCATAACCAATAACTTCAGAATTTCTGAGAATACTAAAACCAGAATCTGAAAAAGTTAAAGGAAATTCCTAAAGGTACAAGTCTTGAAACTGAAATCAAGTTTCTAGTGAAACCTGGTATATAAAATTTCTTTTCTAAATGCAAAATAAAACCACTTCTTAAAATTAAACTGTATGTCCCAACAGCTTCCACATGTGAACCTCATCTGTATGCCTGGATAAATGTAGTGTTCACTTCCCAATGGTTTCCTTAGGTTTGCCATACCCTGCAAGGTATTCGAAACATGGATTGTAGTACTAGAGTCAATCCACCATGCATTATGATTAATATTAACCATATTAGATTCATAACCAAACGCTAGAAAATTACCTTTCTTCTCAAGCCAAGTCTTAAACTTAATGCAGTCTTTCTTCATGTGTCCCTTCTTTTTACAAAAGAAACACGGAGACTCCTTCTTTATGCCTTGGTTAGCTGAAATCTTTCCCTTTTCCTTAATGTGATCCCTTTTCTTCTTTGAAGAAGAAGCAACAGTAAGGTTCACCTTTTCGCCTCTTCCATCCTCAATCTCCCCTCCTCTTGAACACACATGGTCATAAGTTCATTAATTGACCATTTATCCTTATATGTGTTATAAGATATCTTAAAGGGGCCATATTGTGGAGGAAGAGTACACAAAATGAAATGAACTAGGAAAGAATCAGACATGGTAACTTCTAAATCCTTAAGTTGGGCCGCAATATCCCTCATGATCATGATATAATCACGCACACACTTAAACCCATTGTGCCTCATGGATGAAAACTTCATAATTAAGGTGCTAGCAAGAGCTTTGTCAGAACTTACAAACTGCTCATCAATGGCTTTAAGGAGATCTTTAACCTTAGTATGCTTATCGATAGAACCCCGAATACCACCACAAATTTGGTCTTTATGAACATAACTGAGAGACGATTAGATCGATCCCATTTTTCATAAAGATCAACTGCATCTAGAGTACTAGTCTCAGTTATGCTAGGTGGTTCGTCTTTCCGAATAGCATAGTCGATATCCATCCACCCCAACTGTAAAAACACTCTTTCTTTCCACACCTTATAGTTATCACCCTTTAATTCAGGAATGTCACAATTGACATCAGAAATGTTTCTAGTTAAAATTGTTGCAAAGAAAAATATATACATACTTATAAACAAAAATTTGAGATTTAAACTTAATCATGATTTCCCAATGCAAGTCATGCTTAAAAATATTAATCTAGTGACACAAAACTTGCCTGTGGGCTAAAGTTCTACTCAAATTAGATTCATAACTACATGATAAAACTATTAAACCATATTCATTCCTTAATTCCTGTGGGTAGATTAAGGAACATAATTCAATATTCCACCACAATTAATCATACAAATATAATAAAATTTCTTGTGGGCATATTTCATCATATTACGTATGATTAATTACAAATTTATGTCTAGTTTCCACATGTGATTTCTTAAGAAAATTTTAAATAACTAGAGATGCTGTGGCTACTCTCTAATTACTAAAATTATTAAATCACTTAACATATTTCTTTAATCTTTGTTCATGTACAATCCTAATGGTTTTATTTATAACCATTGCACATGTCAATAAATAATAATACAACAAATATATTGGAACAAAATTAATATGATTAAACATATTCTTTAGCACTATATTTGTTTACAGTGTATTATGTATAACTAAACATACTAGAGTCTTTAGAAAACTCTCTGTAACTTTAAATTGTTTAATCTGCCAAGAAATTGTTTTTCAAGTAGACAAGTTGTATGTATGCACTGTATCTTAGCCTCGAACAAGTAGAAGCTAGCTCGGTATTTACTTAGCATGGTCGCAATGCTAATCTTTAATTGTCACAATATAGTTTGATTAGCTTGATAATACCTAACACAAATAAATAATGGCATATCTGAGCTGACCCAACAATCCCTCAATTAAATTGTCAGTCAAATGATTCGGCATTAGTACTAGACTATCAATTCCATGAATTTTAGTTCAGTTTTGGTTTTCAACCATCAGTTCTCATAACAATGAAAATTCCCGAGTTCCCATACAGACAACTCCAAGAAAAAATAAGAAGCGAAAACACACAGAGCTAATCAAGCTAGGATACCGTTTTAATAGGCTTTGCATACCGTAATTTTCAAGCTAGGATGAATTGATTATGAAGTTCAATTAACAGAGAAAATCAGTCCACATACTCCTACTGTGAGTGATGCAAACATGCCACTAAACTATTACAACATTACCATTATAAGCAACTTCAAGAATGCTAAGAAATGATCAGGACCAGATCTTATTCTTGTTTTTCTAATGATTTCCAATGACATGTTGACAAGTGGATAAAGAGTTTAATCATTTGATGTAGATTAGACAACAATAATATTTATGAGTATGCAGTAAGACTCAAATGAGTATATTACTGCATATTCTTAAACATCAAATACCGTAGAGATTAGCCAAGAATTTAAAATCATGTATAGGAAATTTTGTGTGGACACAGATGATTCAGTTGGTGGACAAGTCGATAATGTTAATAATGGTAATATTGCTAGAGGTCTCTTCATATCCAACAGTTCTCTCATAGACTTCTTCTTAGAAAGTTCATTTCCAGCAGTTTTCATAAACCCAAAAGATGGTCAATCCATCTTGAACTCGTGTTGGCAGAAGAAGAAATAAACCAGCACCAAGAGTAGCCGATTACATTTCTAGAAGTCCATCACGGAGTTGCCCGAGTTACGACTGACGCTAGATGCAATGTTATACATAATGTTAAGAGAAAAATAAACTCCGAAAGAATAATTCACCACAGAAATCATTAACGTGATCGTGTCCTACAAAGACTTCTTTACATCCCCTGACTCAACCATGGTTGTGAAGAAGCATGAGTTTACAGAAGCAGAACTTGTTTCACGCCCGTGAGTTTCAAGAGTCAAAGCTAGCATATTCTGGTAATGATATGTGGAAGTAAGCTAACCATGGTGTAGGAAACTTTTGTACCTCGGGTTTGTTCATGTAGGCTTTCTATATAAGAAATGAGTGAAGCTAAAACAATAGGTAATAAAAAATAACTCTTCCTAGTCTGTATGAATATAACATAAGTTCATGAACAATATAGTATGAACACGTACAATATTCCATTCATAATCATATAATCCACTAAACAAAATCTTTATCAGGCAGTTTCTCAAACAACTCATGTGCATCGCATATCGCGCCATTTTCAGCATACAATTTAATCAAAGAACTACCAACAAAAATATCCATCTCAAACCAAATAAAACATAAACATGCTATAATTTTTATGAAAACAAATTAATTCCATAGCAAGCAAGGCAGAGGTGATTATAGGCTCTGATACCAAATGTAAAACCTATATGTATATTCTAATCACAAAATGAATATACGATAATTAAAAGCGGAAGCAAAAAGAGATCGATTATAAATACCTCCAGCCATTGCTATTTGAAACCTTAATCCTTTGAGTCTTCCCTAATTTCTTAGTTGATATGAACTTTGGTTCTAAACCCTCCTTCTCACTATTAGATGGTGTATACAGGTATGAGAATGAATTTGGTGACCTTAATTCACTGATTTTGCTATCATTTCTATTAACTTACTCTAGCCATCATAGAGTAGTTGGATGATAGATATAGTGGGTGGTTTTCTAAAAGTGAGAGAGAATAGTGGGGTTACCTTGATCAGTTGTAACTTCCAGCAAATGGATCATATTCTTTTTTCCCTTTATTTTAGCCTATATGGGAAAAAGTCTAACATCCTTTACACAGTAGTTCAACCACACCACACTGTAACACATCACACAATGATCTCTCATACTTTCTCTGCTTACCTCTCTAAGATCAACTCTTCTCCTCAATTGTGACATAAGCAATACTTGAACGACCATTCTTGGTATATGCGAGTCTTGTTCGATTTTGATATCTCGTACTCATACAAATCTCAACTTACCCTTTATTTTCACTTTATTTGTTTTTTTTACCCTAAAACAACAAGTAAGAACATTTAGATCAACATCATCTCCACAAAAACAAACTTCTTCTTTTTTTATTCAAAAGATAAACTTCTTTTTATGGTAATGTTTTTGGGAAAATCTGTTACAAGAGAGAATCTTATCAAGAGGAGTATATATGTTTCTTGTATGTGTAGAATGTGTGTCGTAGAAGAAGAATCATTGCATACTTATTTTTATATTGTTCGTTCACTTGTCAAGTTTTAAATAAATTAATACCAATTATACGAGGATGCCTTGGAATAAACCAAATACGGATTCTCAGTTAAGAAAAATTGGAAATATGTGGCACCGACTCTCTTTTAGGTTATTTGGAAGTAGAATTAACATTTTTTTTCTAGGAAGACAAAACATTCTTCTGCGGTAGCGTGTAATACAAAATTGTTGATCTATTCATAGGTGAAAGTTTCTCATCTATACATCGGAGATTACATTTTCTTTTTATAGT
Source organism: Papaver californicum (assembly GCA_023531435.1). NCBI lineage: Eukaryota > Viridiplantae > Streptophyta > Magnoliopsida > Ranunculales > Papaveraceae > Papaver > Papaver californicum. Next base: position 10,933,132 of record JAJJMC010029624.1, read on the forward strand.
TGGATCTTAAGTGGGGATGGTCTTTTTGTTTGGGATCTATCATGAATTGCCCCTATATGTTTTTACTCATTTTTTTTTATACCATAAAATTATCCTTTCCTGGGGTTGGTTGTAAATACTGCTTTATAATTTAAAATATTCATTTCTTTCAAATAAAAAGAAGTAAAAAAAAAAAAAACAAGTCAAGAGAAATGGTAGACTCTATGCAAGAGGTAAGAAAAGTAAGTACTTTGCCAACGGTTTCCATTTTATAACAATGAGCTTCGGTGGTTCTATACCATTTATCACTTTCCAACATGAAAATGACCACTCCTGTCACGGACCGGAAAATTCCGCTTCCGGCGCTTTGCGCTGGGCAGGCCAGAACTCCCCGCTTTTTAACCGATTGCGGGAAAAGGGATTCCTAGTTTGCCTAGTCAAATAAAGGGGTCGATGCGTGATTTTAAAGAGTGTAACCCGATCTTAAAGCCTAACTTCTCGCTGGAAAGTGCAGTTAAATTTTTGCTTTCCAAGCCTACCTTGTAAGCATTATACTCGAAACGTAGTTCCCACATCATTTAAGCTACGTTTATACCGTTCCAGGCATATTTGCCTTTCCAAACATGTTTTGAAAGCATGGTACTCAAACCGTAGTCTCCATATCGTTCCAACACACCCTTGACATACAAAGGGTGCAAGGCCATTATTTCCCATGGTGAATGCCTTTAACTAGCATACCATTCCAACTTACCCTCATTATACCAAGGGTTGAAGCCTATACAAGCTAATGGGGATGCCTTTGACAAGCATCACATAATTTCGCTTTACTGTCAAGGCCTAACTCATGCCTTGGACCAACACCTAGGCTATTTCAAGCCTAAGCTTTCGCTTCATCAATTTTCGGAGCATGTACTTATCTTGTTCTTGCCAAGAGTGCAATATCCAGGCACATGCCATTCCATGCCGCGACGGTTCCAAAGAAGTATGAACAATCCATCAAATAGAATTGCAACTACCTCATCAAGTGTGACAACAATCATCTTTTGCTTAGAATTGCCGAGACAGATGATATGAGTTACCATAATGTCGAATCATCTCCCAAATTAAATGATATGAGCGACAAGGTGATGCACTTCAATGCATTGCATTACGGCTGCCTACGTACCCAACCCGTACCTTGATGGGATCAAGCATGACCGTAGTTCATCAAAGGGTCGATTCGAAAGGGACAAGCAGCTTAAGCCTATTAAGGCAAAGCAACTTCGATTCCAACTTCATCGCAAGGCCAAAGGCCACGCAAAGCCTAGTTCGTGTAGGCCAGAGGGCTTTCGCAAGGTATGCACTAGCTTGTGCATAACTATCGTTATTTATTATGCATTATCAAGTACGTAGCACGATCGAAAGATGTTTTCGCATAAGTCAAGCTTCATCGGCTAAGCTACCAGCATATTGATGCTTATGCATCAAGTATGCTCCAACGTATAGGATACTTCGCATACTACATGTGCATTACCCCTCATGCACATTCAAGCTTCATCGGTTCAGCTACAAGCATATTGATGCTTATGCATCAAGTATGCTCCAACGTATTGGCCAATTCACATATCTATATGTGCATTACCGCTCATGCACATTCCAACAAAGCTCCCTCCCTATATATGTTTTATTCGCATTTCTACAAACAAATATTAGAAAAGTAGGGGTCATCCATCGACTGCAAGGCCGCAAATCAAGATTTCTTGCCAAAGCCAAGCGAAACATTCTCAGGTAAGCTACAATTAAACACGCTGATGATCATCAAGTATGCTCCATCGTATAGGCTACATCGTATTTATATATGCATTACCGCTCATGCACATTCAAGCAAAGCTCCCTCCCTATATATGTTTTATTTGCATTTCCATAAATAAATATTTGAAAGGTAAGGGCCATCCATCAACTGCAAGGCCGAAAATGAAGATTTCTTTCCAAAGCCAAGCATTCTTGGCTCGGTGATGCATTCTCGATAATGCATCATGGCATAATAGTGCCTTAGCACTATGATGCATTTATCAAATAGCGGCTCGGTGATGCATTGAATCATGCATTGGCTTGGTAATGCATTGGGTCATGCATCACGATGCTCTCACTTACGTAACTTTGGCTCTCACTATGATGCTCTCACTTACGCAACTTTGGCTCGGTGATGCATTGGGTCATGCATCACGGCATAATAATGTCTTAGCACTATGATGCTCTCACTTACGCAACTTTGGCTTGGTGTTGCATTGGGTCATGCATCACAACATAATAGTGCCTTAGCACTATAATGCTCCAACTTATGCAACTTCGGCTTGGTGATGCATTGGATCATGCATCACGGCATAATAGTGCATTTGCACTATAATGCTCTCACTTACGCAACTTAGGCTCGGTGATGCATTGAATCATGCATCACGGCAAAATAGTGCCTTAGCACTATAATGCTCCAACTTATGCAACTTCGGCTTGGTGATGCATTGGATCATGCATCACGGCATAATAGTGCCTTAGCACTATGATGCTCTCACTTACACAACTTCGGCTCGGTGATGCATTGGATCATGCATCGCGGCATAATAGTGCCTTAGCACTATGATGCTCTCACTTACGTAACTTCGACTCGGTATAATAGTGCCTTTGCACTATCATGCCTCCTCGAATACGCATCACGCGTAATAGGGCCTTAACACTATAAATCAAGGTCAAGGCATCTACACCTCAATGCATATCTGGGTAAGATTTATAAGCTTAGGATGAAGCTTCAACCCAGGCCATGACGCGTCCATGAGTAAGCGTCATGCGAAAATTACGGGTGTTACATTCTTACCACCTTCAAAGAATATCGTCCCCAAAATTTAACTCAAAAACTATTGTGGACAAGCTTCATCGATTAGGGTTTCCTATGCATATGTCCTATTCCATGATGCACATAAATCTTGCAAGGCTCCAATGTTTGTTAATAAGGACCAATTAGAACCTTCTGAATATACGTCACATTCCGAATATACCAGAATCCTAATAGGGCCTACGATTTTCCATAAATGCCGATGGAGACCTTCCGAACATACGTCCCATACCGCATACTCGAGGATCAACAAAGGTTTTTATAACTTTACAGAGAAAACTCAAATTGGATCCCTAAACATGCGCCCATACCACATGCTCAAGAATGCAAAAGAATTTTTACTTAAAACGAGATCTAAAGTGGACGTCCCATACCCTACACTTAAGAGTCCCCAAAATTCACATAGGTTGAAAAGGGTCATCGCGAGTTTATGAATAGTTTCTAGCGTAGTACTGTGAGGATCAAATTCTAATGCTAGTGCAGTCGGATGCAAGCCATTGTCCCGGATGATCTTCCACTCGTAAGTGGGTGCTAGCCAACCTGACAACACACACCGTGCCGCACGGGTGAGGGGTTGATCAGTCGCAGTGCCAAGGGTAGTCGGATACCAGCCACCGTTCCAAACGGGTTTATTGGCAAACTCACAGCACACTCTAGCGCGTCCAAATCTTAGCGGAGTAACTAGTGAGTTACAATTTCTTTTGTATATGCACTTGGCCTTATTTATCCACTATATTTTCACACAACAGTTGGCCTACTCTTTCAACCTTTCTATTTCCTTTGAAGGAAAATTTTGTAGTCATAATACAAAATGCTCAATGACGAGTCCACAACTCACAGTCCCTAGTGTTTTCTCGGAACTTGCTCTGATACCATTTGTCACGGACCGGAAAATTCGGCCTCCGGCGCTTTGCGCTGGGCAGGCCAGAACTCCTAGATGCGTGATTTTAAAAAGTGTAACCCGACCTTAAAGCCTAACTTCTCGCTGGAAAGTGAAGGTAAATTTTTGCTTTCCAAGCCTACCTTGTAAGCATTATACTCGAAACGCAGTTCCCACATCATTCAAGCTATGTTTATACCGTTCCAGGCATATTTTCATTTCCAGACATGCTTTGAAAGCATGATACTCAAACCGTAGTCTCCATATCGTTCCAACACACCCTTGACCTACAAAGGGTGCAAGGCCATTATTGCCCATGGTGAATGCCTTTGACTAGCATACCATTCCAACTTACCCTCATTATACCAAGGGTTGAAGGCTATACAAGCTAATGGGGATGCCTTTGGAAAGCATCACATAATTTCGCTTTAGTGTCCAGGCCTAACTCATGCCTTGGACCAACACCTAGGCTATTTCAAGCCTAAACTTTCGCTTCATCAATTTTTGCTTTGACCATCCAGCCTGCACTTATCTTGTTCTTGCCAAGAGTGCAACATCCAGGCACATGCCATTCCATGCCGCGACGGTTCCAAGGAAGTATGAACAATCCATCAAATAGAATTGCAACTACCTCATCAAGTGTGGCAACAATCATCTTTTGCTTAGCATTGTCGAGCCAGATGATATGAGTTACCATAATGTCGCAATCATCTCCAAAATTAGATGATATGAGCGACAAGGTGCTGCACCTCAATGCATTGCATTGCGGCTGCCTACGTACCCAACCCGTACCTTGATGGGATCAAGCATGACCGTAGTTCATCAAAGGGTCGATTCGAAAGGGACAAGCAGCTTAAGCCTATTAAGGCAAAGCCAACTTCGATTACAATTTCATCGCAAGGCCAAAGGCCAAGCAAATCCTAGTTCGTGTAGGCCAGAGGGCTTTCGCAAGGTATGCACTAGCTTGTGCATAACTATCGCTATTTATTATGCATTATCAAGTACGTAGCACGATCGAAAGATGCTTTCGCATAATTCAAGCTTCATCGGCTAAGCTACCAGCATATTGATGCTTATGCATCAAGTATGCTCCAACGTATAGGCTACTTCGCATATCTACATTGCATTACCCCTCATGCACATTCAAGCTTCATCGGTTCAGCTACAAGCATATTGATGCTTATGCATCAAGTATGCTCCAACGTATTGGCCACTTCGCATATCTATATGTGCATTTCCGCTCATGCACATTCCAACAAAGCTCCCTCCCTATATATGTTTTATTCGTATTTCTACAAACAAATATTAGAAAGGTAGGGGTCATCCATCGACTGCAAGGCCGCAAATAAAGATTTCTTGCCAAAGCCAAGCGAAACATTCTCGGGTAAGCTACAATTAAACACGCTGATGATCATCAAGTATGCTCCATCGTATAGGCTACATCGTATTTATATATGCATTATCGCTCATGCACATTCAAGCAAAGCTCCCTCCCTATATATGTTTTATTTGCATTTCCACAAATAAATATTTGAAAGGTAAGGGCCATCCATCGACTGCAAGGCCGAAAATGAAGATTTCTTGCCAAAGACAAGCATTCTTGGCTTGGTGATGCATTCTCGATAATGCATCACCACATAATAGTGCCTTAGCACTATGATGCATTTATCAAATAACGCTCAAAATAGATGATATGAGTGGCAACAATCATCTCTTTCCTAGCTCATCCAGCAAATGGTCTGCAACTACCTCATCAAGTGTGGCAACAATCATCTCTTGCCTAGCATCGTCGAGCCAAATGATATGAGTTAACAAATTGTCGCAACCACCTCAAAATTAGATGATATGAGCGACAAGGTGTTTTACCACAAATGCATTGCATTGTGGCTGCCTTTGTACCCAAACCGTACCATGAAGGGATCGAGCATGACTGTAGTTCATCAGAAGGGTCATTTCGAATGAGACAAACAACTTAAGCCTATTAAGGAAAGCCAACATCGATGCTAAGGGCCAATCGTTTCGAAAGTGTATGCTTAGGCATATAAAATCCGTGTCACCAACAATTTCCAAAATTGTGTAGCAACGCCGAAGATCAAGCAAAACCTAGTCCATATAGGCTAAAAGACTTTCACAACACACATAGGGGCAATGATGCTTCCTCAAGTAAGCATCACGATATAATAGTGCCTTAGTACTATAATGCGTTCTCGGGTAAGCAACATTCGTTAATGTTGTATCCCTTGGTATAGACTAAGCGTAATGATGCCGTAACATCATAATGCTTCCACTAGCAAGCAACATTGAAAAATATTGCATCTCTGAGCAAGGGACAAACTTAGTATCATAATGCCAAGCTGATTTTGTAACCGAGCCAAGCGATACACCCACACTTTGATGCATCCCTGAGTAAGCTTCACAAGCTTGGGATGAAGCTTCATCCCATGTAATAACGCATCCTAGAGTAAGCGTTATACGAAAAATACGGGTGTTACAGTGAGTCTATGGACCCATCCAAAGTTTCCCCAAATATCCACTAGCACAGTTCAAGTATTCTAGATAAGAGATAAAACCTTATTATCCAGCAAAATTAGAAGACAAAAAAGTAGAATGAAACTAAAGTTTATACAAGTTTCAAAATATTTTTGGTGAATCCCAGCAGAGTAATGAAAAATAAACAAGTAGTAACTCTCTTTATATATCATATCATATCAAATAAATTAACAACAAGTTCTTTGAAGTTAGCATTAGTTAGCCATTAGATGATGTATAGTGCCGTCACTAGGGCTGCACATCGGTATTTTCGGTACGGTTTTAGACAAAACCGTCCACCAAGCCGACCAACTCTCGTTTTTTAAAAATAAAACCGTAACCGAGCCGACCAAATCTCGGTTTGGTTTTAAACCGGTCCGGTTCAGTTAGAGTTTTCATCGGTTTTTTTTATAGAAGTTGAATTTGTTTAAGAGTTAGTCACATATCTTACACCAAAGATTGAAAAGCCATGAAAATCTATATCATTCATAGTTATTTTCTGTTCCACACAACAATCATAGTCAATCAAATTACTACAAACTAAAGAAAAATCAAACAGATCTCAACTTTCCTTGAATAATTAAGTAAAAACTAAAGATTAAAAGATAGAACACTCTAATCCTGTGAGTATTAGAGATCATCTTATTAAACTCTTCAAAATTAGCATTACCCCACCATCAGCATCAACATCATCATTAGCAGAACTAATCATTCTCGAACAATCATGAACAATGTATGCCTCACCTAAACTTTTCAGAACTATATGTAGGTCACCAGAAGATGTTTATCATGAAATAAGTAACTACAAAAATAATAATTAAAGAAGTGGTAATGATACTGAGCAATCAATCATTATTAATGATAATAAGATTTACAAAGAAACTCAATTTAAAACCCAATTTTAGAAAACCTAATTATTTTGAAATACCCCCAACCTAAGGTTTCATTTTAATGAAAAAGACTAGATTTGATTTTGTGAAACAATCTTTTGATCAAAATTAAAACAAAACCATTAAGATCAAAATGAGAAACCAGTACAATGATTAGTTGATTAAACCGATAGGTGGTGATTGCTTGTGGCCTTTGAGAGATGATTAAGAATAAGAAGAAAAAAAAAGCAAAGAAGAAGGAAAAAAAAAACAATGAAGAAAAAGAAGAAGAAGGTGCTGGTAGTTAGCGGTAGCACTGCTCGTGGTGATGGAGGTGATGGTGATTATGGTGGTGGTAGCTGTAATGGTGATGTCGGTTGTCTCCTGACTCTCTGTGGAACTGAAGAGGTGAAGAAAAATAATAGAGATAAGAGTCGAGTGAAATAAGAATGTTTAGGGTTAATCATTTAGGTATATATATGGAAAGGTGGACGGCTAGGATTACGTTTTCTAGCTAGGGCTCATATTAATCGGTATTTTCAGTTCGGTTCGGTCGGTTTTCATACTAATACTGTTATCTATGCCGAGGATCAACGGTTATGGATGTTTGGTACTGTTACCTTAGCCGTTAATCTCGGTTCGCAACGGTTTTCTCGGTTTCGGCTCGTTTTGGTCGGTTTTATCGGTTTACGGTTTTCTTGTGCAGTCCTAGCCGTCACATGTCTAGTTTTATCCACACAATCACATAAAAGAGGTATGCTTTTTCTTAAGTTGTATGGATATGCTGTCAAGTATCAACTAATCAAAGTTCTAGTAGTATTATAGATACACTACCCTTAACTTTAACCAACTTGAGTTAATTTTGAATTAATTTGTGTTTTTTTTAGACAACAAAGAGTAAAATTTATTAAAAAGGTTCTGTATCACTAAAACAGTGAAATAGAGACCAAAAGAAATTGACATGGATGTGTAAATAACAACATCTCAATTATATATAAGGGTGAACAAAGTGAATCCAGCAAAAATATCCGTATGCATTGTCCAATTGAATAACAATGATTTGACTTCCATAATAATTTTCCTAGTAGGCTATTCAAGTTATGGTAAAGTCTGTTATTTCTTTCTCTCCACATACTCCACCAAATGGCAAACGACAAATACCCCCATAAACGTTTAAGCCTCTCTTACTTTTTTGTTGCTCCATTCCCACAAAGTTCTTCTAATATCACTCGAAAAAGCCCACCTGATTCTAAAACTATTCATGAAATAAGACTAAACCTCAAAAGTTACTTTGCAATGTAAAAATAGATGGGTATTTGTTTCCTCATGAACACCGCACAACAAACAATTAACATTCTGGACAATACTTGCCTTGTATAGTTAATCCAAAGTAGGAGCCCCATTATAACATAAAGTCCAAACCAAAAATGAGACTTTTAGTGGTACCTTAGGATTCTAAAGTTGCTTATATGGAAATAAGATAAATCCTTCCGTCTCTAGAGCCGAATATGCAGATGCAATCGTAAATCCTCTCCATTATTACACCTCCAATGTCTATCATCTCTAGTAGCAATATCAAGTGTAGCATTAAAATCGCCTATTACCTGCAACAATTGAATTACTTCCTGCACCTCTAATTCATTCAAAGCTCCAACGAACTGTAAATTCCAGGCTTCTTGAACTGACACCATATCCTGCACAGTGAGTTTTTTACCTTTGGAAATTATGAATAACGTAGGAAATCTCAGCCTCAATGTCTGTTCAACTACCCATAAATCATCCCAAAAATAAATACCAACACCATCTTTTATAATCAAAGAAGTACCGGATTTAGTAAAATCCCTTGTTTTTAGAATACTCATCCAGAGACTCCGACTAATAGTTCTGTTGGAATGTTTAGCAAATAAAACTTCAGTTACTCCTCCAAATTTCTGAGCTATAATTCTTCTCCACGACGTATGCTTCTCACTTCCATATCTCCATATCCATTTTGCATGAAGAGCCTTATTTACAAGCTGCAACTTCTTTATCACTAAACCACCCCTGCATTTTGGTAGAGTAACTCTACAGTAAGAAACCCAACTCCTTTTAATTTGTGCTTTCTTACCTATGTTTGTTCCATAATAGTATTCTGGCAGATGTTTAACTTGTCAAATAATTTTCTTAACGACAATAAATTCACTCGTTTTCTTTCTTATCATTTTTCTTTTATTGTGTATGATGTAAACCGTTTGAAAAAAAATACTAACACTAGTTAAGGTGCAAATTTTATTTCGATAGTCTCCACCGAACAAAAAATTCTGGCTCCACCAGCCGACATAAAAATTTATTCGACGAATTGAACTTCAATTATTTTGCTACTAATATTATTTTCTTAGAAAGCTATTATTGGGCTGCAACCCTTGGATTGTGAGGGCTTACAAGATGACAAAATAGGATCATCAAGTATCCAACTCAAAACCCCCTTATCCCACTATTATGATAATACCTAGAGTACCCTCTATTAATTAGTGTTAATGAACTTAATTAGCTAAACTAATTAAGATTTAGTAGTTTGATTATTAATGAGAATTCGGTAAATTATACTTAGTTTTTGAAAATCATTTTTTTTTGTGTGTGTGCAGTCTACGTCTGGAAACTCATAAATTCCTAGCCGTAAACTATTTCTGCGGCTGAGAACTTATGAACTCCTAGTCGTAAACTACTTCTACGGCTAGTAATCAAGGTACGAGCTAGCCGTAAACAAACCTACGGTTAGGAAATACCAGTATCCGCTGGGAATATGATTTTCACTACACATTCTACGGCTAGGAAAATATATATACGACTAGGAATTTTGTTTTTCAGATTAACACACGGCTAGGAATTCTTCATTTCCCAGCGGTAGTAAGTTGATAATATCCAACTTACGGTTGGGAGTTCATCAATTCCTAGCCGTAACTACAAAAATATCTAACTTACAACTGGGAATTTAAAATTTCAAAACCGTAAACCTAATTTACAGCTCATAATTGATATTTTGCCAGCCGTAATAGCTGATTTACGGTTGGAAAAATAAGAACTCCCAGCCGTAAGCAGTTTCAGGAACCCAATTTTATCTTATAACAGTCATTTCTGGAGTATTAATGCCAGTTTTAACATCTTCATTCAACAATTTTTGATTTTTGGTTTCAACTTTTTCATTTGAAGATGATTCAGTTGAATTTACTTGATTTAGTTAAGAATCAATGATTAATCGTAGAAGAAAAAAAGGAGATGGAAAAGAAGAAGAATAAAAAGAAAATGGATTATAATAAAAAAGTATTTTTAATTTTTGGTATAATTAGGTTTCCATATCACATTTTACATTTTAGACATTTGAATCCACAGTGGCCAACCCAAAAACCAGTCCTAATTTTAGACATTTGAATCCACAGTGGCCAACCCAAAAACCAGCCCTAATAATAGGGTTCTACTTTTAATAGATGTATAAATTTAAATTTTATTTTAGCTTATTAAAATTAACTGTTAGTCACTTAGTTGGTACCAGATCTCAAACAAAATAAAAAAGAAGAGCGCACGAGTGAATGCTGTCCGGTACTAGCTATACTAGTGTTATCTTCTTCTTCTTCGTAGCATCTTCGTCAGGCGCCAGCCATGATTTAATAAATATCTTTTCTCCAGTCTTTAACTACAACTGCTCCATACTAACATGCGCTGTATAACCAACACACCACCACCACCACCCTTTTCCAAACCCTCTATCTGAGATTTTATTTTCTTAATCCTCCCCTCTGTGAAACCCTAATGGAGAAAATCAGGGTTCCATTAACATGGATTCTTGTATTGTTTTCATTTGGGAGCCTACCGTTGGGTAAACCACTTACGTCTTCTTCATCTTCACCTGTGTGTCCTGTGATTTCTATCACTGATTCGATCTTGAAGTTTGAAGAGGTGTGTATCAACTCCTCCTTCAGTATTGAATCTGTTGGAGGAACAAATTTCATCTTCCTTACTGAGGTATTATTATTTGCTGATTTGGTTTTTTTTTTATTAAAAAAGCTGAAGTTTATTATTCCTCTTTTATTGAATTCCAACTAAATTAACTGACTTATTATTATTGCAAACAATCTTTGGTGATTGTGCACTTAATAGAAGATATCTTTTATGATAATATACAAGATTATTGGGGCAATCAAATTTTTTGACTAGTTAAAGTTAATTAGTTATGCTCTATATGTTTTGTTGGTTTTACTGGTGCTTTATACTGTATCTCAAAAATGTTTCCTACTGCGTTGTGTTTGGTGTTTTGAAAGTTGAATAATAAAGTTTACAGTAAACAAACACAGTTGTCACTTTTCCTTATTTCATTGTAATGATTTGTTAGTTGCAATTGGTTAGGTAAATCTTATAAACAAAATGAGTGTGGACGGAAGTGAAAATGACATGATTCAAACGATGTTGAAACTTGTTGATGGACTGTTTATTGTTGCGACAAGTTATTTATCTTGTTTAGTTTTTGCAGGGTGATGAGGTTTCCTTGCACAAGGCACTTAATTTTGTTCATCAGAACAGTAAAGAATATGTCTCTGTGCTTTTCTATGGATCTTGGTGTCGTTTCTCTAAAACGTTTAAACCAACCTTTGCTCACCTTTCTTCCTTGTATTCCTCCATCCACCATTTTGCAGTCAAAGAATCTTCTATTAAGCCAAGGTTTGGAAAGAGTAGTTAAGCAGTAGTGATGTTGCTTTCGTTTATGTTGAGTATATCCACATCTTGGTTGTAACATGTTACATAATTTATTTTTACAGCACACTCTCTAGGTATGGAGTTCGTGGTTTTCCGACCCTTTTCCTCCTTAATTCTACCCATCGAATTCGGTATCATGGGTCTCGTACTATCAGTTCGCTTAACTCTTTCTACAGTGATGTTACAGGTATGTTCTATTTTTTCTTTAGTTTTAGATACTGTTGTCGCTTTCCTTTATACTTTTGGGTTCAATTTGTTTGGAATGAACATTATATCCTTTTGCTGTTTGGAAATAGTTTCCAACTTGTTTCCATGGTTCAGACTGTGTGATTCTTGCTATCCATGTTTTGTGGTCTTATAGGTATGAAGCCTGCATCGCAAGATTATATACCTCTGGAGAAAATTGTGAACACAGCAGATGTTGAAAAACTACAAGAAAATGTGGGGCAGGATGATAGCTACCTATTGTCGTGGGAAAGATTCCCTAAGAATCTGTTTCAAGAGGAGATGTACTTGACTTTGGCAACCACATTTGTGATCCTGAGGTTGCTATATTTAGGTTATCCATCCCTTCTTTCATGTGCCCGTTGTGTTTGGATGAAGTACAGTATCCACAACATAAGCTTGGTCAACTTGTGGGAGCATTCTCTTCTAACATTTATACAAGTACTAAACGCACTGAAGGGACCTTTTGCCAAGGCAAGCAACTTGCAGGAAAGAGCAATGAATGCTAGGTTATGGGCTTCCAAATCCTTAGCGTCAGTTTCCTTGAGTGAAAGGTGAAATTCCTTCAGTAGGGAAAGAAAATGATGGGTATGCTAACATACTGTTTCAATTGTGGTGTTATTGGTGGTGACAGAGGTCTCTGGGGTGTGATGCCTAGTATACTGCTAATATCTTCTGTTGCAGGGATGCAGTTATTTGTAAGTAATGGGCTTTAGAATTTGTGTGTATAGAAAGGGCAAAATTTGGGGATTTGCCTTTTGTTTCGTTCTATAGATTTTTGTTACTGCGGAGGAGCCCTTAGACCAAATTTATGCTGGGTTTTGGACTCGGGGTTGCACAGTGTGGCAAATGCAATCTGTTCAATCTATTTGCACACTTTCCAACTCAGTTGTAACCATGGTTTTTTTTGTCACAATTGATGCCATACAGTATCTAACTGATTTACTACTTTCTCATTTCAGTTATTTACTATTTTCTCATTTCTAACTGACGTTTTTGCACTTTGATAAACTTCCATTTGATTGTGAGCTGAAATTCAAACTTCAGAAGGTTTTGAAATTTGCTAATGTGATCTGGTGTGGTAATATGCATTTAGCAACTCCATCTAAATGCAGTTTAATTTTCTTTTCTGCTCTTTCATTAAAATCTTACTACCTCCATTTCTGCAAAAGTGTTACTATCAGTAGTAACACTTTTTCATTTTAGCCTGTGAATTTAATGAAACGGAGAGAGTAAGATTTTAATGAAAGAGTAGAC
>JAJJMC010029624.1:10946564-10983917 GCA_023531435.1 Papaver californicum
CCCCCCCCCCCCCCCCCCCCCCAAGATTTGCCTGTGAATTTTATTTTGAGCAGAAATGACTGCTTTAAGTCAGTGCCCAGAGATAAATACACTCAAAGAAAGAAAGAAAGAAAAGAAAAAAGAAATCATCTATTTAGAAATTCTTATCACCAACCCAAAAAGACTTACATGTGTGACCCCAAAAAAGGCGAAGCAAGAACTTCAGTTTAGACTAGAATCTACAAGATGAACCCATACATATTGAGTTGAAATAATCAAAAGCAAAGTCTTCTAGAAACAAGTGTAGTTTCATTTATGTACAACTATACTTTGCGATGCAGTTGACTGCACATCAGTCATCCTCTTCCTCCTCGTCATCTTCACCAGTTTGAACTTCTTTATTCGCATTTTGCCGCTCAAAGAACATTGTTCACAAGATTACTATTTTGCATAGAAGTTGTAAGAAAGCAAGGAAGTTACGAACTCTGTTGATCTGTTCATGTCGTGTTTTTCAGTAAATAATCTACAGAATAGCAAGATTATGTGTGTTTTGGGCAGCAAGTCCTAATCATCGTCAGAGTTTATAACTGGCCTCTCTTTTCCTCATTGCTAGTATATCTAGTTCGGAGTTGAACCTATCCATTTTGAGAAACAATAAAATAATCCTGTGCATCTACAAAGCATACCTGTGATATGTATTCTTTCATCCTTGCATTGACCGATTCGTCTAATGCTCTCTCTGCAAGTTCATATATCAAAATATTTCCTTCTGGGCCGTTAACTTTGTTCTTTTGCAAATACCTGCAAAATGTTAACCATGACGCATGCATCAGAATGTTTTAGAAATTCAACATTCCATCCAGTCAAAATTGTTCTTCTACTAAAAATACTTAGATATGCTCAAACCTCTGTTGAACAAGTGACTCTAATGCCTTTTTGACATCTCCAAGAACTGGGTGCATTTGATCTGTTTCCAACAGTCCCAGACGCTTCAAATGCTGCCACAAATTCTCTGCAGTTTTCCACAATTTCAATATACAAATGTCACAAAATCTGGGATTCACCACATAGAATGGTTAAAAGGTTGAATCTACAGAGTTGTTCTAGACCTAGTGGCAGTAAACAGAGAAGTTTGCTCTTGCAACTACAAGGATGCCAGTCCGACCTACACAATATAGACAGAAGCTAATCTTCATACGATGATCATAATCATCTCAGAGCAAATTATGACATTTTTTGATGGAAACCAGGAATGGGCTGACCTGAAATCCAATGAGCATGCCAGTAGATGGTTAGGAGTTTAGTCTCAGGGGATCATGATGCAAAATTCAGATAATCACACATGTACTGAGGGAACATGCTCATTCTCATTAAAAGACCTGGACCTTTTGGAACATACTGTTAGAAAATCTAACATGTCCACGCTTAGCATCTTCAATGAGGTCATTCTTATATTACTACCTATGGGTACAATGCATAACCCTGAAGTTTGCTCCCAAAAGTTGTCCTATGAGATACCAATTATGAAATTACTTTAACACCAGATTGCATACCTTCAGATATTTGACCCCCAGCAAGATGAACAATACTAATAACCACAAAAGTAAAACCAGTAACATGTATGTTTCCCTTATCCCCGACATACTTTTGAAACACCTCGTAGCTTACTTATAAGAACATAAGATTTTACGTCTGCTTGACCTGGATCAGTTGCATCGTAGCGATAAATAAAATAACAATAAGAGTACTGAAATAATGAAAGCTATTGCAATTGTGCCACTGACCACCAAGGTCACACACTTGCATATGAGATGCTTCGGTAGTCTTAATCAGTCACATGATAATTAACTGGGAGAAACTCCCACCAATCACATGGTGGGATCTTCATTCAGAGAAAAAAGTAATACAACAAAATTTGACAACTATGTTCTTACTTTGCAGTGTAGACAGCCTCTGATTCGCAGATAAAGGACGAGCACGCTGAAGCTCTTTCAATTCATATCCAAAAATGCTTAAAAGCTTATTTCGAGCCTCATTAATTACGAGCGCAGGGAGTGCTCTCTGGCGATAAGTTTTAGTTACAATCGAAGTAAGTTCCTCTCTTTTGATAGGACAACCAGAAGTCTGGTGGTTTTTGAAGAGAACGCAACGTATCACATCTGCAACAAGCTTATCTTTTTCCTGTCAAACAACAATTCAAACATCAAACACCTAGGCCTTTTCAATGCCATTATATCAAAAATAGGTAATGAAGGTATATTAAAGCTTACCTCTACAGAGAAATCAATCTGAGAGAATATTTCCTCTTGAGTTCCCATCCTGTAGAAATATAACAATTGCCTATTATCCTCGTTAATCAACAGAAAACAGTGAGAAATACTAAGTGCTAACTGATATAAGTCACTAAATCAAGAATCCACGGGTATCCTAAAATCAATCTGTGCGTTATAAAGCTAACTCAATTAGATAAGACGGAACAAATGTGTTCCTTCAAAATTTAAGGGTTTCAAACCTTACCAACTCCTTTAAAATGGAAATCCTAGGAATTGAATCAGCAATATCAAACTTCTACCGCGAGTAAATCCAAAAAGAGGCATAAAAATTGAACAAATACAATGAATATGACTACAATCTTATTATACTCATCAATCTAAAGAAATTAATAATAAGTACAGAGAAGGAGAGGAGAACTTACCCACGGTGATTCAGTTCAGATGACTAGAGAGAGAAAGGAATGAAATCCTAGACCAACAGTGCTGTACGCTGTTTTTATTAGTTCTCAATCCAAAACCCCTCCTCCCTCTCTGCAAAACCTTGGAGAAGAATGTCGTAAGTTTGGAGGGAAAACCAGGAAGTTATACCAATTTCGGAGGGAAAAAGGAACTGGGCACGTATATCAAGGGGATTGTAGGTTTACCGTATCTCAGAGCAATTAGCAACCTGTAGCTATGGTAGATTTTTCGGGGTCATGAGAGAAAATTACCGGGCTCTTTTTCTATGCACCCAAACGGCATGTTTGGACGGTGAAAAGATAATTTTATTTATGGGAATCACATTTTGGAAATCCTAAATCCATTATTTTTTATGAATTTTTTACTTTTTTATTTTTTAAAAATAATATTTCTAATCAATTTTAAATTTAATTAATAAATATGGAAATAAAATTATATCTATTTTGATTTCATTCTCTCTAACTAAACACGTAAAACTAATGCTAATAAAAAGTATTATGGTCGCCACACTGTGACTTTTATCTCTAAAACTTGTGGTGTACCATGTGTTGCACGATCTCTGATGGGTTATTTCAGTATGCCTTGCTTGAAATAAAAATTCTCAACAATTGGAAAAAAACAATATATTTCATAAATTCACAATGAGGAATGCCGCATTGTTCCCAGAACACAATTTCAGTCCACATATTTTACAGAAGTGATCTTCTTTGAGCTTCCAAAAGGGCTAAAATGACTAATACGCCAAATAGTTTACCTTATGCGATAATTTAACACCTTCGTGGATAAAGCATATTTAGATTTAGATGTCTGTTTAGTTAATTGGTTATTTCCTGCTTTTTAGCTGCATAATAAAGCCTATGTGTATTTGATATTATCTATGTATCAAAACTATTGTAAGATACCCTAATTTCTATCTGTATTGTTATCTCTGAATGTTGCTACATCCTCTACTATTCGTCTTTGACATTCAAATTGACAGAGCCATGACTTCAATGGAAAATGAGAAGGTTATTTCAGAACCCAAACCTGCAATTAGATTTTTCCCATCAAGGCCCCACTTTACGCCTTTGAAGCCTCATGAAATGTCTGAAGGTAAAATCCAGTTTCGTAAGGTTGTTGTTCATGCACATCCCTTTTCTCCCCTGAAAAAAGCTTGGATGGATCTTTACGCACCCAAACCTCAAAGCCTGTGTTGAACTAAAACCAGATCAGAGCCTGATGTTAGCATCCTACAGAATATGATAATTTTGTCCATGCTTTCATGCTTGGTTTTGAGGTCATAGATGTTATTTCCCTCCTACGTATGGATGAACTGTATTCCCTACATCACCTAAACCATTTGTTGAACAAAATAGCATGGTGACCCATGAACAAACAGATGATAAGAAAACTACATAACCCCATCTCCAATGTTAAAATTAAAGAATTAACCAATAACTGTAGTTTTTATTATTTATCCAATTCAAATGCAACTTTACATATTGAAAATCACCTTCTTTTGGGCTTCTTTAAGATGCATATTTACTATCACCCACTGAAGCAACAACTTTAGTGGTTGAGCAAACAGACTGTATATTACTAATACTCATATATGGACCGAGAGGGAAGTTCACCTACCCATGATCTTGATCTAACCATAGTATTAGTTGCAACCACCGGTTACTAAAAGGTTAGTCAATACACAACATAGAACACAAAACAAATTCTAACTTGGTGACATATTCAGAAAAATCTATTAGTATACACACTCTTTTGAAGACAGCTAGATAACCACCCTAGAACAACTAATAAGCTTTCTTCGAGTATATTTCAAAACTATTACTACACACCGTATTTTCTTAACAACAATGACGTTGTACAAAACCTTAGAAAAGGAATGAGACTATAAATGGGACAATTCAAACATACGTCCTTTTCTAATCTACAAAAATGTACTACAGGCTTACGATAATATAGCTTAGGGAAAAAACAAATAATATTCTCGACGACATGCAATTTGATAAAAAAAAGCCAATATAATGTAACAACAAGAATTTCTATAAGATAAACTACTAATAGTACCACCATCAACCCATTTACATCGAGGCGATTTCATACATTGTCTTGTCAAATTTTTTACATATCCATTCGTCCATTACGTATGTTAGCTATTAATTATTAAGCTTCTCCATTCAAAAACATTTAGAGGAAATACCATGTATCAGAAGATAGATTAGGTGCAATAAATCGTATCAAGATATCCTTAAACCTAATGAAGAATTGTATGAAAATATTATAATGACAAATTATTCTGGTCAATTAGGTTACATTATAACAACAAAAAGTTATCTGCTGGAAAATTTTAGAATAATATATTTTTTCTTTTGCTACTTGCAGATCAGAAAAATAAAATCGTAAGTGAGAAGATATTCATATGAGTATCCCCCACGGTTTGTCATCCTTTTTTACGACTGCGAATCTTAGTTTTAAGTTCGAGCATTTTCTTTGCAACACTCAAGACCGTATCAGTTGGAGCAATTGTCATAATCCTGCAATCACCAACTCAGTCAATCAAGGTAGTCAACATATTCCCCATTAGGTATATAAGTTTTCACAGTGGTTAAACGGAAGATCCTTTGACTTTATTTTATCACTGATCTAAAAATTGACTCTAGGTGATTAATAAGTGAGTTGGTTACTAAAACATGTTAGTCTTTTACTGTTTCGGGTTACGATCCAAAGGAGTCAGGTACAAAAATTTTCACAACAGTGAAAGCGATTCAAGATAGTGAACTCTATCGTGGGATTCACGTGCGTTAGCCAGATTCGTTGTAGGTGCAGGGATACTGAAGGAACTGAATACCTTAGGTAGTTTAATTAGTCTTAACTATACAAAGTTTCGGTAGTTAATTTTTATAACGGCTGAGAGTATTCAAAACTGCACTAGATCCCGGGGATTTTCTGCCAAGTTGTTTTCCTCGTTAACAAAATCTCATGTGTCTGTGATATTTACTTTACTTCCGTATTATACTGTTTAGATTTATAATTAAAGTAAATACACTTGTACGTTAATCCATTCTTGGTAATGATCACATAGTTAGTTTGAACAAAACTTTGACTATTACCAAGAATCACCTTGTTGAAATAATCTTTACCTAACATTCTGTGTTTGGTGCCATCCAACCTATTATCACATGAATCAGAATAAGGTTATGGAAGAACCAATAAATGATTTGATTAACATGTGTAACACCCATATTTGTCGCATGACGCTTACTCTAGGATGCGTCATGGCATGGGATGAAGCTTCATCTCAAGCTTATAAAGCTTACTCAGGGATGCATCACTTGGCTTGGTTGCAAAATCAGCTTGGCATTATGATGTTAGGCTTGTCCATTGCTCATAAATGAAACATTTTACTATGTTGCTTATTAGTGGAAACATTATGATGCTACGCCATTATTATGCTTGGCCTTTACTAAGGCATGCAACATTAACGAATGCTGCTTACCCGAGAAAGCTTCATAGTGCTAAGGCACTATTATGCCGTGATGCTTACCCAAGGAAGCATCGCTGACCCTATGTCGCTTACATGAGAAAGCTTCATAGTGTTAAGGTATCATGCCTTGATGTATACTCGAGGATGCATCATTGTCCAAATGTCGCGTTTAAAATGACCCTGCAGTAGATGAATGTCATCTCCCTCTTTTTTTTTTACTTGTAGAAATGCTAATAAAACATATAGGGAGGAGTTGTTGGTTGAAAATTCATGATGCTTACTCAAGGAAGTATCACTAACGCTATAAAGCTTACTCGAGGATGCTTACCCAAGGAGCATAAGTGTCCGTGTAACTTACCCAGGAAAGCATCATTATCCCGTGTAGCTTACCCGAGGAAGCATCATAGTGCCAATCCACTATTATGCTTGTCGCGAAAGTGGTAGAAGTTGGTACATGCAATCGATGGATGTCCCTTACCCTTATTTTCCAAACATATGGAAATGCGCTTAAGACATATATAGGGAGGGGGCTTTGGTTGAATGTGCATGAGCGGTAATGCATATTTATGCGGTGTGGCCTATACGTTGATGCATACTTGAATACGTAAGCGTCAATATGCTTGTAGCTTAGCCAATGAAGCTTGAATTACGCGAAAGCATCATTAATTCATGTTGTTTACTCGTGAATGGATATTTGCATGCTCAATGTCCTTAGTTATGCATAACCTTGTGCATACTTTGCGAAAGTCCCTTGGCCTATACGGACCAGGATTTACTTGGACTTTGGCCTTGCGACGCAAGTTAAAAATTATTGGCTATGCTAATTTTATATGTCTATGCATATCTTTTCGAAACGATTGTCACTTGGCTTCGATGTTGGCTTTTTCCTTAATAAGCTTAAGTTGCTTGTCCCATTTGAAATGACCCATCATATGAACTATGGTCATGCTTGATCCCTTCAAGTTACTTGTTGGGTATGTAGGAATCCACAATGCAATGCATTTGTGATCCAGCACTTTGTCGCTCATATCATCTAACTTTGAGGTGATTGCTACATTTTCGTAACTCATATCATCTGGCTCGGAAGTTCGAGGCAAGAGATGATTTTTAACATACTTGATAAGGTAGTTGCATCCTATTTGATGAATGTCCATAATTCCTATCAAGCTACACGACGAGAATGGCATATGCCTGGTTGCTTCACCCTTGGCAAGAGCAAGATCAGTGCACGCATCCAGCGTATGGTCGAATCAGAGTTAAGGAATAGAAAAATAGCCTCAAATGGCCTAGGTACTAGTCCAAGGCATAACTTAGGCTTGGACAATGCTGGTAAGTAGGTGATGCATGCCAAAGGCATCATTATTGGCTTTTATGTCCTTGCACCTTTTGCAGAACAAGGGTGAGTTGGAATGGTATGGAAACTACGTTTCGAGTATCATGCTTACATATCATGCTTGGAAAGGAAAATCTACCTGCATTTTTCTAGCAAAGGTGAATCTTTAAGAACCGGGCACTGTCATCAGAGTGGCGCATCGGGGAGTTCTGGCCTGCCCATGCATAGCACCGGAGGAGGTATTTTCCGGTCTGTCACAACATGTCACACGGGTTTGTATGTCTAGAAGTTGTATATGTTTTTGTGTCATTATCTCATGATAACTCTCAGGATAAGATGATTGAAAGATCATATTATATGTCCACTGAATTTGATTCAGACGTTGAAAGAGAAGCTGCAAAAGAGTTGGAAAAACTCCTAAAACTCATTAATCTTCTATCTTCCGAGGTCCAGAGATTGAAAACAAAAACTAATATTTTTTGAAAAGATATCAGAGAAAATGACTTGCAACTGAATGATTTAACCGGAGAGAATGAATCTCTCTCAGTTAAAATGGAGGTTCTTGATAAAATTCTAACTCAAAAACGAGAATTTATAGATGAAACTTTTACTAAGAAATTTGTTTTAATTTTTTCTGATGAAGAATCAAAAAGTCCCAGCACGACTTTGTCAGGATGTGATAAGAAGCCTAGTTTGGCCACATTTGTTCCATCATGATTTCTTTTGCATAGGCTCATTACTTATGTGAATTGTTAAGTCAGAAGAGAATGTTGAAATCCCTCCATCTACTGTTGAAATTGATAGTCCTGCTTTTGATTTCAAAGAAACTCGTAATCGAGCAAAAATGGAAGATCGGAAAGAATATAACTTTCAGTCTATTAATAAGAAACTAGTGCTACTTCAGAATACTATTGTAAAAGTATTAAAATAAGTATCTACAAGGATTTAAAAAGTTATCCTATAGTATCCAAAGTATCCAAGGACTAGGAAAAACCTACCAACTCGAAAATACATGGAAAAAGAGTTGATAATGACTTCTGGAAAAAGTCATTTTCACTCATATGTCTGAATTGTCGTAATTCACATGAAGGTTTATCATCATCTGTGGAACACATCCAAAATAAAGGAAAAATGAATGCTTATGCCACAAAGAAAAATCACTCAGAAATGGATTCCAACAAATCTTGTTAAGTTCTTTTGATGAAAGAACTGATATATGTCATAATGAAATCCTTAGAATGAGAAAATCTTATGAAAATCTCATAGACATGATAAAAAGAGATCTCAAGATTCTTGATATGTCACACATCAGTTTATCTCTTAATGATATTTCTTTTTGCAGTACTCACGATGGTAAAAGGAAAGTAATCATAGCAGGAAGAAATCTTTTAGAGAAAACATGAACGATGCCGACTCTAGTACTCGTTGTGGGTATGGAAAAGCTCACTCCAACCCAACTTAGTTGAGTTAGAAAGTGCATCCTCACCTCGTGCTCGAATTGAAAAAGGTGAGAAATCATAGTAAAATGAGAGCACGTGTTACTATAGTCTGTGAATAGTCAGAATAAAATCATTGACAAAAATATCGATATGGTCTATGATGATCATAATTATGACCAGAATAAGTAATCAAGACAAGGTTTTTTTTTCTCTACAAGAAGAATTACTTGGATAGACTAAATGAGTGGTTGCGAACTCAATTTCAATATTGTCATGATATCTCAGTTCATGTATACCAAAAGTATAAGTGGTCTTCACTTAAAAGGGTATTTAGGTTTTCGAATATAACCAAGAGCAGGTTTGTTTTTCGAAATATTGATGCCTAAAATTAAAATATCTCTTTCCATTATTGTGATTATCAGACAAAGATTTTTCCTTTAAAATTTAGCTAGAAAATAAACAAATTTATTTTGAATATCTTCGTAAGAGAATCTTTTGTTATTTTTGGTCCAAATTTTTTTCCTTACTTGTTAGAAAATTACTTGCTAATATATAATATCTTATTTCTCCTGAATAATTCTTATAAAAGACCTTTGAGTATGCCTCCAGTGACTCGAAACATCACTAAAGTAAAGAAAGAAGAAGCTCCAAAGGTTGAGATTTGTCACGGAATTGATACTGATAGGATGAAGAAGAGAGTCCTTAATATCATGCCAGATTATGATTTAGACTGCTCCAAGGGATCTCAAGAGGAATCATATCTCCTTGCTTTCATATTTCGAGATCCGAAAGTAGGTAAATGGTTCCCCATCGATGGAATGAACTTAAGTTAAGTTCTATAAAATGAAGATGTTAAGTTATATCTTCGTTTTTGAGGATATCAAAACCAAGATAACGCTTTTGTTCGAAATCAGGATTGACTGAAAGAAAAAATCGAGGAGACATCTGTTGAACTGGCACATTTGAAGGAATAAGTGGATAAACTAGGAAAACAAGAATTTGTTGTTGGCAAGTCTCTTGAAACTAGTTTCAGGATGTTGAGCACTGATGAAGAATCAATGAACAATCAAACAAAATATTAATAAGAGTTCCTTATGATTAATTTTTTAGAGTAGATTGATAAATTGTTGATGAATTTTAATATATGTGTAAAATGTATTAAAAACTATCAATATTAATGATAAATATTTAATATGAATCCCTTATGTCATTATTTGATAGCTGTTATTGCAACTATTGTTCTTACTAAAAATTTCATTGTGTTGCTTTTGGTTAAAATTAATGATAAATGGTTCCCCATCGATGGAATGTTAAGTTATATCTTCGGTTTTGAGGATATCAAAACCAAGATAATCACTTTTGTTCGAAATCATGATTGACTGAAAGAGAAAATCGAGGAGACATCTGTTGAACTGACACATTTGAAGGAATAAGTGGATAAACTAGGAAAACAAGAATTTGTTGCTGGAAAGTCTCTTGAAACTAGTTTTAGGATGTTGAGCACTGATGAAGAATCAGTGAAAAATCAAACAAAAGATTAATAAAAGTTCCTTATGATTAATTTTTTAGAATAAATTGATAAATTGTTGATGAATTTTGATATTTGTGTAAAATGTATTCAAAAACTATCAATAAATTAATGATAAATATTTATTATAAATCCCTTATGTTATTATTTGATAGTTGTTATTGCAACTACTGTTCTTACTAAAAATTTCCTTGTGTTGTTTTTGGTTATCAGAGAAACTTTTGGATTTTCGTAATCTAAGTTTCGGTCTCATAAGTCGCTTATTTTTCGTATAGTTTGTGACTTTTGACCGATGACTGATTTTCAAATATGATCTTATGGATTTCTATATCAAAATTATAAGAAAATTGTGGTGATCTAACTCATATGTGAGTCACAATAGTAATAATATATTATGTTATATAATTTGATTATTCGGTATTCTTGTGAGTTTGTGATCGGTTTTAGTCTATCTTGTGGCAGGTGATGACTAAGACAATAATCAACTTTTCTATATCATATTTGGTATCAAATTATAAGTTTTCAATTCCCATAGGTTTGCATCTAGCAAACTATATTAGTAAAGTACATGTTATGTGCTAGCTAATCATAGTTGTCAGATTAAGAGTGAAATCAATTAAGAGTTGAGTATTACTTAGTATTTGCTAATTTCAAAAATATTGCATATCTTGAGAATTTTCAAAGTTGGAAAAAAAGTATTTCCAATTAATAGCTTGGTCATAACACTATAGATAAGGAGTCTTGTATTCTTACAAACTCATCCCAGACCACATCTTCTGTTAAGTGTAAAAAAAACCAATTTGTTAGGAGATATGAGTAAACTAATTAGGTGAAACATCTTGCGTTCCCTTTTGTTAAAGTCATCTTTGGGATAAAAAAGCTTCTAGTTTTACCGTTGGTGGAAGGCTAGATTGTTATTTAGTTTTCGTTGATTACTTGTCTTTAAACTAACTATGTAATCATATTCAATTGATCAAACTTGTTTATTATAAGGTACTTATCTTCGGCTATAAGGATACTCAAGTTTGTTTGAAGATTTGACTAGTAAAGATCTAAGTGATTCTCAATCTGTAGGGTAGAACTGTTGACCAGTCAATGTTAACAAACTTCGTTTTGTACGGTTGATCAGTAGTAGAAGTAAGTTGTTTTGCAGCGGTTATTTTGAAGATTATAATTGAAGATTAAAGACTTAAAGGCTTTTCCTTTTGGTTCTGATCTTTGTGTGACTTTATAAAACTTGATTCTCTGGGGTTACACAAGCGGTTTATCTTGATATATATCATACTTGTAGAAGATCGAACAAACTATCTAGTTGTATTAAGTTGCTTGGATAGAGATTGTCATCAAGATTGATTATTTCGATAATCATTGTCTTGGTTTGATCTTTTGACCAAAAGACCTTATTAATTAAATAGAAGATACTTTGACTCTAGTTTATCACTGATCTAAAGATTGACTCCGGATGATTAATAAGTGAGTTGGTTAATGAAGCAGGTTAGTCCTTTACTGTTTCGGGTTACGATTCAAATGAGTCAGGTACATAAGTTTTCACAGTGGTGAAGCGACTCAAGATAGTGGACTCTATATTGGGATTCACATGCATTGGTCAGATTGGTTGTAGGTGCAGCGATAATAGGATAGTTTACTTGGTCTCAACTATACGAAGTTGCGGTAGTCAATTTGTATATCGGCTTAATTCTAAGAGTATTCAAAACTAGACTAGGTCCCAGAGTTTTTCTGCCAAGTTGTTTTCCTTGTTAACAAAATCTTGTGTGTCTTTGTTATTTACTTTACTTCCGTATTATATTTTTTAGCTTTATAATTAAAGTAAATATATTTGTAAGTTAATCCATTCTTAGTAACAATCCATATTTAGTTCGAATAGAACTTTGACTATTACCAAGAATCACCTTGTTGAAATAATCTTTTGGTCGTTATTGTTTCGATAAGATTATACAAGGTGAGTCTGATAGGTTGATATCGAAAAGATTGTGGTGTGCTTGGTACCTCGTCCTTTTAATTCCTTCTTCTATTTTTTATAGGGGCAAAATGATTATTGTTCTACCAATTTTTTTTATTTGATAAAATCAAGATCAAAGTGAACTATTTATAGTTTTCTTAATTCGCTTTATGCTTTTTTATTTTTATTATAGGACTTACACCTCCATGTTAGTGTACTCTCTGATTGCAACTAATTAAAGACGATGATTTCTTTCAGATCAAACAATTCATATCAAAGAGAAATATTTATTGTGTTTGTCTTTAATGAATCACATATATATATACAAATTGAAGTAGAAGTTACTTAAATCAATTACGCTGCATTACAACAAGTTGTGAACTATTAGATTTCCAAGGTATAAATGATATTCAACAAAGCCTAAATTAAAAACAACATTTTTCATATGAGCATGGATTGATATGAAAGTCATAATATAGGTATAACCTTGATTCTGGAAATCTGTTCGCCTCATAGTTGGGTGAACATTTAGAGTTTCATTTGAGGTCATATTCTACGATTTTTGAAAAATATAAGGTTGTGTTTGATTACATCTAGTTCCATAAAATTAGCTATCTTTTCATGGAAATAGCATGTTTTTCGTCGTTCGATAACAAATCCAATTCTATAGAATTATGGGACCAATAAAATGCGTAGTCCAAAGTGTGTTTTAACTTAATTTCATGGAATTCCATAAAGAGTCTTTCTTTGCTTCCCCCCTGGCAACTGTTTCCACGAAATTGTTTTTTTTTCTTTAGCATCAGCCTAAATTCCCACAAAATTGAGTGCATATTTGATTATGGAAAATTATAAAAGTACCCAAAGAGTTGAGTATAAATAAGAACGACCAAGTCTTTACTTGGATATACACAATGTATATCTTTTTTACAGGTTTTATTGAGATTTCGCTAACCAATGGAAAACCAATAGGTTATTGCTAAAAACTAAATTTATAGCCTAAGTCTACCTAATATACGGGCAAGCAAGATCGTCTATGTACGATTTACCCGTTGCGGATAATCAATAAGGTAAGAGATTTAACTAATAGTTTGTACTTTGTATTTTGTATATATGAACAAAATAACATTGTACATACTCTTTTAGTTAGAGCAAATTCGTAATATCAATTTTGATACAACATTAATTAGGATGAAGAACACGTTTGAGTGATGTTAGAAGATAGGCTCGTGAAATAAACAAACAACTATACAAAAATGGAAATCGAATGAGTCTCTGCTCGAGTGAAAACCTCAAATATTACATTGTTTGATTCCCTTTTAAGTTCTTTTTAGTTCTATGAGCTAGATTTTTCCAATATATTCGATTACTCTTTTTGTCCCTAGAAAAGTGGTACTTTCACTTTTCCAATTTAGCTTATTTTTAAGAAAAATAAAAAAAGTAGAAGTATCACTTTTCATGGGAAGAATGGAGTATTTATTTCTTTGTTTTTCCTTTTTCTAATATTTTCGATATACTTTTATGTTAACCCAACAGATTTACAACCCTGTAATGGTTGCACGTTATTCAACCAAGAAACAATACAATCGTTTCCGATCTTAGTACAAATCGATGGTGTCCTTTTTTTTTCCCGATAAGCATGCTTGACTATCGATAGGGAAGATTTTTTTGCCACTATAGAACTTTTAATCTCAAACTTATCAGTTTTTGAAAAAAAAAAAATTACTTTCGTGTTAAACTTATCTCATTCGGTGTTGTACTTCTAAGTTCTAATGTTTGGACAAAAATGTCTTGGGTACAAATATCAAGCAGGCGAGGTAGATAAGATTATACAAGGTGATTCTGCATAGGTTGATATCAAAAAGATTGTGGTATATGATAGACACATTTTTGTGTCTAATTGTCCTTAATTATCCATATTGTTAATGCTCATTTGGTACTTGTTAGTTATTTTATTTGTTTGTAGGTGTTTTTGAGAAATAAACATTTGTCGAAAAATTGGCTCTAAAAGTGATAAAGGCCCCCAAAATTACTAACGACACCCAAGCTAGTTGATAAAGGCACCCCACTCTTGGTTAAGGGCACCCTTTCTCTATTGATTTGAAAACAAAAATGGCGGGAACTTTTCTCTTGTTCGAAGAGTGTATTTGAGTTGAGTTGGACCGAAGTTTAAGAGATTAAAAAGAGGTTTTCGACATATCAAAAGAAAGAACTAATCAAAATATGTTGAAACACGTCATTATGAGTGTTTCATACCGTAAAAAATGGTGAGAAATCCATATCATGGTCGGAAATTGATTTCTTATGGGATTGAGAAAAACTCAAGATAAAGTTGGATTTGGATCAAATATTAGTTCCAATCGACTTAGGAGAAGTAATTAGGGTTTGATAAACCTATAAATAGCAAGGGACATCGAAGAAAAGAGTAAGGGGGGAGGTCGGCCGAAAATCAAGGGAAGGAATTCTCTTAGAGATTTCTTGATCCTGTTGGCTAGAAAAGGGATTGTTTAAGTCAATTACAGGGATACAGAGGATTGAGATAGGTTGGGTCAGGCTCAGGAGGCCAACAGAAGGAGAGAAAAATCATCACATGAAAAAGTATTCTGCTGCTGTTGAAGAACACGAAGAACAAAGAAAATGCAATGATTTCTTCAACTGTTTTGTAACGTTTATCTTGAGCTTTGCAACGTTTATCTTCAGCTGTAACGGTTTCTTCAACCCATTTGCAATGGTATATTAGCATCTGCAACGTTTATCTTCAGCTGAAAACACTTTTCTTTTGTATCAGTGAGAACAGTGGTTTGCAACGCTGTTACACCGTTGCGAACCATCTGTGTTATTATTTTTTCTTCTTTTTACACACTTTTGAGCCATGAATAATTTTTTTGAGAGTGTGTACATCATGAGGAGCTAAACCCAACCATTGGGACAATGGAGAAAGCCATATTTCATGAATGAATGATAACTATTTTTGATTCTTAATGACTTTTGCGTTGATTTTTAATTGAGTATGATTTTTCTTAATTAGTTGTGATTTTGTTTGATAGTGTATGCTAGGACTTAAGAGCTTTTGATGCGACATGCTTGTGATTTAATGTTTTAGAAATCTACTTTTGGCAAAGAAACAGAGTCAATAAAAGAGCTATAATTGTTAAAGAATCATTGTAGAAATCAATCAGAAGTGATTTTAGTGAAATCCTGAGTTCCAGTTCTTCCCAATATTATTAATTTTTTTTACTTATTTTCTAATTTAAATCAAATATAGGTCTATAACGAATCTTCACAAGTCTCAGCGAACGAACTATTTTTACCACTTTTCTGAAACGATTAGTGTACTTGGTACCCTCGTCAATTCAGTTCCTTTTTCTATTTTTTATAGGGGCAAAAAGATTATTGTTGTATCGATTTTTGTTATTTAATAAAATAAAAATCAAAGCTAATTGTTTATAGTTTTGTTAATTCGATTTATGATTTTTTATTTTTTATCATAGGACTTACACCTCTATGTAAGTGTACTGTTTGATTGTACCTAATTAAGGACGATGATTTTTTTCGGATCAAACAATTCATGGGAAATAGAAATATTTATTGTGTTTTTTCTTTGATGAATCACAAATAAATACACAAATTGAAGCAACAATCACTTAAATCAATTACGTTGCATTACAACAAGTTATGAACTGTCATATTGCCAAGGTATAAATGATATTCAACAAAGTCTAAATTTAAAACCAACATTTTTTGTATGAGCATGGGTTGATACGGGAGTCATAATATATGTATAACCTTGATTCTTGAAATCTGTTCGCATCATAATTGGGTGAACATTTAGGTTTTGAGTTGATTTCAATATTCTACGATTTTTTGAAAAGTATAAGGTTGTGTTTGATTACATCTAATTTCATAAAATTAACTATTTTCCATGGAAATAGCATGTTTTTCGTCGTTTGATAACAAATCCAATTCTATAGAATTGTGGGCCCATTTAATAAAATGCGTGGTCTAACTTAATTTCATGGAATTCCATAAAGAGTCTTTCTTTGCTTCCTCCTGGGAAATGTTTCCACGAAATTGTTTCTTTTCTTTAGTATCCAACACAGCCTAAAGTACCCACAAAATTGAATGCATATTTGATTTTGGAAAATTATAAAAGTACCCAAAGAGTTGAGTATAAAAAAGAACGATCAAGTCTTTAGTTGGACATACAAAATATATATCCTTTTTTTTACAGGTTTTATTGAGACTTTGCTAACCAATGGAAAACCAATAGGTCATTGCCAAGGAATAAATTTATAGCTAGTTTACCTAATATACAAGCAAGCAAGATCGTATATGTATGATTTACCAATGAAGGATAATCAATAAGGTAGGAGATTTAACTAATACAGTAATTTGTAATTTTACTTTGTATTTGTATGAACAAAATAACATTATACATACTCTTCTAGTTATAATAAATTCGTAATGTCAATTTTGATACAACATTAATTAGCATGAAGAACACGTTTGAATGGTGTTAGAAGATAGGATCGAGAAATAAACAAACAACAATACAAAAAAGGAAATTGTATGAGTATTTTCCCGAGTGAAAACCTCAAATATTACATTGTTTGATTCCCTTTTAAGTTTTTTTTTTAGTTTTGCGAGCTAGCTGTTTCCAATATTTTCTATTATTATTTTTGTGAGCGAGCTAGCTTCTGACAATAGATAAATTAGTCAAGAGGGGATACAATATAGAAAATGTATATTGTACATTCTACAATTTTAATGAAGAATCGGTTGATCATCGACTCATCCACTGTAACTTCTCGAGGTTATATGGGATTACTATTTCAAGAATGCAACCAACTTGAGCTCACAAGTCATCATCGAAAGAGCAAATGGAAGAATGAACAACAAGCCAAAGGAAAACAACTAGCTACAAAGGTATGGAATTTGATTCCTTTTGCTATTGTGGGTACTATGGTCTGAAAGAAACAAAAGGGCAACGACAAAAAGAATAAGTCGAGAGAAAAAGACCAATTAATCAGCTGAGATATCAAAAATTGGGAAGATATAATGGATTACTATTAAGAGTGGGTCTTAATCTTTTGGGTCGATGAGTTTGGTTTCAGAGTTTTCTTGTAACGATTCTCTTTTTCATTTTAAATAGTATTAATCTTGTCTTTTCAAAAAAAAAAAAAAAAACCCCAAAACAAAAAAACAACAACTTTGGTTATCAGTTGTAAAATACAAAAGGCAATCAATGCTAGTGAAACCTTTGTAATCATGTTTTTCTAGCAAAAATCGGCTGACATCTCGTATTGGATCTATCTAAAATCATATATCTCAGTCGATTTATCTCTAACAAAGCTTATCTCAAGAATCAAAAGGTCTAAATGAATTAGATCTTTTCGCATTAAGCAAACTGAATAGAACAAATCAACTATTAATACTTAAAAAAATAATAGTTAAGGCAAGATAACAACCTCTTGCTCGTCGACCAGTAGTCGTGTATCCTCCCTCAGCTAGGGCAGCCTTCTTTGCACCAAAGGGTACAATATAATTATAATCTATTATGATATCAATGACTGTGTCCGTGGTTATGTCCTCATTTTTCAGCTTTTTTAAAATAAAACTCTCGGTTAAACCCAAATACTCTTTGGTTATGCAACCACTAAAAGACCATCTAACTTTAACTCCAGTTCTAACACGATCTTTGCCCTTTTTGATTTTCATGAGTTCAAAATCTTTACCATTTCTAACTAAAATCTTCTTCTATCTAGCCTCTCCACCCTTATAGGTGGATATTAAAAAACATGATGTTAATGTTTCTTTATCTTTTTCTTACTATCCCACTTATCCAAAAATTCATTGATCGACTCTTTAAATATATTGGTCATATTGATAACCGAAATTTTTTCTGATTTTTTCATTAAACTATAAAGAGAAGAATTATTATAATTACTAACTAGATATATTCATAAAATATTAAACGAAATAAGAGTAATCATACCTTTGATTCAACAACTTCCTTGACCAACTGAGTGAATTTATAATTTTCCGGAGTGTACAACCACAAAGTCACCTATCAAATGGATTTTTTTAATTTTTTTTATATTTCCTCTGATTCCTGTCTAGTTTCAGGATCTTCCCTCGTTACCATCTGATCTTTTTTTGTGATACGTGAGTAGGGATAAGACTTGAGTTGAATCAACCTGTCTAACCCGAACGTTTGGCATGCATGGGAAGTTCAATTCAAAATTTTGGACGAGTATGTCAAAACTTTTTACCAACCCAAATTAGTTTGGGCGCATGGAAAATTTTTACTAAGCCAAACAACCCGTCCAACCCGAAGAACTGTAATATAATTATATAAATTACTATAATATTTGTTATTATTATTTTGTTAGAGTAATACTAACTATATATAATTCTTATATTTAGTTTCGGAAAATATATATTGTCTATCTCATTTATAATAATGTATTTTAAACATAAAAATTTGTTATATTATTGTAAATAATCTCATTTTTTAATTATTAATCAAGTAATCTAATATAATTGTTACTGTTATATACCTGAAATTTAATTACTACGATGCCCTTGTGTAACTCTAGCTGCATCTCAATTCGAGAGTTAATCGCAAATTGGGAAGATATAGTGGATTACTATTAAGAGTAGGTTTTAATCTTTTGGGTCGGTGAGCTTGGCTTCAGAATTTCCTTTTTCATTTTCAATAATGTTAATCTTGTCTTAGAAAAAATCATACAAAAAAAAACTTTGGTTATCAGTTGCGATATACAAAAGACAATCAATACTAGTGAAACATTTGTAATCATGATTTCCTGGATAAAAATCGCCCGACATCTTATATTGGATATTTTTAAGATTATATATCTCAGCTGATGTATCTCCAACAAAGTATGTCTCAAGAATCAGAAGGTTTAAATAAGTCAGATCTTTTTCGCATTAAACAAACCGCATAAAACACATCAACTATTAGTACTTTAGATGAAGAAAAAATTTTTAGTTAAGGCAAAATAATCACCTCTTCCTTGTCGACCAATAGTTGGGTATCCTCCCTCGTCTAGGGAAGCCTTCTTTGCACCAAAGGGTGCAATCTAGGTACAACGTTTTATGATATCAACGAATTTTTCCGTGGTTATATATTCCCTTTTCAACTTTTGTTTAATAAAACTCTCTATTAAATCATGATACTCTTTGGTTATTGACCCAGCAAAACACCACTCAACTTTAGATTTTCTAACTCCAGTTCTAGTGCGACGGTCGCCCTTTATGATTTTCACGAGTTTAAGATTTTTATCATTTCTAACGGCAATCTTCTTTAATATAACCTTTCCACCCTTATAGTTGGTTATTAGAAAACATGATGTCAATGTTTCCTTATTTTTGTTCTTATTATCCCACTAATCCAAAACTTCATTAACCAAATTTTCAAATATATTCGTCATATTGATAACCGATTTTCTTTTTCCCTCTCCAGTGAACTATAAATAAAAGAATTAAAATAACTATTAACCAAATATGTTCATAAAATATTAAATAAAATAACAAAGTAGTCATACCTTTGATTCAACAACTTCCTTGACCAGCCGAGTAAATTAAGAATTTCCGAAGTGTGCAACCACAGAGTCACCGATCAAATAATTTTTTTTCCTCTGATTCCTGTCATGTTTTAGAATCTTCACTCGTTACCATCCGATCTTTTTTTGTGTTACGTGAGTAAGTATGGGACTCGGGTTAGGTCAATCCTCCTAATTCGAACGTTTGGAAGGTATGAGCAATTGAATTCAAACGTTGGGAGGGCATGGTCTAACCCAAGATACTTTGAGCATGCATGAGACAAATTTTACCAACCGAAGAACTATATATGAATTACTTTTATGTTTGTTACTTTTTTTTTAAAAGTAATACTAACTATAATCCTCAAATTCAATAGGGAAAAATATAAATTATATCTATCTTATTAATAATAATTATTTTTTAAACATTAATTTTTTTATATTATTATAAATAATCTTATTTTTTTTTGGAAATTAATAATAAATCAAGTATTCAGATATAATTTTTACTGTTATAAACGTAAAGTTTAACTACTAGGATGACGTGGTGCGTAACTCTAGGGTTTTTAGATACTTGGTTAACAAGTCTTCTATCCTTATAAATAAATGCTTAATTTTATGTAAAGACATATATTAATGATATTTATCTCTTTTTCTTCTCTCAATTTTGCGTCTCCTTTTCTAATCCTATAATTATCATCAACTAGCTCTGATCACTAAGTTTTTTCTTTTTCGATTTAAACTCTAACCTTTTTTTTGGTTTTTTTTTCTTGTTTATCTCAGTTTGTATGAGATCAAGTACTGATACATGCTTATGTATATTGTTATCCTGGACTTGTCATCAGATATTTGTATGTTTAAATCTATCAATTTAACTCAATGTAAATAGTAAATATCGAGGATAAAAAAAATTGCAGTTTCTTTTCCTAGATATGTCCGCCATCCATCATAGATTTTTGGGCATGGATTTATAAATGTTGATTGATTAAATGGAGTAAAAAGTTTTGATTGGTTATACACTTATACTCATGTTTCCGTTGTTATATACGAGTCTCAACACCTCTGTAAAATTACTTAACCTTGAGACGTCATCTAATCCTATTTGATTATCAACTTTAGGTATGTAAAATTTAAAATTATTTGAAGCATTTTATTAGTGTAAATATGAAACAACCGGTATATCTAATGGTTATAAAAATAATTTAAGCCGTTTTTAATGAATTATACTGTTTTGATAAACCTACGACTACTTTTTTTGTGTGTTTTTTATTGCTGTAAGAAAGATTGACGATTAATATGGTCCAATATTAAATAATAAAGCCAAAAATAAATTGTCGACCCGCCTTAGAAAGATGAGATGTCCGAGTTTGGTTTTAAGGATCATAAAATCGTGGTTATATTGACCTTTGGAAAGGTCTTTGCATGACGACAACATGTGAAGATTTCTATATATATATGAAGAAAAAAAATCTCAAACATGGCAATTACCTTTAATGGTTTCTATTTTTCAAAAGAAACCAAGTGTTAACCATAAAATGGATTTCCTATACAATAACCAGAACGACCAATTAATGTTTGTATTTTCCATCGTTTCTGCAAGATGAGAGAAACTAGCAAAGATTAGCACATTTTCTGAATTTTTACCTATATGGTGTAATTTTTTCGTCATTATAAAATAATGTCGATGATCGTTTCAAACAAACATGTACCATCAAATATGGTTTTTTAACCATCAGTTTCTATTTCTTAGAGGAAACCATTCATTAACCAAAAGGTTTTTTCTACAAAGAATAACAATAATAGTTCCTTTATATTTTTAAAAAGAAACATATGAACCAAATGGATTTGGTTTAATCTATCGACCTTAGAAGGATGCGACATCGCTATTACGGTATAATCCAATTGCAAATACCCATAAACTAGGAATTGTTGCGTACTTGAGGGATTCTAGAATTTTTAATATTTCCTCGCGGTAATAATCTCTAAATTTTAAAACCGTTCCACTTGTTGTTGGAACACGACATGACACAAAAGGTCAATTGGTGCACATCCGACTTGTTATTCTATATCATTAACCCTTGAAATGACTTAATTAATTGGTTTTGATTAAAATTTCTTTTGATAAAGAAAGTGTCCATAATTTCATCTGAAGTTGGATCATTATGTTGATATCCAAATAATGTCATGCAGATTATAAAGATTTCTTTGCATATTTATTTTTTATATGTGTATCGTAAGTAACTAACAAGATTTTGGTTTCAAAAAATAACTGATGTGAATATAGACAAGTGGTAAAAAGGATTCGTTCAAGACTTGTGAAAATTTTGATTTTAGACTTAAATTCTACTTTTAATCTAGAAAATATATACAAAAGATGGTAGCAATATTAAGAAATACTGGGACTCAGGATTCCACCATTAACCAATTTATGTGATTCAGTTAAAAACAATATTCATGCAATTCTTACGTTCAATTTGATTCTAAAATATTACCAATATATAGATTTTTAAAATATTAGTTGTTAATCGTAAGCATGGAACATCAAGATCCCTAAGCTAAGCATGCACCATCAAGAGAAAGCACAACTAGTTAATAAAAATCATTATTTCAATTTTTATTCAATACAAATAATCATAAAAAGAATTGTAGAAATTAATTAAATAAAAAGTATCACATATTTATTGGAAAAATGGCTTCGTCCGAAGCCTCAACAATAGGGTTTAGATCATCCTGGCAAACATTCTCTCAAATGATGGATATATAGCTCAAGAAGTGTTTAAAATGAAGAAAAGAAAATTAAGACAGAGAATTTGCTACGGATATTGATAGACACATTTATGTGTCTTATTTGATCCCATATTTGTATTAATAGTTTTCACTTTTGGTACTAATATTATTTTATTTTTGTGTTTTTAGGTAATTTTAAAGAATAAATAATTATAAGAAAATTGGCTTTAAAGTGTTGAAATCCCTCAAAAAAGTGTTAAAGGCACCCAAGAGATTTGAAATCAAAATTTGTCGGGAACTTAATTCTTCCCATCTGCGTGATTTCATATACATGTTTTAGGAGATAATTTTTAGCTTTTAAGGCAAGAATATTCTTTCCTTAATAAGAGGAGTTTAGTAAGTGTGGGAGTCTCGAAAATAAGCAAACAAAATCTCGTGATTAAACAAGTTTCCACAGTTGAAAAAAAGGGAAAGAATAATCACGATTTTTCTCTCGGATTTTATTTAATTATGTGTAATAAGATTGTGTTATGGAGAATATATTTGCTCGGTTGTAAAAAGGAAAAAAATATCCAAGGGATCGAGATTTGAAGCAAACAGAGAGAAAGAAAATCACCGAGAATTTTTCTCATCAAAGAAAATATAAGATATCTCGATCTTCCGAGATCATGATTCTTTAAAAAAAAAGATTCTTCAAGATTCGGAAGCTATTGTTGTGGTAGTATAAATAGAGGAGTCGGGAGAGAGCTATAGGTGAGTTAGAAAAAATCAGATCAAAAAAATATTGATCATGAGCTCTGTCCGAAGAGGGGAAGAAGAAAAAGAACAAGTATATCAGAAAAAAGTAGTTGATACTGTTGCTTTTTCATTTAAGTCTTAGCAATAGTTTCTGAGTCTAATACAAAACAGAACCGTTCTTCTTTACTACTCCAGAGAACAACCTTTCTGTGTTGCACTCGTGGTCTATCCTTCTTCTAATGCTTTTCTGGCGTGTCGTTTAATCATTAAAGAGAAAAAAAAAGAATATTGTAAGTTGTTATTTCATCAATAAATATTTATGATTAATCAATATTCTTTTATTATTTTTGTCATGAGTACCTAAATAACTCATCTAGGACTAGGGAGGAAGTTATATTATGTATGCTAGATTATCTCAATTAATTTTCTAAATTATTTCTCCATGGCCTTTTTATTCTTGTTTTTAATTGATGATAATTGACTTCATATGTCCTTGTGCTTGAGTTTGTCGTATCAAAATAATTTTTATAAGCAACCCTAGTGAAGAAAATTATCAATTATTTAAAGAATTGTCATTGGTTTTAAAAGATTTATTTTCCGAAACGTATTCACATGTCCTAAATCGTTTCGAGACATTTTTGGAGAACTTATAAAAATTTTGATACTTAATTTTATATAATAAAGCGGAATCCCGACATCCTAGAACTCACCTCATATTTTGTTCTGAATAAACTTTATTTCTGCATTTTAAAATTAAATTTTAGATTAGTTATTACTTAGATTCATTCCAATCAAATTGAGTTTAGTACTTTAATTAATAAAAAATAGGTTTTACACTTCTAGAAATATCTGTGGAACGAATCTATATTTGTATATTATTTTATCGATATCTGTGCACTTGCGGTAAATTAAAATCCCATCAAGTTTTTGACGCCGCTGCCGGGGATATTTAGAATTGTAAATTTTAATTTTTTCCTTAATTTTTTGTGTTAATTAGTTTAGGATTTATTTTTATTTTATTTTCTTTTATTTTCTAGATTTCATTTGGTATTTTCTTGTCTTTGTTGAACAGGGAATATTTCGTAATTATTGTGGAAAATTGCCTACCATAAAGGTTTGTAAATTCCAAAATTTTATTTCATTAATTTTTATTTTTAGATTTTATTCCCTTTTTGATGTGTTTATTTAGTTATTATTTTCCATTTTATATAAAAAAAACATGTTTGCACACACCATTTTGCATTTTCCGGCACCGATTTTAGGAAAACTGTGGGATACTACGGTGAATCATATGGGCGTTATCATCCGAAACATCACAAACTCCAGCCTTGTACCTTTGACTAGTCTTTGATTGTAGGTATATGTTGCTGCCGTAACCCAAGCTTACCTAAAATAGTGAACCCAACATTTTGCATGTGCACAATACCTGCTAAACACTAGTATTTTTGCTTTTGTATGCATTGTTGGATCCGTGTAGGAGATAAACTTGAATAAAACGATCTTTTTGTTTAAGTTCGACCCGTTACACGGATCTAGGTGGTACATCCATTTTTCTTGAAATGGGTGGTAATAATGAGAATGAGGTCCAGGTGAACAAAACCCTAAGAGACCGTATGAACCCGTCTAGAGTAGTACGTGAATATGGGGTAGTTTAACCCGCTTCTAATGGGAAATTTGACATCGAACCCGCGACAATTAACATGCTTCGTAATAATGAGAATGTGGTCCAGGTGAACAAAACCCTGAGAGACCGTATGAACCCGTCTAGAGTAGTACGTGAATCTGGGGTAGTTTTACCCGCTTCTAATGGGAAATTTGACATCAAACCCGCGACAATTAAAATGCTTCGTAATAATGAGAATGAGGTCCAGGTGAACAAAACCCTAAGAGACCGTATGAACCCGTCTAGAGTAGTACGTGAATCTGGGGTAGTTTTACCCGCTTCTAATGGGAAATTTGACATCAAACCCGCGACAATTAACATGCTTCGTACATTTAGGGGGTTAGACAACGAGAATCCATATACCCATAGTAGAGACTTTGAAATGATTTGTGGGACTATGAGCTATCCAAATGTCTCGATAGATATACTTAACTTGTGTTTGTTTCCTTTTTCCCTTGATGAAAAGGATAAGGAGTGGTATCATTTTATTCCCGCTAAAACAATCACCACTTGGGATGGCCTTGTACAGGCCTTTATTAAGAAATTCTACCCACACCACAAGACTGTTGATGTTCCTCAGTCTATTCAAACCTTTAAACAAAAATTAGGCGATAGCTTTCATGATTATGTAGAAAGGTTTAATGAGTTGTTATACCAGTATCCGCATCACGGGTTTGAAAAAGCCCATATGGCCCAAATATTGTATGAGGGCCTAGATAGTGAAACCCGTATGAAGGTAGAAACAACGAGCGGTAGAGAGTTTACTCATAAGGATCCAGACACTTGTTTTGACACGTTTATCGAGTTAGCTGAGAAAATGAGGCAATGGGATTCAGTGAGAGAACTAGATATAACTAGGAACCCAATCCACAGGGTTAATCGAGTTGATAATGGTTCATATATTCTTAGCGTCTAGAGGCCTTAGAGATTAGGAGCCAAGAAGCGTCAAGTCAGGTTATGGGTTATAACAATGAACCCCAATTTTACCCAAACGAAACTATCCGTGATCAGGTTAGTATCTTGCATGGAGGTATGAACTCTAAATATGAGGGTCGACCCAAGTTTGACCCATATTCTAACAACTATAACGCTGGGTGGAGACATAACCCAAATTTCTCATGGTCCAAAGGCGCCCATCATGGTAATGCTTCTAGCAACCCACCACCCGGTTTTCATAGGAACCCAACCCAAATCCAAGAATTAAATCTAGTTTATTCAAAGTCGTCTTTAGAGGAAACTCTAAAAATCTTTATTGAAGTAGTGCCCTAAACTATGTCCAGACTACCCAACATTTTAACCAGATAGGTCAGAGGCTTGATAGCTTTCAACGAAACCTACAAAATAATGACCGAGCTATTAACAACTTAGAGAATCAAATGAGTCAACTGTCCGACAAGATAAATGATAGGAAAAACGGGAAATTTCCTAGTCAACCGACTCCGAACCCGAAAGGAGTCTACCAGGTTAGTGGATCATGTAGTCCTACTGAGCAAGTTCAAGCAGTTATTACCCTCAGGAGTGCAAGAACAGTTGAAAACTTAGTAGAGCAACCTAAGGGTAGTAATCAAACTGAGAAAGAGTCCGAGGTCGACAAAAATCCTAGAAATACTAATGGGCCTGAGAAAGTTACAGGCCCAAATGAGGAAAATTTCTTGAGAGAGTATTTACTCCACCCGCACCATTTCCCCAAAGGATTGCCAAGAAAAAGCCTGACATTTATGCTGAAATCCTAGACATCTTTAAGAAGGTTAAGATCAACCTTCTCCTGTTAGATGCAATTAAACATATGCCAATCTATGCCAAGTTCCTAAAGCTATGTGTACGGTCAAACGTGACATGAGTGTGCATAAAAAGGCATTCTTGATCCAACAAGTTAGTTCCATACTTTCAAAAAAATACCCAGTCAAATTCAAAGATCCTGGTTGTCCCACTGTTACTTGTACTATAGGCAATCAACGAATTGAAAATGTACTTTTAGATCTTAGGTCTAGTGTGAATCTTTTACCGTTCTCGGTATACGAACAACTTGGACTAGGTGAGATGAAACCAATTAGGATTACACTTCAGTTAGCCGATAGGTCTGTCAAGATTCCACGTGGAATTATTGAAGACGTTTTGGTTCAAGTAGAAAATTTTATATATCCAGTTGACTTTGTGATTCTAGACACTCAACCTATCTCAGACCAAGAAATCCATATTCCGATCATCCTAGGTCGACCGTTCTTAGCAACTGCTAATGCGATAATCAATTGTCAAAATGGTCAATTGGATTTTTCTTTTGGCAATCAAAAAGTCTCGGTGAATGTTTTTAAAGATTTCCAAGCCACTACAGACCATGACCACTATGAGTCTGTTTACATGATTGATTCTCTAGCTAAGAACACTTTTAGCACTAATAATATTAGTGATCCATTAGAGGCTTGCTTGGCCCATTTTGGAGCCTACTACGATGAGGATAGCCATTTTGAAGAAGTTAACACGTTACTAGATTCTGCACCAGTTTTGGATTATGGGAAATGGCAACGTAAACCTGAAACTCTTCCACCTACTACAGATAAGCATATCCCATCTTTAGTTAAAGCCCCCACCCTTGAATTAAAGCTATTACCAGATACTTTAAAATATGTGTTTCTAGGTAATGAGAATATTCTTCCTGCCATAATTTCCTCTGACTTAGAGCCTGACCAAGAAAGTAAACTAGTTAGTGTTCTCCGAGAGCACAAGACTGCCCTTGGGTGGACCATAGCAGATTTGAAAGGTATTAGTCCTGCTGACTGTATGCATCGAATCTACCTAGAGGAAGGTGCCAAAACTTCAAGAGAAATGCAGAGACGATTGAACCCCAACATGAAAGATGTTGTCAGTACAGAGGTGCTCAAGTTGTTAGATGCGGGTATCATATACCCCGTCTCTGATAGTAAATGGGTCAGCCCTGTCTAGGTTGTCCCAAAGAAATCTGGGATTATTGTAGTCGAGAATGAGAACAATGAATTGATCCGCACCGAGTTAATATTGGGTGGAGAGTTTGTATAGACTATCGTAAGCTGAAATCATTCACTAGGAAAGACCATTTTCCTCTACCATTCATCGACCAGATGCTAGAAAGGTTAGGCGGTCAACCATTACTGCTTTCTAGATGGATACTCTGGGTATAACCAAATCCCCATAGCTCCAGAAGACCAGGAGAAAACAACCTTCACATGACCATTTGGTACTTTTGCTTGTAGGCGTATGCCTTTTGGGTTGTGCAATGCACCCGTAACATTCCAATGTTGTATGCTAAGTATCTTCTCGGACATGGTGGAACGGTTTCTCGAGGTCTTTATGGACGATTTTTGGTTTTTGGTTCTTCGTTCGATCAATGTTTGCACCACCTTACACTAGTTCTAGAACTTTGTAAAGAAAAGAACTTAGTCCTTAACTGGGGAAAAGTGTCATTTTATGGTTAAATCTGGAATAGTGTTAGGACATGTGGTGTCCGCTAAGGGAATAGAAGTTGATAGAGGCAAGGTTGACCTCATTTTTAAATTAAGGCCTCCTAATAATGTAACAGGTGTTAGATCTTTCCTTAGTCATGCTGGATTTTATCGTCGTTTCATCAAATACTTTAGCAAGATTGCCTTACCTATGTCGAACCTACTTTCTAAAGATATTGCCTTTGTTTTTGATGAAGCATGTGTTGAAGCTTTTAAGAAGCTCAAATCTTCGTTAACTTCTGCCCCTATCATCCGACCACCTGATTGGAACATCCCATTTGAACTCATGTGTGATGCATCTGATTACGCGGTCGGTGCTGTCCTTGGCCAACGACATGATAAAACACCTTCTATGATTTATTATGCCAATAAAACCCTAAACGATGCCCAAATAAACTAAACAACCACTAAGAAGGAACTGTTATCCATCGTGATTGTAATTGAGAAATTTAGATTATACATTCTAGGGTCAAAGGTTATAGTTTACTCTGATCATACCACACTCAAGTATCTTCTCTCTAAAAAGAGTTCGAAGCCTTGGCTGATTAGATGGGTTTTACTGTTACAAAAATTTACTCTAGAAATTCGTGATACAAAGGGTTCTGAAAATGTAGTAGCCGACCATTTATCCCGTATCCTTGTTGAGTCTAGACATGATGAGAGACTAGTCCTTAATACATTCCCTGATGAACAATTATTTTCCATCTCTCAGTACCCTGGTTTGCCGACATTGTTAATTATTTGG
The DNA here is from genome assembly GCA_023531435.1 of Papaver californicum. Lineage (NCBI taxonomy): Eukaryota > Viridiplantae > Streptophyta > Magnoliopsida > Ranunculales > Papaveraceae > Papaver > Papaver californicum. The sequence continues at coordinate 10,975,925 of JAJJMC010029624.1, forward strand.
TAACTGGTCAAATGCCTGAGCATTGGTCTAAACAGGATAGAGTAAAATTCTTATATGAGGTCAAACATTTTTTCTAGAATGATCCATACTTATTCAAAGATTGTCCAAATCAGATCATTCGTCGTTGTATTCTTGACAACGAAATCTCCAATGTGCTTACTTTTTGTCACTTTGAAGCTTGTGGGGGTCATTTTAACACAAAGAAAACAACTTCTAAGGTCTTGCAGTCTAGTTTCTATTGGTTGTATATATTCAAAGTTGCCCACAAATTTTTTCAAAGTTCTGAAAGATGTCAAAAATTAGGAAGATTGACCCGTCGTAATATGATGCCACTAAATCCTATATTAATAATAGAAATATTTGATGTATGGGGTATAGATTTTATGGGTCCCTTTATTAATTATTTTGGCAACTTTTATATTCTGCTAGTTATTGACTATGTGTTCAAGTGGGTTGAATCTATAACTACCAAATGATCGCCACGTTGTGATCAAGTTTGTTTGAGAGAACATTTTCTCTCGTTTTGGTATGCCTCGAACAATTATTAGTGATGAAGGTTCCCATTTTTGCAATCAATCTTTTGAGGCCCTTGCCAAGAAATACTCCATCACACATAAGGTTTCTACACGTTACCGCCCACAGACTTGTGGCCAAGTAGAAGTGTCTAATAGGCAAATCAAACACATCTTGGAAAAGACCATAAACCCTACTCGAAAAGATTGGTGTTTACATTTATTGGATGCTTTGTGGGCTTACCAAACCGCTTTTAAGACTCCTCTAGGGATATTTCCGTACATACTTGTCTTCGGTAAAGCCTGTCAATTGCCTATAAAGTTAGAACACCGTGCTTATTGGGCCATCAAAAAGCTGAACTTTGACATGCCCACTGCTGGAGCCAACCTAGACTAAAACTCAATGAGTTGGAAGAATTTCGCAATGATTCTTATCAAAGTGTGAAAAATTATAAAGAGAAAACCAAAGTTTTTCACGACAAATCGATTCTTCGAAAGTCGTTTACACCAGGCCAAAAAGTTCTCTTGTATAATTCTCGTCTTCATCTCTTTCCTGGTAAGCTTAAATCTCGTTGGACTGGCCCATTCTATGTCAAGTTCGTGTCTCCGCACGATGCTATTGAGATTATAAACCATGATACTAGATAGACTTTCAAAGTCAATAGTCAACGGTTGAAACCATTCATCGAATTGACCAACCTTGATGTGGAATAAATTTAGAGGATCCCGTTTATCATGACTAATTTTCTGCAGGTACATATTGTCTGGATGAAGACATTAAACTTAACGCTCTATGGAAGGCAACCCATATGGTTTTGATACACGATGCTGGTAAAATATTTCCTTATCTCTTTTACTTTGCTCGGTGTTGCTCCTTGTTTATGCATTTGTTCATTATCTTTAGAACATCGAGGACTATGTTGAATTTAAGTTTGGGGGTAAGGGGGAATTTTTTTTGAAAAGTTAGTTGTACCAAAAACTCATAAATATAGAAACTTGTGAACAATTCAGGATGACACTAACCATTCTAAGTAGATGGAAACAAAACTATGGGCTGTAGAAGTTGAGGGACCCAACTAAATGGTCTATTCATAAAAAGACAAAGCTCAGGTGTTAGAAATAATATGATAGTCGTCACCATATCTCGGAATCATCAACATATCACGTTCTATTTTATTTTTGTAACTTTTTGTGTTTCTCTAAGTGATTTGGTGGGGTACCAACATCGCCTTGTTATCGGTGTTGGGATGAAGTAGAGTGATTGAGATCAAACCCCATTATTGTATATTATTTAGACCAATAAAAAAATCAATATATTATTGTTTTAATTCCAATAAATTGAACGTTGGGGCCCTTGTATATACCAGCTGAGTCGATAGTAGTATAGGGATTAAAAGACCAGTGGGAACGTATCTCAATCCATTAAGATTCATCCTGGCACTAACCTTCAGACATATATGGGAAACACCGTTCACCTTAGTCAACATGTGCAAACTTCATCATCTCCATATACATCTTCTTGATCTATTCATGTGATTGTTGTTTAGATTCCGAGTATTGTGGTCCATTGTACAACTATCTGAATAGTGCTTTGTTTCTTATACATGAATTTTAGTATACTTGAGTAAAAACTCGAGTACAATAATTGGACTCAAAACAGGGTAATTCCTCCCATAGCTAAAGAATTTGCAGCCAATTAAATAGCATGTTTAATGTCTACCCTCAATCGTTCACAAGTAGCTAGAGTTTGGAGTAAAGGTTTTGTGCGTATGTCTCTTGTAAACCCTCACAAGACTACAACTCGTCTACTAGGGACACCTAGGGGTTTAAAGGCTTGTTGCGCACGCTAAGTGCAATCGCGTTGCCAGCGAAAGTGAGTTAGGATTTTTATTTTCTAGATTAGATTTGCTCGAGGACTAGCAAATGATAAGTTTGAGGGTATTTGATAGACACATTTATATGTCTTATTTGATCCCATATTTGTATTAATAGTTTTCACTTTTGGTACTAATATTATTTTAATTTTGTGAGTTTAGGTAATTTTGAAGAATAAATAATTGTAGAAAAATTGGCTTTAAAGTGTTAATAGCACCCAAAAAAAGTGTTAAAGGCACCGAGAAATGGATAAATGCACCACCGAGAATTGATAAAGGCACCCAACATTGGCTAAAGGCACCCAAGAGATTTGAAATCAAAATTTGTCGGGAACTCAATTCTTCCCATCTGCGTGATTTTGTAAACATGTTTTGTGAGAGAATTTTTAGCTTTTCAGGCAAGAATATACTTGCCTTAATAAGAGGAGTTTAGTAAGTGTGGGATTCTCGAAAATAAGCAAACAAAATCTCGTGATTAAACAAGTTTCTACGGTCGAAAAAAAGGGAAGAAATAATCACGAGTTTTTCTCTCGGATTTTATTTGATTCTGTGTAATAAGATTAAGTTATGAAGAATATATTTTCTCGGTTGTAAAAAGGAAACAAATATCCAATGGATCAAGATTTGAAGCAAACAGAGAGAAAGAAAATCACCGAGAATTTTTCTCATCAAAGAAAATATAAGATATCTCGATCTGCCAAGATCATGATTCATTAAAACAAAAGATTCTTCAAGATTTGGAAGCTATTGTTGTGGTAGTATAAATAGAGGAGTCAGGAGAGAGCTAGAAGGGAGTTAGAAAAAAAAAGATCAAAAAATATTGATCCTGAGCTCTGTCCGAAGAGGGGAAGAAGAAGTACACCAGAAAACAGTCGCTGATACTGTTGCTTTTTCATTTAAGTCTGTAGCAACAATTTCTGAGTCTAATACAAAACAAAACCGTTCTTCTTTACTACTTTAAAAAACACCCTTTCTCTGTTGCACTCGTGGTGTGTCCTTCTTCTAATGCTTTTCTGGCGTGTCGTTTAATCATTAAAGAGAAGAAAAAAAAAGAATATTTTAAGTTGTTATTTCATCAATAAATATTTATGATTAATCAATATTATTTTGTTATTTTTTCTATGAGTAGATAAATACCTTATCTAGGATTAGTGAGTAAGTTATATTATGTATGCTAGAGTATCTCAATTAATTTTCTAAATTATTTCTCCGTGGACCTTTTATTCTTGTTTTTAATGATGATAATTGACTTCATATGTCCTTGTGCTTGAGTTTGTCATATCAAAATAATTTTTACAAGCAACCATAGTGAAGAAAATTATCATTTATTTATGGAATTTTCATTGGTTTTAAAAGAATTATTGTCCAAAACGTATTCACATGTCCTAAATCGTTTCGAGACAATTTTGGAGAACTTATAAAGCGTTTTCATACTTAATTTTACATAATATAACGGAATCCCAAATCCTAGAACTCACCTCATATTTTGTTCTGAATCAATTTTATTTCTGAATTTTAAAATTAAGTTTTAGAATAGTTATTACTTAGATTCATTCCAACCAACTTGAGTTTAGCACTTTAATTAATAATAATTAGGTTTTACACTTCTAGAAATCTCCGTGGAACGAATCCGTATTTGTATACTATCTTATCGATAGTTGTGCACTTACAGTAAATTAAAATCCCATTAGATATATCCGTTGCAACGAAGAATTGTTAACTGTTCTTAGCTTTTACAAAAGCAGCTAAATATAAATGAATAGGCAACAGAAATTTACAGCCACGACAACGTTTTCTTCATCATCTTCCTCACGAATTTTTTTTTTCTGATTTTTTTTTTCTTCTCTGGTCTCTGCCAGCCCTCCCAAATCCTTATCTCGACTCCCTTTTTATAATAAAAGAACCAAAATCTTCTCTTTAATTTAATATCTCCGTGGCAGATCGAATCTTGAATATATTAGATTTTTTTCTCGTTGTTTCAATCCCAAGAATAATCTCTTCCCTTTTTTTTTTCTCACGCTGTTTCAATGAGATTGAAACTCTTAATTCTGTTTCCTTTCAATCCTGGGATGTTGTCTTCTTTAGAATATCTTCCAACTCACGAAGATTTTCTTTGCAACAAAATCTCGAAGGAATATTTATTTTCCTGAGTTGTGACTTTCTTCCTTAGAGAACGATTTAATGACCTTACACGAGTATTCTTTCTAAAATTAGACAAATTTTGTAATAAAAGCTTGAGAGAATCCCATATAAATCGTTACCCAGAACTATCCAGTTTGAGAAGATATTTTTCCCGCCTAATTCATGTTTTGAATTTGAAATGAGTGGGTGCTTTTATCCAAGACATTGGTGCCTTTATCAAAAGTATTAGGGGTGGGTGGGGGGCTTTTTCGATTCAATTTTTCCAACAATATTTATTTCCCAAAAAATACCTACAAACACATAAAATGACACAATTAGTACACAATCGAGCACTATCAATATAAAGAATTGAGACAAATCAGACACAAAAATGTGTTTACCAAATACCCCCAAACTTATTATTTGCTAGTCCTCGAGCAAATCTAATCTAGAAAATAAAAATCCTAACTCATTTTCGTAGGCATCGTGATTGCACTTAGCGTGTGCAACAAGCCTTTAAACCCCTAGGTGTCCCTAGTGGACGAGTTTTGTCTCGTGAGGGTTTACAAGAGATATACCTACAAAATATTTACTCCAAACTCTAGCTACTTGTGAACGATTGAGGGTAGACACTAAACATGCTATTTAGTTGGCTACTAAACTCTTTGGATATTGGAGGAATTACTCTGTTTTCAATCCAATTATTGTACACGAGTTTGCACTCAAGCGTACAAAAATTCATATATAAGAAAACAAAACACTACTTAGAAAGTCGTACAATGAACCACGATACTCGGAAGTTAACAAATCACAATCACATGAATAGATTAAGAAGATGGATATGGAGATAGAAGTGTGCGCATATTAACCAAGGTGAACGGTGTTTCCCAGAATATCTTTATGAACATCGTGCCAAGATGAATCCTAATAGATTGAGATATGCACCCACCGGTCTGAATCCTAATTCTAGTATCAACTCAGCTGATATATACAAATGTCCCAGCGGTCGATTTATTGAATATATATAATTATTATTATTTATTATTATATATATATTTTTTGGCAACATGATTGATCTTTTGAATCTAAGCGCATGCTCATTGTCAGCAGATTACATGATAATTTCCATGGATCCTGCGTTCCACGCTTGCTTAGGCGATGGAGACAGGGAGAACACACACATATTGCTATCCAAGTGTCAATTTGTTTTTATTTTATCAAGTTCAATTAAAATAGTGGGGCTTGATCTCAATCATTCTACTTCATCCTAGCGGTGAAAACAAGGCGATACTAGTGCACCACCAAATCACTTAGAGAAATACAAAAATTACATAAATAAAACAGAACGTGATATGGTGACGACTATCATGTTTTGTATAACACCTGAGCTTTGTCCTTTTATGAATAGACCATTTAGCTGGGTCCCTCAACTCATACATCCAAATAGTTTGTTTCCATCTACCTAGAATGGTTAGTGTCATCCTGAATTGTTCACAAGTTTCTAAATTTGGAGTTTTTGGTACAACTAAATTTTTTAAATTTTTATCCCTTACCCCCAAACTTAAATTGAACATAATCCTCGACGTTTGAAAGATAATTGAATGAAAGAATGAACAAAGTAAAAGAGATAAGGAAAGATATTACCAGCATCGTGTACCAAAAACTTATGGGTTTCCTCCCATAGAGTGAGTCTTCAGCCGGACCAAGAAAGGATTAGTCACAGCTTACGAATCATATAATAATAGTCGAAATAATTGCGGGTCCTTAAAGCCAATACAATTTGAATCACATAGTTAACCACAATGGAATACACGAAAGTGGTGGTCGTTCTTATGAAAATGTGTCGATTCAGATATCCTGAAATAATTAGGCTTAGATCCAGTATTCAATATCTGACATATTTGAAATTCACATGTTCTCACATTTGGTAAATAAAATTTTAGTGGGACAATAAAGTCAATCATGGTATTATCGCCTGCGTAAACCACATCAACCAGATGGTGTGTTTATGAAGATTGAATTTCATTATGGACAAGATCAGGCTCAAGAAAACAAGTATGAAGATAATCTCTTAAGATGGTAGAGGCACAAACTTCAAGTCCCAAGTGAGGGATCTTTCTAAGATTCAAAGTTAAAGTACAGGGAGAATGATAATCACCCCCAAACTTAGAATTTTCAGTGTCCTTGGATGTACTAGCCACAATTTCCCTAATTTCTAGATTTTCATATTCCTGAAAATGGTCAATTGCTTCTTCTAAGTTATAATCAGGTGGTGCATCCTCACTCATATTTAAAATCTCTATAAGTCTATCATCTTCGTCAGGGACTATGGTTTTTAATTGTTGGACTCTAAAACACTAGTCTCGGGATAAACTCGTTCCTCTAAACCATCATCGTCTTCATAATAACAAGGAAATAATTTATCGTCTATAAATATGGTATCTCTATTTAAATCCTTTTCCTCTTGAATAGTATTGGGATTGGAACTAGAAACATCATTATTATCGTGAAGCTCAATTGTTGAAAGAATTTCCTCATAATTATGACTACGGATTTTAATTTCCTCATCAACAGTATCCTCTTCATCATAATAATATGAAGATGATTGAACCTTATCTAAATAAGTATTGCTTTCAATTCTAACTTTGCCATCTAAATTAGGTAAATATTCATCATTATTATCAAGGGTAATATTGGAAACACTGTATTGACAATTAAGATTATTTTGAGCGATTCACATCGTTGCAATTCTTTCCTTCGTGTCTATCTTATACCTATTTGTCTCTAACTCAAACCTATTTGTTATCTCAGTTATCTTCTTGAGTGATTCTTCTAGTCATAATAGATTCATAAGGAGTACTCGATCACAACTGCTCGGGTGATTCTTCTAGAGAAGTATTTGGGTCACCATAAGGAGTACCATACCACATCTGCTTCATGGAATTTTGAAAGAAATAGTACTAGCTTGCAACTTCTCGAGGGCATCCTTCAAAGACAAAGAAGTTGAATTTTACTCGTTTTCTCTTTCATATGACTGGTGCACGTACGAATAGTAATTGAGATCGCCATGGTATGAACCATAACCTTCAGAAGGTTGGTAGTGGTCCCAAGTACTATCCACACTATGGTCATAGTATGTGTAATGTCCGTTTTGAAACTCAGTCGGATATTCATTGTATTGGCTATCGTAATACGAGTTCGATATTTTATTTATATATTTTTTTAGTGCAAATGCAAGGTTGACTACAATAGGTAAGGTCAGGTTACCTTAGCAGAATATACCTACAGTCAAAGACTGGTCAAAGGTACGAGGCTAAGACTTGTGGAATTTCAGCTGGTAACTCCCATCAGGCCCAAGACATGGGTTCAGCTTACTTTTCCACGGGTTTTCCTAAAATCGGTAGTCTGACGAATGCAAATGTTGTGTGTGCACGTGCTTTATATATATATATATATATATATATATATATATATATATATATATAT
>JAJJMC010029624.1:10983927-11075604 GCA_023531435.1 Papaver californicum
TATATATATATATATATATATATATATATATATATATATATATATATATATATACAAAATAAAATAAAATCTAAAAGAAATATATACAAATAAAATAAAAATTTAATGAAAAATCTAAAAAATAATAATTGAGGTATACTACTTACCTTTTTTGGTAGGCAATTTCACAATTAATGTAAAAGATCACCTGCTCATCAAAGCTAAGAAAAATACCCACATAAAATCTAAAAAGGAAAAAAATAAATTAAATAAATATAAAAATAAAATAAATCCTAATTAAAGAATAAACCTAAAAAAACAAAAATCTAAAACCCTAACAAAAAAACAAATCCGCTCCGGCGGTGCAAAAACTTGATGTGATTATAGACAAGTTGTAAAAAGGATTCGTTCAAGACTTGTGAAGATTTTGATTTTAGGCTTAAATTCTACTTTTAATCTAGCAAATATATAAAAAAGATGGTAGCAATATTAAGAAATATTAGGACTCGGGATTCCACCATTAACCAATTTATGTGATTCAGTTAAAAACAATATTCATGCAATTCTTACGTTCAATTTGATTCTAAAATATTGTCAATATTAGATTTTCAAAATATTAGTTGTTAATCGCAAGCATGGAACATCAAGAGCCCTAAGCTAAGCATGTACCATCAGGAGAAAACACAACTAGTTAATAAAAATCATTATTTCAATTTTTATTCAAATGTAAATAAGCATAAAAAGAATTGTAGAAATTAATTAAATAAAAATTACCATATATTTATTAGAAAAATGGCTTCCTCCGAAGCCTTAGCAATGGGGTTTAGCTCATCGTAACAAACACTCTATCAAATGATGGATACCTAGCTCAAAAAGTGTTTAACATGAAAAAAAAATTGACACAAAGAATTTACTACAGATATATCTGTTGCAAAGAAGAATTGGTAACTATTGCTAGCCGTTACAAAAGCAGCTAAATATAAATGAATAGGCAACGGAAATTTACAACTACGACAACAGTTTCTTCGTCTTCTTCCTCACAAACAATTTTTTTTCTGAATTTTTTCTTCTTCTCTGGTCTCTGCCAGCCCTCCAAAACCCTTCTCTCGACTCCCTTTTTATAATAGAACAACCAAAATGTTCTCTTTAATTTAATATCTTCTTGGCAGATTGAATCTTGAATATATTAGATTTTTTTACTCGTTGTTTCAATCCCGAGAATAATCTCTTCCCTTTTCTTCTTCTCACGCTGTTTCAATGAGTTTGAAACTCTTAATTATGTTTCCTATCAATCCTGGGATGTTATCTTCTTTAGAATATCTTCTAACTCACGAAGATTTTTTTAGCAACAAAATCTCGAAGGAATATTTCTTTTTCTGAGTTGTAATTTTCTTCCTTAGATAACGATTTAATGACCTTACACGAGTATTCTTTCTAAAATTAGACAAATCTTGTAATAAAAGCTTAAGAGAATCCCATATAAATCGTTATCCAGAACTATCCAGTTTGAGAAGATATTTTTCTCGCTTAATTCATGTTTTGAATTTGAAATGAGTGGGTGCCTTCATCCAAGGAATTGTTGCCTTTATCAAAAGTCTTGGGGTGCCTTTATCACTTTTCTGGGGTGTCTTTTTCGAGTCAATTTTTCCAACAATGCTTATTTTCCAAAAGTACCTACAAATACATAAAATGACACAATTAGTTCACAACCGAGCACTATCAATATAAAAAATTGAGGCAAATCAGACACAAAAATGTGTCTATCAATAATCCATGGTGATGCAAAATATCATATGTCTAGTGGACTATAACTTTTTTTATGCCGAAATATATGATTTTATAATTGACTTTAAAGTCAGTATTTGTGGTACAACTTGGTGTTGTTAAAATTCAATAATTTCCATGAGTATATGTCCTTGAATTAATCGGATAATACTTGGAAAAACTTAAATTTTTTGTATATGAGATGAAAAAAAAATTATGCCATAGTCAGGGGGGGAATACACGCTACCAATAGATAATGTTAATTAACTTAAAAGTTATACCAATATCTCTCCCAGTATGATAAATCGAGAAAGGATGTCACTATATTAGTGTGAAATATCTCATTTTTCTTTTAAATAAGCATATGCCTCTTAAAAAGGCAAGTCTAGTCACATTTAACAAGTAGGTAGCGCTCTAGAAGAGACTACAAAATGTGTCCAAATATAGAATATCAAAACATAATCCACATTCTCAAAGTTAATATTTCTTCACTTAAAATTGAGGACATTATAATGCCCATAAAAGGAATTGGTACCAGTGATTCGTTGTTTTTTTATGATATGCATATATTAGAGAATTATGTGGGATCATAGTAAGCTAGCGATTGTCGAATATTCATTTACAATAGTGTAGATGGTGGATTTTTCACAAAGGATAAAATAATAAAATCGCCTCTGCCCGGCAGTAGAAGCGTAGAAATAATAGGATTTTATATGTCACTGACCCGGTATCAGAACTATGAAATTCATATTTTTATATTCCGCAAGAGAATTAAAATACGAAACTCTTGCTATGGGCATCTTATGCTAATCCTGTAGCTATTTGAATATATATATATAATATTATAGTCTCACCCGACTGATCTTTCATTATTATATAAGAATATATAATATATATGCTGAATAATTCAGTATCTCTTTCTGTATTCGAAACTCACGCTGCACGGTTTCAAGAACTAGGAATAAATGGTGAGAAATTAAAAGATGAATATATACAAAAATGACCGCCTATGTGTCTACTACATTATACTAAAAAGATATCTTATTCTAAGCAACGGTATGCTTAGAAGATATGGCCTAAACCCTAGACGAAGTACAAACTAAAAATTGTCAGAATTTGCCTGAAATATTCCTGGAAGGTTGCTGTTTGCTCCGTTTGACAGCCAAAACGAGCTTTGAACCTAAACCTTCCGCGGTGGGAGATAACTAACGACTTTTCGGTTCTGAATTGGGTTAACCATCGAAAACGGACATCATATGAAGAATCTACATCGTTTTTGCTAAAGAGTCTTATATTTGAATTTTCGAGCATATGGCGGATGTCCATGTAGATGGACAAACATATAGACGGACGAGCAATATGAGGAAAGAGAAAGAAATAACCAAAAAATAATAGTGGGGCCGGCGACGGCAGGCCGACCGGTCCCCTCTTTTTATTTTATTTTATTTTTATCTTTTATTTTATCAAAACTTTTCTACTTAGCCGGTCCTCCACCTTAGGCGTTCCTCTTCTTGGACGGTCCGCTACTTTGAGCGTTCCTCTTCTTGGATGGTCTTCCACCTTGAAAGGTCCTCCTATACCATCTGGTCGGTTCTTCTCTACCACCCGATCGGTCCCTCTCTATCACTTCTCTCTTCTATCATAATTAGGTTTTACTTCTTAATACTTTCATTGGTTTCAATACCATTAAGTTACGTTATCACCTACTTAACCGTTCCTCCAGTTAGATGGTCTTCTACTTGATCAGTCCTCCACCTGGTCGGTCCCTCTCTACCAAATTGGTTGGCCCTTCATCAATCACTCATTAATTGGTCCATATGCAAAATTAGGGTTTTATCAATTAAAGAATGTAATTTAATTGATTCTCGTACGACTTGATGATCATATGGTTCATTGATATATCAAACATTGCAAAATATACATGTCTCTGATCGATCCAGCAATCTCATTACACCCATGCTTACTAATCCAACAAGATCATCCGAGTATCATTGTTGTCTCAGTTGACACAATGATATTCCACAACTACCAATATCAAAAAAATCAGACTCTACGTCTATGATTAAGCACTCAGCATATATCTTATGCTTCATCTACCAGGAGCCAACATGTCAGACTCACCACTGAGCAACATGCTAGACTCACCAATATGCTAAGACTAACAGTCTAGCTAAGTCAACAATTGACCAGATGATACGCGTCTATAAAATAGACTTAACCATGCCCAAGACATCAATTATGTCACATGAGGGGGTATTCACTAGGGTTTTGGTCTGGCGGCCTACAACAGGTGCGGTGTAGCAATGCACCCACGATGAGAAAGTAAATAACTTGTACCGCAGTTGAAGGATTGAGTGGAATAGTGGTCGTACAACCACCAAGTCCCACTAGTAAGGCGTAACTGGTTTTCACCACGACTTCCACTCCTCTACTCTTCCACCTCTCTGTAACTGTCACCATTTACGAGATCAATGTGTTAATTTCCACTGCTATAAAAAGGTCCTTCAACCTATTGATAGAAAAAAAAAAGACAATTGGACATGACAATCATCTTATCATCTAAGAGCATTCCCAGAAAAATCAGACTTCTGATTTTTGTCTTTGAGCAGTTCAGCACATTCTATCACTGACATTCAATTCCATTGATCTCAATACTAAGTTTGCTTCCATCCCTACAAATCAACCCTTCTCCTGACGAAATTGGAACGATCATTTCCTTGATTTAGGTCAACTTCGTACATATTGATCTCTTGAATCTTAAAAGTACTTATACAGTACAAATGTTTGGCGTTTAGACGAACGGGCATTAACCTACTCCATCATTTTCCCTTTTTGTTCTAAGTTCGTTTTTACCCACAAACAAGTAGCTATGATGACGGTTGTTAACCCCTTTGTAGAGGAATATTATTGGCTTATGTGATTGGTTGATATACAATCCAAATTATATTGGATTTCTATTTCTTGAATAACGCAATGTTTGGATCCAAGATTTAAAACCTTAAAATTGCAAGCCTGAAAATTAGGTACAGGTTGGTTTAGTCATAGTTATAAAGATAAATATGATCGTTGTAAGAGCAATTTAAGGGTATTATACCCTGACTATAGGATTTGTTCAACAATGTTCGAGTCTTCTTATATAATACATTTAGAGTGGTAGTCCTTGAAGGACTAGTATTGCATTCACACAAGAAATGTGGTTGGAGAACATATTCAAATTTGCAATCCTTGAACGTTTCAAATTATATTTAGGCAGCCACATGTTCTATTATGTCAGGTTTAACAATCCTTTATGTGTTAATCAATTTTGGTAAAAGCCACACCTTTACAGGTTTCTTGAAGAGTCTTTATTATGATTAAAAGTCTATTTTGATGGTTGCTTTTCTGTAATACTCATATAGTTGAGTTAGCATTCATAAAGACGCCAATAGTTGTACTATTTTCCATTCGTTTCAGGTTTTTGTCCCATGTGGTTTTCCTGACAAGGTTTAACGAGACAACATATCGGCAACGTTGAATTTTCATTCAAAGATGTTGATATTGTGCTCTTTTTCCTTCATCCAAATTTTCTCTCATTAGGTTTTACTCGCAAGGTTTTAGTGAGACAAATTATTCAACATGGTGTGGTCATTCAAGGGGGAAATGCATAGTTTCGGTTGTTTAGTGGATGCCCATATTTGATTAGGAAAAATAAACATAACCATCCCTAGGAATTCGGATGTCCTTATGAACAACATAAGGTATACATATGATCACAAATACGGATTTTATTCACTTATGGTAACGTAACTGTATCTTGACACTTTGTTGAAGAAACTACATCAACTACTTCTGCAAATCATCTCGAGTAGCTGACAATATATGAAACAAGTTCTGAATGTGTTAAAGAATTATGCAAACTCAGCAAGAGTATATTCACGAAAGTATTGCAATCTTATCAAGTTCGTTCATCGAAAATGGAAAGTCTCGACTCAAAGATTTGCAAGCCAAGACTTGATTGAAAGTACTTATCAGGGGAAGCGTCACCATCAACGACCAATTTACCGGACTATCGAGTTTTACTTCCTTTTTTTTATCAAGGTTTTGTCCCCATGTGTTTTTCTTGTCAATGTTTTAACGAGGCAACATATATGTGTCCAACACTGTCTTAAGTCTTAATTTACATGCTATGGATTTCCATAATTTTTTTTTTTTTTGAGTTTTTCTGATATGTTTGTAATTTTAGATAGGGTGGTCATCAAGGGGAGTGTTATAAACCTTAATTTATTTATTAAAGATGCCCTTGTGTCTAATATTAAGGTTTCATATACATGGGTACCAAGTCTTCTGTCATTATAAATAGAAACATAAATTCTTGTAATTCGACGTACATTAATGATATTTCTCTCTTCTCATTTGTCTTTATTTTGTGTCTCTTTATTTATTCATAACACTTAATATTTATTGTTATTACCACGTATCTATATTATTGGCTAACCCGAAGAATCCAAGATACATCGTGATTCGTCCATGGATAACACTTTTATGGGTTCTACGGGTTTAATAAGCAATTCGGGTACGACATTTCTAGCTCGAGCTTAGCCTGGCCAAGCTTTCAAACCGACCAACCCGACCAAGCCCCACCCTACAATGAGGCATCCCCAAGAGTCCAATAACCATCGTACATTGAACGGCCCATGTGAAAAGAACAACTCAACAGAAAAAGGAGAAAAGTTTTGGCATCCAGTTCTCAATCTCAAACGCTTTTGTACGTGGGGAATAAAGTGAATATATATTCTGCTTCAACTCACCACCATTTCAATTATCATGCCCTTAGTTCTTAGTTAAACTCAGGCATCCTGCAGCAACTAACAATCAATATATACCCACTAGTACTGCTGCTACTACGAGCATTGGTGAAAATAGCAGGTGGAAGACAAATATGCAATGGATGTGGGATACAACTAGCCGTACCTCCATCAGCTCAAACCATTCGGTGCTCAATCTGTCAGACCGTCACATCAGTACAACCGATCAGTTACTCATATGTTCAAACAACTACTAACCATGATCCGGTACGTCAAGCCACACGTTGGTTCAAAGGCGTGCTTAACAATGTTTCGAACACAATTGATTCAGTAGTCGTTTCTTCCATTAGTAACTCGAGTTCAACTCGTCCCAGTACTTACTCGTATTATCTTCCTATTCAGCGGCCACTTGCGTTTCCACCAGTGCATGGTAAAAAGAGGGCGCTTCTTATTGGTGTGTCTTACCGATCTAGGAGGTATGAGCTGAAGGGAAGTCTTAACGATGTCAACTGCACGAAATTTCTTTTGATTGAGAAATTAGGATATCCGAAGAATTCAATATTGGTTCTAACAGGTATATTAAACAGATTACTTATTCTTTAAATTTCTTCGTGTTTTCAACTACTCTCTCCGTTTTAAAATATCCGTCTTCTATTCCATTTTCTTCAGTTTTAAAATTGTGTCTAGCTTCTATTTAGGGTCGTATTATCTCAGTAAACTTTCAAATATACCCTTGATCTTTTATATTTATAAACTTATTTTTAATGGGATCCAGTTTAAAATCTTAAATAATATTCGTATAATTAGGAAACAATTATACTAATATCTTTATTGTTTATATTTCATTTTTTTTAAAAACAAAATGATATTTTTAATTTTAGTAATTATAAAGTATTTAATATGAGTAATTTTGGATATTACTTCGATCTCACGGAGGGAGTAATTGATAATTATGATAAATTGTACATCTGAGGACAAGCATGAGTTGGATGATATCATGAGCCCCTTATATGTGTCAAGACCGTCCGGTACTCTCGTGTAACCATATGTGATCGAAGAACAAGGTAATGGTGAAAATATTATATATATTGACCCATGATAATCGGTGAACTTATGCTTGAAATATGACTTACTTACAGAGGATGAGCGTGAATGGATCCCTACAAAGCGAAATATTCAACGGGCACTTCAGTGCTTATGGAAGGATGCAAGTCGGGCGACTCTTTGGTGTTCCATTATTCAGGTCATGGTGCTCAACAACCTAATCGTAATGGAGATGAAGTTGATGGTTTTGATGAAACTATATGTCCTGTCGATTATGAGAAAGAAGGGATGATTCTGGGCGACAAGATCAATGCTACTATAGTTAGGTCTCTCCCTAAGGGTGCAACACTTCATGCAATCATCGACGTTTGCCATAGCGGAACAGTCCTCGATCTACCTTACTTTTGTAGGATGAACCAGTTAAGCTGCCCACTTCATGTCTTTTTATTGGTCAACCGATAAAGGTTTTTGCAGTTTAATATGTTATATAGGGTATACGGGACGCTCAACCTATTTGCAAACAATGTGAAACAATTTCTTACTCATTTATATTGCTGAATGGGTTTGCACATGAATGGATACTATACTTGGGAGGATCACAGTCCTCCATCCTTTTCTATAAAGGAACAAGTGGTGGGTTGGCGTTATGTTTCAGTGCTTGTGATGATCATCAAACCTCTGCAGATACTTCTGTAAGTAAATATGTTTCTCTAGACAAGTTCTACAAATACTATTTAGAATCGCTGATCTAGATGAGATTTATTTTAAGCATCTCCCAAAAAACTTGCAGATAAGAAATTGCTTGGATTGAGCCTAGTTTTGAACACTTGTTCCTATTGAATACAGGCTCTTTCTGGTATTGCAACGACTGGTGCTATGACATATAGTTTCATACAAGCTGTTCAGAGCGCACCGGGACTTACATATGGTGCCCTACTTATCGCTATGAGAACTGCAATACGCGAGCCTAAAACTGGGATACGTTTTAACAGCCCAATTACATCTGTCTTAAGGAAAATGTTCCACATTGGTTTATCACAGGTGCTTACTCTCTGCATCTCCTATTTCAGTTGTAAAACGTTTTTTAGTATGCAAATTATGGTTGCAAAAAGTAAAAACTAAGCTAATTTCATTTTGTTTTACCTTTGTGTGGATGGAATTTGCAGGTACCTCAATTGTCGTCTTCAGAGAAGTTTGACATTTACAGCAAACAAGTTGTTCTATAGTTAAAGATAATAATCCACACAACCTTGCAATTTTTCTTAAACAAACATTATAAATTCATAACAAGCCTGTAATTGGCGTTTATAATTAATTGCACTATTTCTGTTTCATAACTAACTTGAAAGTGTGATTCTTGTAATTATGTCTTATTGGCACACCATCACCAACAGCTGGCATACATCAAGTGGAGCTACTCGAGTCCCTATCATCAACAGCTAAGCATACAGCTGTCCAGTACATTTTACTGATCATAATTGTCACTGTACTCTTTGCATTTCTGTATATAAACCAATGTAAAAATTCGATAATAAACAAATGAAGATTGAGAAGAACGTTTAGTTTTCGTTACTTTCTTCTGTAAATTCTTATGAATTGAATATTCATCATGGTATCAGAGCTCAGTCCTCCTTGGGAAAATATTAAGAAGAAAATGAATTCTCCAAATTAATTTTCTTTTTTGTAAATCAATTCAAACTTAGTCAAGTTTTTTTTAATGAATTCTTCATTGGAATAGGTTATTCTTCATTCGATCAGTGGTGATCAGTGGTGCATTTAATGCGATTCTTGGTAAGAATCAATTTCATCATCAATCTGTTCAATGTTCACTGATTTTCTCTGCTTGAAAAAATAAGAAATCAACAATCGATGCAAAATTAATGTTCAACAGTCGATGCATCCACAGCTTTAACTCTCTTCAGTCGAGGTAGCAGAAGCGTGGCCGACAGCGGAGGAGAAGCGTGGTAGACAACACAATTGATAGCATTAAATTCTCTCTTTAATTTTCAGCAGTAAGTGCAGACGCGTGGTCGAAGCTTTAATTGATCATCTGTAAACTTCAAAAAGCTATTTCTATATTCTTTACTATAAAACGAGACTCAACAACAAAAGGTGATTTTTCTTCGGTTTCAATTTTCTCTGTTCAGTTCTTGATGTTCTTCTATCATCAAGATTCAAAATCTTTCTCTGCTTCGACATTCAAGTTCCTTACTGATCTTAAAAATACAAACTAGATATATGGTTTTCTAGTATTAAGAAGATTAAATCTGATCTTAATATTTTTACACCAGAATTTTTTTGTTTGTAGTGATCTAGATCATCTCTGAGTTTCTCTCATAAATCGAGAATCAAATCAAAGATTTTCTTCTGTTTTCAAATTCTCTTCGAGTTTTCTGGTCATAAAAGAAATCGTTAAATATCATCAATCAATCACATCTAAACTTCTTATCAAGTTTCTTACTGATTCTAGAAATTTTTATTTCAAGAGTGATTCTTCATTTTCTTCTGCGTTTCTATTGTTCTTCATGATTACGGAATTTCCTGCTGTTGAAACTATGGAAAATCAAAATCCTAATCTTCTTTCAAAGCTTCTGATTAATCAACTTACAAACTTAGTGCATCTAAAGTTAAAGGAAGACAATTACCTAACCTGGAAGAATCTTCTAAAACCAGTCATTCAGAGGTACAAGTTGCACAAATATCTGAATGGATCTTGTAGATGTCCTACTCAGTATACGATTCCAAGAAATCAGCAGATTGATATCGAAAATCCATTGTACACCGAATGGATGGACGAAGACTCTGCAATCACTATGTGGATTAATTCCACCATCTCGGATTCGGTGATCCCTTATTTTTCAAGATCTGAGTCATCTGCTGTTCTATGGAAGACAATAGAAGAAAGATTTGGAAAATCATCTTCTACCCATTCAACTCAACTTCGTACACAACTTCTTTCAATAACACAAGGAACAAAATCGATCTCTACTCTCATCAGTGAGATTAAATTTCTTTCAGATCAACTAGCTGCTGCTGGAGAGATTGTTTCGGACAAAGAACTAGTTGTAATTACTCTGAAAGCATTGAATGAGGAATATATTCCATTTGCCACATCTATACGTCATATGAACCCACCTGTATCCTGCATTGAACTGCATAATAACCTGCAAAGTGAGGAGACTGTCATTCAAGAAAGACTGAAGCAGCACAAAGAGGATCACAGTGCAAAAGCGTTTTATACAAACACAAGCAGAGGATTTCCAAGAAATACTTACTCTAACTCTAGAGGTTCTTACAGAGGTGCAAATAGAGGTTACTATCATGGCAGAATTCCTAATCATTCCATTTTCTCAAGAACCAACACTGGAAGGGGTCACTCAACAGCTGACAAACCTACTTGTCAGATATGAAATGTTCCAGACCATATTGCTACAACATGCACACAAAGATTAAATTTCACATAACTTGGGAAGGCAACCACCATCCAATCTAAGTGCTATGTTGCTGCAGCGGACATTTTTGAGGAAGAGGAATGGTTGGCCAATAGCGGAGCTACTCATCACATCGCATCGGACAACAAAATATTACAAGAATCTACACCATATGAAGGTCCAGAGACAATCCAAACAGCAAGTGGAGAAGGTATGCTCATCACCCACAAAGGAAATTCAAGTAAGCTGGCTAACACCCATTCTTTTGACCTTAATGAAATTCTTATAGTTCTTGAAGCCTCTCACAATCTCCTTTCCATTCATAAATTCACATCTGACAATAATGTTTCCTTAACTCTTGATTCCGCTGGCTTCTCTGTGAAGGATCAGAACTCTGGGAATCTTCTCTTCCAAGGTCCTCATAGAAATGGTCTATATCCAATATCATTTGGTAAGGCTTCTACAACACCTCATGCTCTTGTTTCTGCAAAGATTGATGCTACTATTTTGCATAGGCGCCTAGGACATCCTTCTTTTCAAACCATGTAGAGACTATGTTCTTTCCTAAATCTGCCTAATTCATTTAGTAAGCCTTTTACTTGTATCGATTGTAAACTCTGTAGGAGTCAAAAACAGCCATTTCGATTGTCTACTTCTTTAGCATGCAAACCACTTGAACTATTACATATTGACCTTTGGGGTCCCTTCTATGTTACTTTAGTTTCTGGTTATTTGTATTATGCTAACATTGTCGATGAATACTCAAAATTCCCTTTAGCAAATAAATCTGAGTTTAAAACAGCTTTTGTCTCTTGGATAACTAGAATAGAAAAGTTATTATCATTCTCGGTTATAACTATACAAACTGATAATGAGGGAGAATTTCTCAACAAATTTCTACATGACTACTGTGACAAAAGGGGGATCTCTCATGAGTTAACCTGTCCTCGTACACTGGAGCAGAATGGGGTAGCAGAGGTTAAACACAAACATCTTCTAGAAATAACACGAACCCTTCTCTCCCAGTCTAGTCTTCCTGATGCTTTCTGGATGGATGCACTCCACACAGCACAACCAAATCACTTCTTGGGTTGACATGTAAATTGAAAAATGTCAATTTTGAGTAACAGCAAAATTGGTGGACCTCACAAGCTGTGATGACATGTAAAGTGAAAAATGTCAATTTTGAGTCACCAAAAATGTCAAAATAACATTTCTCTTGCTTTAAAGATGTTCCATACTGCCTAACATCTCTTTGTTGTTCTTTTTATTTTATGATTTGTTTTGAAAGGGAACGGTGATAATTTTAATCCCGACATAACTATTATTATTATATATAAAAACTATGATTATCACAAATCAAAATATATAAAATTTGTTGTTATCATTAATCAAAACTAATTAGTATATGTGAAATTTGTTGTTATCATAAATTATGACTGTAATAAACAAGTAAATAAAATGGAAGTTTCATTATTTTTTCTTATTGTTTATTCCAAATGGAATTTTCATTTATGATCATATATTATTTTTGTGAAAATTAAAATTTTCTCTCGATCTCCCATGTTAACTGATACCCACTCCATCCTAAATATCGATATCATTATACCTAGATGAAAATGCCACAACATCTGTCCAAAAATAAAAAACAACAATAATTTGTAATAATTTGGATTATGATTCTAAAAATCATGGGGCTCATTGCAAGTTACAACTAAATCTAAATAAGACAAATAATGGATAATTCTAATGACCAAAATACTTAACTTAAAATGAGAAAAACTTTTCCAAATCAAAAACGTATTGTGATAAATGTATTTTTCCTAGTGAAACGAAGATTTCTAGAAAGAGTTTTTTTTTGGGATTATCATTTATCACAATATTTTTTAAAAAAAAGTCACGTGTTTTTTTAGTTAATTTTCTTTTTATAGTTGCTTTCTTTATTTAAATATAACGGTTATTTATGTAATCAACTTTTAAAATAATTAATTATGAGTTTGGTATACATACAATCTTAATGGTGGGTTTTTTATAAACAATAAAACAAAATTAGGCTAGATTTTTTTTCCCATTTTACATTATATCTAGAGTACCCCTAAATTAATTAGTGTAATGAGATTAATTGTCTAATTTAATGAATATTAGGGATTGATTAGATTTATGATACGATTTAACTTTACGATTTGAGAATCAAAATCAAATTAAGCCTACTGCTGGAAAAAGTTGAACTCCCAGCCGTAAGATACAAATACGACTGGCTAATTCATACAACCCAACCGTAAAATGGTGTGTACGGTTGGGTTCGTGGATAACAACTCAGTCGTAAGAGGAACTTGCGGTCAAGTTTTTTTATTAAACCCAGTCGTAGAACAAATAGTTGAGTAGTATACGGTTAGGTTTGGTGCTGGAGCCAGCCGTAGGTATGAGTTGCGGTTAGGTTCTGTGGTATACCCAACAATAAGTGACCCTGAATTTGTTTGATTTTTTCCAAATGAATTGATATTGAACACTAATACTCATTCATTGACGCTAAGAAGGAAATTTAATACTCCCCCCGTCTTAAATTATAAGTCCGGTTTGAAAAAATCGAGATTTTAAGAAGACCGTACAAATTTACAAAACTGCCCATATTAAATGTTAAGTTATTACTATAGTTAAAATTAAACACGTTTAGCATGTAGTAATATTATATATTCGGTAGTATTTGGTAAAAAAGAATGTAAGGGAAGATTGTTTCCTAATTATACAAATATCATTTTATTTTTAAAAGGAATGAAGTATAACCAAAGAAGATATTAGCGCATTTGTTTCCCAATTATATAAATGTTATTTAATATTTTAAATTAGGTCCCATTAAAATGATTTTATAATCATAAAAAATTAAGGGTATATTTGATAGTTTAATGAAAAAAAAGGATTTCTTGTTATCATCTCGTAGAGAACAAACAAACGGAGCCAACGACGAAAGAATGAAAAATCATTCCGATTTCGTATGAAGAAGTTATGGGCAAAGCGAGAAACTGAGTTTGTCGGTTCTCCGGAACTAGTGGGCAACCCATCTAGGAGCTTGAGTTTTATTATTTAGACTACCGGATCAATATAAAACACATGTATCTATTTGTAGAGACTGTATACTTAATCCTCTTGCGGAATAAAAGCAGAAATACAGTAAATTAAACTCTTATAAGCAACACAAAGACATTTTTGTTGTCTTTAACCTGTTGTACCTGAATATGACTGTCTTTCGAAAATGAAATATGTCTTGAACCTGCTCAGATAGATGGGGCCGCTGAGACGTCAATGACTCAAATAAACGATGGAGTTCATGCATTTTTGATCACCCACCGCAGAAGTACCAACAATCCAATTTTGTCACCCGCGAAGATCTGGAGAGACTCATACGACCCGTTGAATTTAAGAATATCAATAAGCGGAGGAGAAGAAACTTACAAAGATTCCCCTAGTACGAGCGAACCGGGAACAACCCAGTTTGAGAATCAGACGGCTTCTCACACCAATTGATCACACTCCCACCCCTCGCCACGATGTTCATTTAATGGTAGATAATAGAGGCATGAGAAATAACGATAAAAAGAAAATGAATATGGAGGTAGGTGATAAGCACTAAATTCATATATTTTTACCGCTTTATCTATATTTGTTAGAGCCAATTTTTATACTAGTAATTTGTTTTTATACTTTTATAGGTGGTATGCGTAAAAACCAAAGTTACGATGTGTATGTTCTTGTTGACTCATTCTGTTGCATGATTTGCTAGTCCGCATGCTGCCTGATTATCTTTTATATATATGGTTAATTGTCTGTTATGGAATTGATTGTAACTAGGTAGTTATTTCGGTTACCATGTGTGTCAAGCATCGAGGTAATCCGTGGATGCATAAACCAAAATATGGCTGCATAATTTGTTATGCATCCTTTGCGACGTCTGCATAATGTGTTATGCATACTTTTTTGGTGGATGCATAATGGTTATGTATCTAGTTTTCAAAAAAATTACCTAAAAGAACAATTACCTCATCCTTGCTTATAAATACCTGAGTAATTTTTCGGTAAATGGCCAAGTTTTTCTTCTGAAAGAGAGGGTGGGAAAATAGAATTGCAGCTTGCAAGTTGCTGGCCATTGGAATGCGACCGCATGTGAGTTAGTTTTAGTGACGCCTACTTTGACATTCAATGAACGGGGACCATAAAAGCAAGGTTATTAAATCGTCGGTAACCCAAGATACATATTATAGTCGATTTTGCACATCAATAACTGGAAAGTCGACATACAGTGAAACTTCGATAAAATAATTTGCAATACAAACTTCGATAAAATAACTTCGATAAACTTCGATTTTTCCTTACTTTTATCCTTCGACAAAGACAATGGCGAATTTTCACAGCAACATTATGAGTAGAGTGCACAGAAGAGACATCAAGGGCGAAGAAATCTTCAGTGTTGAAAAGGCACCACCCCTAGAAAAATAGATGACACAACCAGTTCTATTCACAACATCCGAGGCACAGAGGATGGGTTTCTAACGAATTAACTTCTTTATGGACATCATTCGGTTTGGGGAACAGTTCTTAAAGATAATCTCTTATAATGTAGAGGCACATATGTAAATTCCCAAGTGAGGGACCTTTATAAGAGTCAAAGGTAAACCACGACGATATTTCTTCTTATTATTATTTTTTTAAAGCATCTTTATTTTACATTGAAAGACTCTCGATTCCATGATTTTCTTTTTTAAAGCATGAAGTGCAAAATCAAGAGAGCATAAAATTATATTTAAGAATATCTTTATTCTCTAGTAACTGCAAAAAGTTATTATAATTAATAATAGTTACCACTTAATTATGAAATATGGTTTCATTTGCTGTCCCAGTGATGGGGTTTCGCTCATCATGCTCAAAACACTCCCAAAATATTGATTCATGGCTCAAAAAGTCGGGTTTGGGACTGGGACCTCGTGCCCAGCCCTCAGAGCCAATCCTTTTCCCGAGGTTACAGATCCATTTTGCCGTCTTCCCTTGCCTACATTGTTCCATCGACTAGAGGATGATCACCTTGGAGACCTGATGCGGTTTCCTCCAAGAGTTGGATCTTGTCAAACTTGAAGTCAAAGTCAACTCTAGCGTTCAGATATTCGATTGGTGCAGTTTTCATCGCATTGCCATCCTACGCAACAACACCACTCGGAACATCCCTCAACACTCATCTTAGTGTTGTGGCGGCACTGTTACCTCAACACTCATCTTAGTGTTCTGACGACACTAGTAATAAGAAGAATTCGATCCACAGAGAGATATGGGTTGTTAAATGTATTTGAAAATTTATGTATTACGGGGGGTTATTGTTGTTTAAAACTAATTTAAATTAAAGAAAACTAAATTGAAACTGTTTAAGAAAATATCAGAAGAAATAGTAGGTTAAGGAATTCGCCGTCTATCACTACACATGTTACTCAATTAAGCATTAATATTTTCATCACTCTCTCATGTTACCAATAACCCTAAGTATCCCAAATCGGTGTCAACACTTAGTTACGTCTCCAACAATCAACAAATATTGCAATCACTAATATATGAATTCTTTTTCAACAAGCAACCTAATACTTTACACTAAGAGATTCAATTTGAGAAAAGCCTTAAATTCTATGAAATGGGTTATTCATAAATACTATAAACACAATCATGGTATATTCAACCTAAGTCAAGTTTTACTTGTGATTTCCTTCACGATTCACACCGCTTGTAGTCATAAATTACTACTAATTACTAATACTCTTGATAAAATTACCTAAGACTTCTAATTAGTTATAGATAAGTTATTAATATATTTAATTCGTGACTTTAATATGAAGAATAACTAATCGTATTACATGAACACAATCATGTAATTATGCGTAGTAAAACATGAGCGATAAATACGAGAGTAAATGAATAAAAATCAATGCATTAATCAAAATAACATTTTTGTGATTTTAGGTTATATCCCTAACCAATTAAATAAATTAGCTACTCATAATAGAATTGATAACAATGAAATCTGAGAAAAAATAGAAAGCAAACTATAAATGAAGAAGAGCTTGAGCCGGATTCGCCACAAAATCGAGCTACTTGTGCATAAATTGGCTTTTAAGCTTCTGAAGTTCTGTGGGGACTTTCTTCCAACAGTTTACGTGTGTCAAAACGAGGGTGAGAGCATGCCTTCTGGTGGTAATTCGAACCCCTATTTATAGGTTTTCTTCCCTGCAATTTCGAATTTGATAATCACATAACAATCTTGAACCGCCACAAACACTTAAACACGTTTTAATCTTCACCATTCATCTTCAAAATCAACGATAAGTACCCACCTTGGTGACTGTTTTTCCGGCTAAAAGTTCATTCCAATTCCAAAAAAAACTCTCAAAATCTCTGAATTGTCGCTCAAGTATTCGAATTCATTACTCAACCATGTTCCCTGGACACCTAACTTCTTACCAGCACCTCTTAATCCTCTCAATCCATCCAAAAATCGATGACATGAATCCGTGTTCTTCACTATACTTTCGGTCAGGTTCTGGAGTTTTAAAGTATATCAAACTCCTATCTTTCCTGCTTTATCTCGAGTCAGAAACACCTCTTCTTAGCTCCCCTCCGTTAATATATAATAATCACCACAACTCAAGATAATCCTATTGAACCATCTATTTTAGCTGTAACCATTAAACCAACCATCAACAACCTCTTCTACACTGTCATCAACTGCCACTCTAACCCATCGACTCACAGACTTCAATCATGTCCCTTATCCTCTTCTTCAAGCTCAGATACTAGCAGCACACCCATCTTTATATCCGAACACCAGCTCCATACTCGACCACCACATACCTTATTTCACTCCAACATATAATCTATCACAGACATAATCAAGCTCAACAGCAAACTCGAGCTTTCCTCCCTTTTTTAACTCACAACGTCATCTTCTAACCTTTTCCATTGCTACAATTTCCACCAGGTTCGTCATTGTTCAACTCCGACTCTTCTCAACCTATCACCATCACCTTTCATGATCAATCATGATCCGGCACCATCAATTCTCCATCTCAAAACAAAAGCGACCTATTAGTTTTCTCTCTGCTTTATATTCCATCTTCGTTGTTGCCATCAAACCATCTTCTCACTAACCCATTTTTTCAGAGTTTCATCTCCATGTTTTATGGTAGCAACTTAAATCATTGAGACTATTAAGGAGAAAAAGGTAGCCCTTAGTCTATAAATATTTGAATTTAATTTGCCCCCTTATAATTTCAGCGTCTGTCTTTAGTAATACTTGAATTTCAGCTTCCCCCAAGTAAAATACCCGACTGTATTTAGCAGTTCCTTTGAACGTGTCTTCCTCTTAACGTACGATGGAGAGCCAATAGTAGTTTCTCTTGAAATGACCATTTTGCCCATAATTCTCGTTTTGCTTATAACTTCTTTATACAACCTCAGAATGACCTCGTTCTTTCGTCGTTGGTTTCGTAATTCAATTCTTTCGTCGTTGGCTTCGTAATTCAATTCTTCCCTTGTAAAGCTCAATTTCACTTATTTCAGAGATGTATGCTGACCAAAGACATAAACTACAAAACTAATAATAATATAAGATAATTCACACACAAGCTAGCAAATGAGTGTAAGAAACTGGTACTAAAAATAAATAATTATGCACTTATCAAATTCCCCCACACTTGTTTTTTGCTAGTCCTCGATCAAACTAAAAATCTAAACTAATCTAAAATACAGCAACTCCTTTTCGTTGAGGATACGGTCACACTTAGCATGTGTAACAAGCTTTTAAACCCCTAGTTGTTCCTAATGGACGAGTTATAGTCTCGTGAGGGTTTACTAGAGATTTACCCACAAAACCTACTCCAACCTTCAAATATACCAAAACATATGTATCCAAAGAGCTAAGAGGACATAAATATTTTGCACATTAATAATAAGAAGTTATTTGTAGAACATTATTCTGATGCGTAACTCTTGAGTTAGGAGAAAACCACCATACGAAAGAATTCAGCTCGATAGTGATCGAATGTTTCGACTTCTACCTCACCAATAAGATTTTATGAAATTGCATTCATAAGACGCACTTTATGGTTCTCATGTGTACAGGCAGGAATGAAGATAAAATCCTGCACAAGTTGAATGGTGGGAAGGAAAAGGAACCTTCCGAATTATATGAAGATGTTATACCATAGAAACGTGGGACGAAAAAAGACCTTTTTTTTCCTGATGACCTCTAAAAAAGGAAATCAACCACTATGTAAGGATAGGAATGCTTACTTACCTTCTCACCCGATCTATAATCAACACCAATCTTACAGCATCCAATAGAAATGTTTTCCTTCTTCGGTCATCAACTGTTGATGATGAACTCTTGAACTTCGTAGAACTTTAACAAATTGTAACTTTTTTTCCTTAATTTCTTGTTGCTTGAAACTTCTTTATAAATTTCTTCTTCTCCATGGCCTTATCTAATGAAATAACAGACTAATTATAGAATTTAAACACAATATTTTTTTAGAGGCATAATTATGCGCATATACTTAACTCTATAAAAAAATATGGGATATTGTGTCTCTACTTATATTCCGCAAGCGAATTAAGAGTACATTGTAAACTGTTCTTGCAGCCTCCTCAATATAATAATATTTATGCCATATCGAACTAGTCTCAAGTCGTATAAATTCCATGGCTGAGTTCCTTGAACTTGCCTCAAATGCGCATCGATGTTCCAGTAACATATATCAAATAAGGGTAATGCTTAAACACCGAAATACATTCTAGCTTAACGCTTCATTCGCAACGAATGCTTCTCAAATTGTTCTGCTGAGCTCAAATATGCTACTTTAGCACTTTTCTTAAAAGCCACGAATAATGCTCCACTCCTCTTAGGCGCCCCACAATCAAGAAGAAATTCCCTAAAAGACGCATTGAACCTCTGATCCAGGCTAACCCTAGCCTTTCCTCCTATCAATGCCAAGTTAGCATTAGCTATTTGGCTTAACACCATGATGGCTGTAGTTAGCCACCTTAGCGCTAAAAGCGCTAACTTTTCTGGTGCTAACCCAAGTGCCAAAGGCGCCAACTCCTCTCGGCCAAGCACCTTGGACAGCACTGACACGCCACAAACCCTAGCACGTCCCTGGACCCAACTGACGCGTCCTCGAGTAACGAATAGAGATCCTCAGAGCCTTGGCTTCCTCCGCGTACTAGTTCTGGCGGGTATTTAGTGTCTTGGATTCTATATGTCCATCTCCTATGCGTCCTTGGCTTCCTCCGCGTCCTAGCTCCGGCGCATCCCATGCCCTCCTTGGCTTCTCAGCGTCTCAACTCCTCAGCATCCTTGGCTCCAGTGCGTCCAAGGCCAATGCGTCTCTGCAAGCCATGCCCGATGCGCCCATCCAAGACTAGCACGTCTCCTAATGGTAAATGCACCCTAGTCAAATCCTAGCGCGTCCCTAGCTAGAACGATACGTCCCTAGCCATACTTAGCGACTTATCCACTAGTGCATTGACTTTAATGCTAACTATTCTATCCAATTGAAGTAGCTAACTATGCATATTGGTCTTACTCCCAAGACGTTAGCACATTGGCCTTTTATACTGAAAGAGCTAGCACATCATTATTTACGCTAGGTAGCTAGTACTAGCTTAGCTAGCTACTTCCCTCAGAAATACGCCTTTCTTCTCAATATTGGTATACTGTCAAATATTATATGAATTCTAGTAGGTCTCCTTGCTCAAGAAGCCTTCTACAACATCTGGCCTCAAATGCCTCTCAGACTTACGATAAGTCACTTTTTAGCTAATACTTAGCCATTTAATATGCCATGTTACTTTCAAGCAAG
Organism: Papaver californicum; assembly: GCA_023531435.1. Taxonomy (NCBI): domain Eukaryota; kingdom Viridiplantae; phylum Streptophyta; class Magnoliopsida; order Ranunculales; family Papaveraceae; genus Papaver; species Papaver californicum. Next base: position 11,004,820 of record JAJJMC010029624.1, read on the forward strand.
TACATGACCAATGAATTTCCCAGACTCGACACTAATCAGTCTGATTGACAATCCAGTGAGTTGCACAACTTGTCTCACTGACTTAGCAAGTCATTTGACTTGACTTGACTTAATCAAAACAATAGTGGCTTATGATTCCACTATTTTTACGAGATTTCAAATACAACACATGGTGGGATTCTCATTGGGGTATTGGTCTGGCGGTCTATGACAATCGTGGGTGGTGGAACCACCTTCACGAGAAAGAAGGTAACAAGGAGTGGATGGTAACAAAGCAGTTGAGAAGATGAGGAGTAGTTGTCTGAAAGGTCTTCCTTACTTTCGGACACCATCCCACTATAATCTCCACAATCATCACTTCTCCACCTCTCCCTAACTTTTACGATTTACGGGAAATCAATGTGTCTCATTCAAACTATAAATAGATAATTCTCATCCATTCAAAAAACAAGACAATTAGTCAGGAGAAACTAAAACACACAAAAATAACGATTCATCTCAGAGATAATCCTTTCTCCTATATACACTACTCATCACACTGATATTTCTCAACCTTTTTTGCTTCCCTCCCCTAAGAATACCCTAATCCTTTCTATATTTGTAATCGAAGTAGAACGTGAACGACCATTTCTTGGTTTAGGCTTTTCCTGTTCGAGTTTGATCTCTTGAACCTACTTGAAAGTACGATTTTACCGTACATTTGTTTTCACCCTAAAACAATATTAAACACAAATCAATTTAAGAACTGAACAAACATTGGATATGCAATACAAACATTACCTAGGGAAGGCTAACATTCCTCACAATTTCCATCTGGTTTCACCTGAACGCTTTAGTGAAATATGAAACTCCAAAGTCTAGAAACTTGTGAACAATTCAGGATGACACTAACCATTCTAGGTAGATGGAAACTTAGCTCTTTGGCAATAGAAATTGGTGTGCCCAGTTAAATGGTATATTCATAAAAGGATAGAGTTCAAGTGTTAGAAATAACATGATAGTCGTCACCATATCTCAGAGTCTATCTCGTCCATATCACCTTCTGTTTTTATTTTTGTAATTTTTTGTGTTTCTCTAAGTGATTTGGTGGGGCACCAATAACGAATTGTTATCGCCGCCAGGATGGAGTAGAGTGTTTGAGATTAATTAGACTATTATTTTTTATTCTTAAAAAAAAATCGAGTATTGACACTTTGGTAACAATATGTGTGTGTTCTCCCTGTCTCTGTCGCCTAAGAATGCATGGAACGCAGGATCCATGAGAACTATCATGTAAGATGCTGATAAGGAGCATGCGCTTGGATTCATTTGATCAATTCATTTTGTCAGTACATTTAAGAAAATAATAAATAATTGTTTTATTTTCAATAAATTGATCGTTGGGACCCTTGTATATACCAGCTGAGTCGATATTAGTATAATGAGTAAGACCAGTGGGAGCGTATCTCAATCCATTAGGATTCATCCTGGCACTAACCTTCAGACAGATATGGGAAACACCGTTCACCTTAGTCAACACGCGTAAACTTTATTTTGTCTATATCCATCTTCTAAATCTTTTCATGTGATTGAACTTTGATAGATTCTGAGTATCTTGGTTGAACGACTATCTAAGTAGAGATTTGTTTTCTTATATTTAAATTTTAGTATGCTGAGTGCAAATTCGTGTACAACAATTAGACTCATATAGAGTAATGATTCACATAGCTGAAGAATTTAGTATGCCAACTTAATAGCTTGTTTAGTGTTTCCCATCAATCGTTCACAGGTAGCTAAGGTTTGGAGTATAGGTTTTGTGGGTATACCTGTTGTAAACCCTCACGAGACTAAAACTCGTCCGATAGGGACACCTATGGGTTCAAAGGCTTGTTGCACATGCTAAGTCCAATCGCGATGCCTGCGAAAGTGAGTTAGGATTTTTATTTTATTTTTAGATTAGATTTTCTCGAGGACTAGTAAATAATAAGTTTGAGGGTATTTGATAGATACATTTTTGTGTCTAGTTTGTTCCTAATTCTCTGTATTATTAGTGCTCGATTTTATACTTATTGTGTGATTTTATGTGTTTGTAGGTATTTTTGGGAAATAAACATTTGTGGAAAAATTGGGTCAAAAATTTGATAAATGCACCCCTCTTTTGGATTAGGGAGACCCTCATTTTTGGTTCAAAATTGAAATTGGCGGGAAACCAATTCTTCACGTTTGAGAGTTATTGAGGTGTTTTAAGACCGAGATTTTTGGGAAAAAAGAGTAGTTGATATCACAACATGAAGACATAACTAAAACACGTCAATCAGAGGTTTCTAGAAGTGAAAAATGGTTGGAAATTCCAAGTTTTTGCCAGAAAAGAGTTCCCTCTGTGTTTTGGATAATTGAGAATTTGAGTTGGTATAAGATTATGTTTTGGGTCCTTATCGACTTAGGAAGACTAGTTAGGGTTTGCTAAGCCTATATAAAGCAAAAGGAAGGAAGAAAAAGGCATACAGAGCCAGGGAAAAAAATCAGGGAGAAAACCCCCAAGCTTCAATCGAAAGAAATCAGAGATTCCCTCGATATTTGAGGGCTCTGTTGTATACAAAAAGGTTGTATCAAGTACAAAAAAGATTGAGAGAGGTTGGGTTAAGCTCAGTAAGATAAATAGAAGAATAAAAATCTTCACATGAAAAGTTCTCTGCTGCTGCTGCTGAAGAACACGAAGAACAAAGAAAAGGAAATGATTTCTTCAACCGTTCTGCAACGTTTATTTTGAGCTTTGTAACGTTTATCTTCAGCTACAATGGTTTCTTCAACCCATATGCAACGGATATCTTAGCTTTGCAACATTTATCTTCAAGCTCTATTGCAACAGTTAATCTGTAACGCCCAGAGAACGTTGCAGATTTCCTATTTTATTATTTTTAGTTTATTTTCTTCTTCTCAAGCACTCTTGAACCATGAATAATTTTTTTGAGAGTGTGTACATCATGAGGAGCTAAACCCAACCACTGAGACAATGGAGGAAGCCATATTTCATGAATGAATGGAAACTATTTTTGATTCTTAATGACTTTTGCATTAATTTTTAATTGATTTATGATTTTTCTTAATTAGTTGTGATTTTGTTTAATGGTGTATGATGGGACTTAAGAGCTTTTGATGCGCCATGCATGTGATTTATAACTAATGTTTTAGAAATTTACATTTGACAAAGAAATAGAGTCAATAAAAGAGCTATAATTGTTAAAGAATCATTGTACAAATCATTCAGAAATTATTTTGGTGGAATCCTGAGTTCCAGTTCTTCCCAATATTGTTAAAATCTTTTACTTATTTTCTAGTTTAAATCAGAATTAGGTCTAAAACGAATCTTCACAAGGCTCAGCGAACGAACTATTTTACCACTTTTCTAAAACGATCACTTAGCTCTCAGATGACTCAAAATTGTCTTTCTTGCCATTGATGGAACAGCCATTGCACCATCTTTATCGTTCTTCCTTTTGTTGCCAAACTCATCCTCTCCCTTCTTCCTTTCTCCGGCTCCAACCTCAAACCCTTCTTGGGCTTGAGTCTTGTCCCATCCAAGACATTCTTCAACTAACTTAAAAATTTCTTCAAAAGAAAGAGAGTTGTCGAAACCCTCATGCACGACTTTTCCATCAACTAACAAGCCTGTAATTTGGAGAGCATCGTCCGGAGTGATAGTCATTTCGCCTACCGGAAGATGAAAGTATTTGTCTCGGGAAAATACCTCTCCCTGAAAGAGCAAACTGTAACCATATTATACTGCTTCTGCGCAGTGACTATTGCAGGCCATAATCTGGAAGCCTGTACAAGGAATACCACCACATCGCTCTCGTTATCCAATGGCCAGAAACTCGCCATGTGGTGTTTGAGTTCGGGACCGTTGTGCTATGATCCTACATAAACAATAAAATAAGCTTTAATAATAATATATACAGATTTATCTTTAGATTAAATTAGATTAGATTAGATTATTACCAAAGCCGAACAGACCGTTGTCGTCCATGAATGTTGGTAACCAAATAAGACGAAAGATCTATCCCTTAGATCACCCCAAGGTCTTCCATTTTCCTTTCCGGGCAAAAGAGCCATGTTATCAATCACTTGTTTTGCTGTAGAGAGCTGGTGGTTTTTTCTCATTCTCTTTTTATTTCCCTTTGGCATCAGAGGGACCAACTAATGGAACAACACTTGTATCGCCCCTATGTTCTTCCACAATCTCAGGTTGTTGTTTTTGTTGTTGAGAAAGCACAAGTGCACGTTCAGTTACCTTTTCTATTGGTTCACTAATAACCAGTGCACCTTTCTTCCTTTTGTCTGCACCTAATTTTTCTTGTGACGAGGGGTTGGAGTGGGGTCAGCTCGTGGTGTTACCTCTTGCGTTTTTTTATTCTTCTTGTCCTTCCATGGACTAAGACAAATTAAAAAGGCATGATCAATACATATAACAAGAAAACATAGCTAAAAAAAAGAAAATCCAAAAAATTGACACTTCAAAACAGGAAATTCAGGGTCATTTACGGCTGGGAAATGCTACTTACGGTTCAGTCGAAAATGTTTACGACTGGATTTTCCAAGCACTGACCTAGCCGTAAACCATTAAAAAAAATTCAACACAAACCGAAGGTCAGTTACAGCTAGGAAATGCTATTTACGGTCAGGTCGAGTTTTTCTACGGTTGGATTTTCCAAGCTAGGACCTAGCCGTAAAATAAACAAAAAAATTTAACCCCAAACTCAGGGTCACTTACTTCCAGGAGTTCCAACATACTGCTGGGTTTTCAAATTTTGTCCTACACCTTTACTACATTGTTTACGGTTAGGAATGTTAAATTTCCTAACCGTAATGAAAATAGTTAAAGTGTTTACGGCTGGGGAGGCTGGGAATTCATACCTTCTTCATACCTTCCGTAAAAGGGAAAAGTTTAATTTTACGGCTGGGAGTTCATCTTTTCCCAGCCGTATATATGTATTTACGGCTTAGAGTTCATCTTTTCTCAATTGTAGGCAGTTACGAAACTGATTTTTTAAACCCTAAATCTAACAAATGTAACCTAATTAACCAATAAAATTGATAGAAAAATGATGGATTTTTCGATTCGTACCTTAAATGAGCCATTCTGGTGGATTAACAGGTTGTTGATCTTCTTCTTCCCTCGTCGATTGATGTTGCAGCTCTTCGGGTTTTTCTTCACTAGTCGATGGATCGACTGATTGTCTTCTTATTTGTAGATCATTCCCTTTACTCACTTTCTTAGACCTTATCTTGTTTTATAGAAAGAGTTTAATCGTCGATGAAATATTTGGAAAATCGACGATTAATCGTCGTCGTTTGAAGAGGGAAAATGGAAAAGATGAAAGGGATACACCCAATGTAGTCCATACGGGATTTTGGTTCGTACCGGTCGAGGGCGATACACTGGTACGCCGGTATACCGGGGAAATTTCGGTTTCAAATATCGGCGAAATATCGGTCCATATATTTTATACCTATAATTTTATGAAAAAAATACTAGTTCACATTTTATAACTATAAATATATTTTAACACGTTATAACAAATGTTTTTTCACAAAGTTTAGAAAGAAAAGCTAGTACTCATCCAAAATATATAGATCCATAGATTCCATACAAAGTTCAAACTGGAAACACAAGAGAAACAGGAACAACTTCAAAGTTCATCGTCTAAAATGCTAATTAAACAAGGATATTACAATTTTAATCAAGATCATTAGATTAATTATAGATATTATCATATGCATATACAATTCTAAAATACTATAAAAAATATGAGTAACAATTGAAAACCCTAAAACAAGGATAATTTTTTTTTTCAAATCAAAATAAAAATAAAAATCGGTAACCGGTACGGTCCATACCGGCCGATTTTTTCGGTCAAATACCATTCACCGGTATACTGGATTTGGTCTCGCTTGCACTCTAAAACCGATAAAACCGGCGATATACCGGCCGGTATAGACTACATTGGATACAGCTAGAAAGAAAATAGGAAATAAAAAATTTAATTAGGTTTAATATTTTTTTATTAAATTTAAGATAGTTATTGAGAGAGAATATTTTTAATATTTAACATAACTATCGGATCATCTCACATTCTCATTCTGGACATATTAATCCACTACAACCATCCTTAACAAAAGTCCATATCTCTAATAATAGGGTTCATGATATTTTTAGCTGTCACTGGAGTTTTAAATTCCTCGAATGTTCCCATGAGTTGAACTTGTCTTCATTGGATTGAATCATGAAACATGATAAGTTGTCTCCTAGCATGAAAGATAAAAACAATCCTAGTGCCTAGTTTCTTTTATGTATTTAGACATTCTACATATACTCAGTGGATAAGTAGGCATGTGGGAGAATCTCATCAAAACTACAGACCACCGTTTTGATAAAATCAAGTAGAGACAAAAACAAATTAGTCCCCACCACCGAGCACTACTAAAAGTTCTCCCTTTTCCAACCAACATATCACTCCATCTCAACACAAGTTTAATGATTATCAATTGCAAAAGATAAAAGGTTCTTCTGATTTTCTCCCACTTCCATATTAAATGGTCAAAGCTGTATTGGGGTAGCAACCTTATTGTGTACCACCTCAAAATTTCTAGGGCTCATAACAAAATGGATTATTACCATCTAGTGGCATTTTCGAACTGAAAATGAAGAGCATTTGAAAAGCAGCCAACTAACTCTGTACCTTGGCGAGGAAAACGCGATAGAGGGAATTTAGTAGAAGTAGAAACGGGTGAGTTATAATACTTCCTGAAAGGAATACAACATCTTTACATCTGAACCGTCAAATATTCCGCTATCAGTTAATTAATCTTAAGAAATCTGACAGTAATAATAAAAAAAAGTTAACCTCGGGATGAGTAAAACAGTTCCTATACTGTATATTATATCCAATAATTGAAAGGTACATACACTCCGGAAAAACCTTCCTCTTCCTCTTCCTCTTCCTCTCTACTCAAGTGGGACAGTAGTGTGTTTTATTCTTGTTCCAGACTCCAGACAGACATATAAATAGAAATCCCTTTTCCAGAATATAATAAATATGAAAAATTAATAAACAACCTTTTCTTTCTCAGAAGCAGATCTCTTAGTAGAGGTGAATTTTCTCTCATTCTTTTCACTTTGATTATGTTAATTGTATTTTTGTTCTTCCTTTGATCTTGGGTTGTTGAACTGAATTTATTACTTTTTTTATAAAGAAATTGTTTCTGGTGTAAAAGTTTTTGGTGGTTAGCTAGTTTAATGAATTTTGAAAATTATTATTAGGTTTAATTTGGGCCCTTTTTTTGTGTTGTTTTAGATGCCTTGTATTGGTGTACTTAATTTTCACTATGGAAATGATTGATTGGTTTAGAGGAGGTTTTGGAGGAATTGATTCTATGGGTTAGGTAGGAATGATATAGACTTTCTAAGAGTAAGATTTTCTGAATAAGAATAACTAAAAGAAAGCTCTAAAAGAAGCTTCTGCTGTCCTTAGCTCATGCGGTAGGTCACCCAACTAGCTTGACTCTAGTGTTTAGATTTTCAAGTGCTGGGGAGGAAATAACATAAACCTGTTTAGAGTGAAATTTTCGAATTAGAGAAGAATAGGATCGTTGGTAGTATGATTGAAGCAGTATGGTGGTCCTTATAGGTAAACAAGGAATGTGAGGAAAAGGGGAGTTATGGTTTGGGGTGGGGTTGTCACTTGTCTGCTAGCTTTCCGAGTTCATTCTGCTATAGATGCTTTGCCAGTAGTGGAGAATTACTGACACAATTTAGTTTTAGTAGCATGTAATTGATTCTCTTTGGTGGCGTGAAGACGAACTATTGTTTTCCTATGCTTCGATATCTAGATAAGCAAAGAAATGCTGCTCGACAAGCACACAAAAGGGTAGTTACAATTTTTTTAAAACTCGTAGTTCTTTGTTAGATGGTATGTTTTATTCATCATGTGACCCTCATTTCTGCAGATATGGCATTTGGTCAAGAAAACTTTGGGTGTTCCCTTTAAATAGTTGAGTTAAATCACTTGGAACAATGCTATTAAAGATGGGATTGGTCTATGGACTTCTGCTTTTAATTTGTTTGGATTCCTTCGCTACATCTGATGATCAAGGTACGATGTGTCATTAATAGACTTTCTTAAATGGTACATGAGTACAGAATGATAATGCACTTCTTCTACAGTCCAACAAAATATTTGCTATCCAGGTGCACATACCTGATGATGCTTTAGTATTAGGGAATCAATACCTTATAAGTTGTCAAGCATTTCAAACTATGCCCGTTAAACTTCAGATGTTTCACATTTACAAGTATCTAGTTTCATGAGTAGCAAGAAGAAGTATTACACTTGAGGATGATATGTGTTCATATGTCAGATTAACTGTTCTTTCTATTTATCGCTGAAATAGATGATGAGCCACAACCATCTTAAGATGAGAACTATGGATGATCCAGGCTCATGTGGATGGTGAAACCACATAACCATGAGTTTCTGTTCCAATGAGTTGTTTTTAATTGATAAATGGACTGTTTGACTAACCCCAAGTTTTGAATCAGGGGATGCATTGTATGCTTTGAGGGCATCGTTGAATGCTTCTTCCACTCAGCTCTCAGACTGGAACCAAGACCAAGTTAACCCATGCACCTGGTCCAATATAATTTGTGACAATAGCTACAATGTCATTTCTGTGTAAGTTATTGGGCGGTGACAGGATGCATTATTGCTCTCCATATAGTATAAATCTGTATGCTTATTTACTGAGTATATACTCATTTGCAGAACACTATCATCCATGGGATTATCTGGATTTTTGTCCCCTAGAATTGGCAGTCTGAAGACCCTTTCCACGCTGTAAGTTTTAAGGAATTATATCACATGAGGCAAAGCTTGACCGCATTTTATTTTCCTGAAGACTCTCTATTTTACCATGGTTTCTTACTCAGTAGATCATTTTCGTATATAAATTCTTCTAGTTATATTTTTTGAATATATCTTCTTATTCAGTTGACACTCATCAGATAAATTCATCATACAGCACATTACAAGGTAATAGGATAACTGGTGAGATACCAAAAGAGTTTGGTAACTTATCAAGCTTGGTAAGCTTGGATTTGGAAAATAACCTATTAACCGGTCAAATACCATCTTCTCTTGGCAATCTTAAAAAGTTACAGTTCTTGTAAGTTGTTCTGTCTGCATCTGTCCAATCATCTCATTTTGGGACTTGGGAGTTGTATTTTTTTCTCACACATTATGGTTTCTTCTCTTAATTGGAGCAGGATTCTGAATCAAAACAAACTTCAAGGAAGTATTCCAGAATCCATTGCGAATCTCCCAAACTTGATTGATCTGTATGTTGTCTATATGTGTACTTTCTAAATCACAAAAGTGTAATGGGGTTGCAAGCTTTGTTATTAATTTAAGTGTTTGATATTCAATGAAATTTCATTTACAGGAGAGTAGCTTCCAATGATCTGAGTGGTCAGATACCTGACAATTTATTTCAAGTTGCAAAATATAAGTATGGCATCATCTTTTTTCAGCTATTTAATTATTCCAGCAGTGCGCGCACACTTGTGAAATTATTTGTTGCTCATTTATCTTCAAATGGTTACAAATGGGTAGCTTTGTGTAATCTTCTGGAACAAATTTGCTTAATAGGATTCATTATTTCAGTTTTTTAGGAAATGACTTAAACTGTGGCGTAAGTTTTCTGCACCCTTGTGCTTCTGATAATAATAATCCAGGTAAACCATGCTTAATCAATTTATATTTTTACTTTAATTTTTGTTTGATGTTTATTCAGGAGTTCTCAGGTTTCCTTTCACTGATATACGTGTGATGTAACCTTGTTAACAACTCATTTCTCCATTTCTTTACAGTTGCCCATCAATCAAAACTTGGGATTCTAACCGGAAGTGTGGCAGGTATTATTGGAATTTTACTTCTGGGGGGTCTTTTATTTTTCATCTGGAAGGGAAAGCAGAAAGGTTATAAAAGTGAGGTCTTCGTAGACGTTGCAGGTTTGTATTGCTTAATTTTCAGTTTCTGCATCTTAAGAAATAACAAGAAATGATGTCAGCCACTATTTTCTAACTGATTTTGGTACTCAATGTTTTTTAATTTGATGTTCAGGTGAAGATGACCGTAGAATTGCTTTTGGGCAGCTGAAAAGATTTTCTTGGCGAGAACTACAACTGGCTACTGATGATTTTAGTGAGAAAAATGTTCTTGGTCAAGGAGGTTTTGGAAAGGTATATAAAGGAGTTCTTGGAGATAATACAAAAATTGCTGTAAAACGATTGACTGATTATGAAAGTCCAGGAGGAGAACAAGCTTTCCTTCGTGAAGTGGAGATGATAAGTGTGGCAGTACACAAGAACCTATTAAGACTGATTGGTTTCTGTACTACCCCATCAGAAAGACTTTTGGTGTATCCTTTTATGCAAAACTTAAGTGTTGCCTATCGTCTTAGAGGTGATAACTTCTTTAGTCTAGCATTTCCGTATAGTTTTTTAGTGTAAGATATTTTTATGCAGTTCTATCTTATTTCTTGTGGCGAGGTATTTTGTTTAAATTATAGAAATTTGTTATTTACCTTGTTGCAGAGATTAAACCTGGTGATGAAGTTCTAGATTGGCCATCAAGAAAGCAGGTGGCAGTAGGAACCGCTCGTGGACTAGAATATCTCCATGAACATTGCAATCCTAAGATTATTCATCGTGATGTAAAGGCTGCTAATGTGTTACTTGATGAAGATTTTGAAGCTGTCGTTGGTGACTTTGGCTTGGCAAAATTGGTGGATGTAAGAAAGACTAACGTTACAACTCAAGTTCGTGGGACTATGGGCCATATTGCACCTGAATATCTGTCCACTGGAAAGTCATCCGAAAGGACTGATGTTTTTGGCTATGGAATTATGCTCTTGGAACTTGTAACAGGACAGCGAGCAATTGACTTTTCTCGTTTAGAGGAAGAAGATGATGTGTTATTACTTGACCATGTAAGATTACTTATCTCACTAATATGGAATTGTTTTATTTTAACTTCTTGTTCCTCCTTTAATTTTTGAAATCCTACTGTGTTATCTCCTGATTTAATACTGGAGCATTTATTTATTCTGCTTGTATAGGTAAAGAAACTCGAGAGAGAGAAACGATTAAGTGCTATTGTTGACCGTAACTTGTGTAGAAATTATGTCAGTCAAGAGGTTGAAATGATGATTCAAGTAGCATTGCTTTGTACCCAAGGATCACCAGAGGAACGACCTACGATGTCAGAAGTAGTTCGAATGCTAGAAGGTGAGGGCTTAGCTGAAAGGTGGGAAGAATGGCAACAAGTCGAGGTCAATCGTCAAGAAAAGTACGATAGATTTCAAAGAAGATTTGATTGGGGAGAAGATTCACTATGTAACCAAGATGCAATAGAGCTATCTGGTGGAAGATGAGAGGTACTCCATTTAACATTTTGAGCGCAATTCCATTTTGATTAATAGTCTTCCATGTATAGATCTTCTTTTTTGGGCATGTAATCCCAGTGGTTTTCATCCCAGTGAAAGAGGGTTTTGTTATACGTAATTCTGTGTTTCTGTGCTTCTTTCTTGTACCCCACAGTTGTAATCATAATTTTTTTGTAATGAAAATTTACCTATAATTTGTCTACAATATTGGAATTCATACTATCCAAGGATTTCTCTATCCGAAACCTCTCCCCATTTAATTTGCAGAGATGCTATGTGCACCAAGAAAATGTGTACAATTCAGTGTTGGTAACCAATGGCTTATTGACAACTATTGTGGGGAAACTTGGGGAAGTATTTTCGAACTACTTCAATAAAAAAGTCTGAAGTCAAATCAGCATTCTGATGTCGAGTCAGCTAAAATTAACAATCAATTCTCCATTAACAACTACGGTGTACATAGAAATACTATAAAATGGTTATTATCTACGGTGTTCACAGTACTGTACTAATCTATATGAATCTCTTTGAACATACACTTCGTCTTTTGAGCTTCCCCACAACTTATTAGTTGATTATCGTGCGCGCCGTTAGTCAATGGCTGTGGTTTTCTTATATTATCCTTCGTGACTTTACTGTGAGTGTCATCATCTTCATGAGTAGCAGCTACTGTTGGTTTAACAATGGAAACTTCTGCCAGCATGTCGACTGCATTTCCAGCTGAACCCATATTTGCGTGACAATCAGCTGCGATAGCTTCATTGTGTCTGGCCTGTTCATCTTTGTCCTCTATATCTTCACCTCGTGTATGGCATGAGCACGAACCCAAGGTATTATTCCAATGTAAGGAAAATGGGCAATGGCGATGCGGTGTTACAACTGAATTGAAATCCTTGTCGTCATTGTCAGCAAGCAAGTGTGGTGGGGTTGTTTTCATTTCAGCGCGTCCCATTTTTCAAAATCAATAAAGTATTTGGTATGATCAAAACCAGCCATTACCAAAGCTTCTATCAAATGCTTCTGTAGTGCAGTTGTTGGTATATATGTTTAAAAGATTTCTTTTTCATATTTATTTCAACATCCAATCTCTAGTCTAGAGATAAAGGATTTTGGACTTTCCAAGTTAGGTCACAAGTTCGAACCCCATCCCCTACAATTGGATGTATATGTGCACGTAACGGTAAGAATCGACAATTGCGTCGAAAGCACAGCACAGTTAGAGAGTTTCTCACAACTGGTGTTGTACGTGTGGATCATGTTAGGACTGAATATAACTACCTCTAAAGGCATGGGACTTTTGCCCATTAGAAATTGAGTCATTTTGTGATGGATACCCACCTAAAAATAGGTTCAAAGGGAATAATCATTCACAAATGATATGGATATAGAATCATGCATCTTTCCCATGGCATGATATCCTGAAGCGAGTTAAGGTTGAGTTCTTTAACTCTTAATGTTGTCTATAGACTATTTAGATTAAGGTACCAAGCTACAAGAGTACCTTTGATAGACTCACCTATGTGAATGTGAAAGTGTGGCCGCTTTCTATGAGAACATGGGCAGTTCTCTAGGTCATTCATTAAAACTAGGATAAGCACAAGGCCGTAATGTGCTAGCTTTAGGACTTTACTCTTAGTATAGTTGTGTGTGTTTTGAGTAATTTGTTGAGTTCAAAGACATATGTTCACTCTATGTCAGAGTTCATAGAACTTAATACTAAGTAAAGGTTCAAAATCGAAAGATACCTTTTCTTATGCAAATAACTGTACGAAACTTGCTCAATGATTTTTTTTTTTTAAATATAAATGGGGGATTGTTGGGATATATGTTTAAAAGATTTTTCTTTCATAATTATTTTAACATACAATCTCTAGTCTAGTGGTAAAGGATTTTGGGCTTTCCAAGTTAGGTCACAAGTTCAAACCCCCTCCCCTATAATTGGGTGTATATGTGCACGTACCCGTGTATAACATTAGTCCGGGAGCGGGGCCTTGGGGGTCTTGGGAGGTCTTGAAATTCAAAATTAGTTTTTGAAATTTAAAAAAGATTTTTTTTGAAAAACGTTTTACTTCCTTAATTAAGTTTTTTTTTTTATCCGCATTAATTGTGTTTACGTTTTCATCGTTTTTTATTGCAGAAATTAAGTTAGAATTAATATCAAAGAAATTCGCAATCAAGTTTCAATTGAAAATTTTGAAAATAAAATTGTTTTTGAGAAACAAAAGAAGAAAAAGAGTTTTAGAGTAGAAAAAGAAAAAAAAATCTAAGGTTTTTGAGCAAGTAAAAAAAAGAAAAAGAAAGAGTGAAAGTGTTCAATCTCCACTGTGTGCGTGAGAGATTGAAAAAGAGATTTTCTCAGATGTTTTATCCTGGGGGCGTTGTGAAGAAGATCGAACTGCTAGCACAAAAGAATTTACTTTAAGAATTTACTTATTGCAACATTTTAGAATCAAATTAAAAGTTAGAATTGCATGATTATAATTATTGAATTTAGTCATTATAAAAATTGGAAAAATAGTGGAAACCTAGCCTCAGTTTTCTCTCAACTTTGTTGTGAATATTATTTTCATATTTTGCGTATATTCTTAGTTTAAAATTAGTTTATTAAAATCTAAAATCAGTCTTCTCAAGTTCGAGAGAACGACACTCTATTTACCACTATTAAAAATCACATCAGTTATGCAGGTGTGAAATCACCAAATGTTCCAACAATTTTAAGGCGTTTTGCTCTGCCATGGAGACTGACAAGAGATCTTTTGCTGATATTAACAAGCCTTTCAAGTTTGAAGGACTTCACTTCAGAAGATGGAAACAAAAATTATTCTTTTATCTCAAACTGATGAAGCTGCACATGATGGTGACCTCCAACAAAGTAAATGATCCAAAAGACGTACCCACTGCAAGTGCAACTTCGCAACCGACTGAAGAACCTCCAATGATCCAAACTGCTGAAGAAAAACAAAGGGCCTATGATAAATGGGTCGACGATGATTTTGATTGCAAAAACTATATTCTTAATGCTTTATCTGATGATTTGTATGAATAATACTCCACATTTGATACTGCTAAAGATGTGTGGGATGCCTTATAGAAAAAATATGATACTGAGGAAGCAGGATCGAAGAAGTATGCTGTAAGCCGCTACATGAAGTATCAAATGGTGGATGAAAAATCAGTTGTGGCTCAGGCTCATGAACTTCAGAAAATAGCTAATGAAATTCTAACTGAAGGTATGCAAATCGATGAACAATTTCAAGTAGCTGTAATGATTGATAAATTACCTCCTATTTGGAAAGATTATCGTAATTCTCTGTGTCATAAAACTAAAGAATTTTCTCTGGAAAGTTTGATTGTCAAGATCAGGGTTGAAGAAGAGGCACGGAAACAAGATAAAAATGAAGAGATTCTTATTGTTTCGAACAATAAAAATCATACTCAAGCGAGTTTGAAACCTAAGAAAATGATTCAGAAACCAGACCAGAACCAAAAAAAAGGAAAACCTAATCATTACAAGAACCAACCCCCATCAAGAAATGAACAAAATTCTAATTCTGAGTTTAATTGTTATGCCTGTGGTAAACCAGGCCATATGGCTCGGAACTGCAGAAATAACAAAGGCAAAAATAGCACACAAGCTAATGCTGTTGACAGCGTTATAATTGCCATGGTTTCAGACCCGGAGTTTTATATTGTTGGTGGATCCGATGGGTGGTGGATAGACAGTGGTGCTTCGCGCCATTGTTGTTTTGATAGGTCCCTATTTAAGACCTATACAGAAATAAAGGATAAGAAAGTGTTATTGGGAGACTCTCACACTACTGTGGTGAAAGGTTCTGGTATGGTAGAACTGAAGTTTACTTCTAGTCGGACACTTATGCTGAAAGATGTCCTTCATACTCCAGAAATGAGAAAGAATCTTTTTTCCGGCTATCTTCTCAACAAAGCTGGATTGTATCAAACTATTGGATCTGATCTTTACACAATTACTAAAAATAGAATGTTTGTAGGAAAAGGTTATGCTACTGATGGAATGTTTAAGCTTAATATTGAAATGAATAAAATTGCATCTTCTTCTTATATGGTGTGTACTTTTAATGTTTGGCATGCTAGGTTTTGTCATGTGAACAGTAGATCAGTAAATACCATGAGCAAGTTAGGTCTTATTCCTAAACTGTCCATGCATGACTTTGAAAAATGTGAATTCTATAGTCAAGCAAAAATAACCAAGAGTTCCCATAAATCTGTTATTAGAGAATCTGAACCTTTAGAATTAGTGCATTCTGATTTGTGTGAATTTGAAGGTGTATTAACTAGAAATGGAAAAAGATATCTCATGACGTTTATTGATGATTTTTCTAATTATACTTATGTTTACTTGCTAAGTCATAAGAATGAAGCTATTGAAAAATTTAAAGTTTTTATTGCTGAAGTGGAAAATCAATTTGGTAGGAAAATCAATCTCATTATATTGAAAAGATTTTAAAGAAGTATAATTATTTTGATTATAAACCTGTGAGTACTCCTTTTGATTCTAGTGTTAAACTGTTTAAGAATACTGGTGATAGCATTAGACAATCTGAATATGCTAGTAGAATTGGTAGTCTTCGTTATGCAACTGATTGTACCAGACCAGATATTGCGTATGCAGTGGGGGTTTTATGCAGGTTTACCAGTTGTCCTGGTTTGGAGCACTGGAATGCAGTTGAGAGGGTTATGTGGTATCTTAAAAAGACCGTTAACCTAGGATTACACTATAAGAGGTTTCCCGCATTCCTTGAAGGATATAACGATGCTGATTGGAATGCCTTTTTCAGATGACTCCAAAGCCACCAGTGGATATTTGTTTAATATCGCTGGAGGCGCTGTCTCTTGGAAGTCAAAGAAACAGACAATTCTAGCTCAATCTACAATGGATTCTGAATTGATAGCATTAGCAGCAGCTAGTGAAGAAGCAGGATGGTTGAGAAACTTGCTTTCTAACAGTCCTGTATGGGACAGACCGATACCAGCTATCATAGTCCACTTAGATAGTACCGCGGCTATTGCAAAAGTACAAAACTGGTACTATAAAGGTAAGAATCGACAATTGCGTCGAAAGCACAGCACAGTTAGAGATTTTCTCACTTAGGACTGAATAAAACTTAGCTGATCCTTTGACGAAAGGATTAGCTAGAGAAAAGGTATTAACTACCTCTAAAGGCATGGGACTTTTGCCCATTAGAAATTGAGTCATTTTGTGATGGATACCCACCTAGAAATAGGTTCAAAGGGAACAATGATTCACAAATGATATGGATATAGAATCATGCATCTTTCCTATGGCATGATATCCTGAAGCGAGTTAAGGTTGAGTTATTTAACTCTTAATGTTGTCTATAGATCTATTTAGATTAGGGTACCAAGCTACAAGAGTACCTTTGATGACTCACCTATGTGAATGTGAAAGTGTGGCCGCTTTCTATGAGAACATGCGCAGTTCTCTAGGTCATTCATTAAAACTAGGATAAGCACAAGGCCGTAATGTGCTGGCTTTAGGACTTTACTCTTAGTATAGTTGTGTGTGTTTTGAGTAATTTGTTGAGTTCAAAGACATATGTTCACTCTATGTCAGAGTTCAGAGAACTTAATACTAAGTAAAGGTTCAAAATCGAAAGATACCTTTTCTTATGCACATAACTGTACGAAACTTGCTCAATGATTTTTTTTTTAAATATAAGTGGGGGATTGTTGGGATATATGTTTAAAAGATTTTTCTTTCATATTTATTTCAACATACAATCTCTAGTCTAGTGGTAAAGGATTTTGGGCTTTCCAAGTTAGGTCACAAGTTCAAACCCCCTCCCTTACAATTGGGTGTATATGTGCACGTACCCGTGTATAACATTAGTCCGGGAGCGGGGTCTTGGGAGGTCTCTTGAAATTTAGTTTTTGAAATTTAAAAAAGATTTTTTTGAAAAACGTTTTACTTCCTTCATTAAATTTTTTTTTATCCGCATTAATTGTGTTTACGTTTTGATCGTTTTTTATTGCAGAAATTAAGTTAGAATTAATATCAAAAAAATTCGCAATTAAGTTTCAATTGAATATTTTGGAAATAAAATTGTTTTTGAGAAACAAAAGAAGAAAAAGAGTTTTAGAGTAGAAAAAGAAAAAAAAGGTCTAAGGTTTATGAGCAAGTAAAAATAAGAAAAAAAAGAGTGAAAGTGTTCAATCTCCACCGTGTGCGTGAGAGATTGAAAAAGAGATTTTCTCAGCTGTTTTATCCTGGGGGCGTTGTGAAGAAGATCGAACTGCTAGCACAAAAAAAGAGACAGAGCCACAAACGTCTTAAAGAAAGCGACCTGGTCGTGACTCAGCCGTAACCCTTTTTGTGTGTTTAATTTTTGTTGTGCAGGTGTGAAATCAGCAATTGTTCCAACAGCAGTTCTGGTAAAGTCACTGAGTGATGATACTACTGATCCGTGGTGTGTGTATCTAGACTTTTTAGAACTCTGCTGCTGCAATCAAATAAAAGCAAAAGAAAATTCAATTTAGAAGCAATGCGATTCTCCAGGTTGTGATATTATGTGGAGAGACCAGATATACAGAAAAGTTTGAAGGAGTTGGGGAATATTCTGTTGGCAATTCCGGCGCAGCGGAACTAAAACTTAATTTAAATATTCCGGAATCCAACAGGCATGTAATAGAGGTTACCATATAAACAAAGAGAAGTGTAGAAGATTATATACCTTTAGTCGATTAAATCCAACCTTCTTGAGCTAAGCTTTATGATGAAATTCACGCAGCTTGAAGCTTTTATCTTCGAGCGTTAGTCCTGACTTTGAAGGAGAAAGAACCAGAAACCTATGGATTATCTTGGCGTGGTGTAGTAGTTAAAGCTTTGATAGCCTGCTCCTTTTATAGTCTGATATCTGGAGCTTACCTACTTGTCCTCAAACACCTATTCCTAGTACAACCAGGGTTTCAGTATACACAACTTCAAATAGAACACCTTTTCCAAATTCAATTATGTTTTCCAGCATAGAATTTTAGCGTACGTGTTTCACTTTCACTCGATCAACTTTAAATACTTAATAAATTCTGAAGTATGGGAATAAAGAATTTACACTATGATAAGCAAAAAACAACGCAAATTATCCCCTCACCTACGTACAAAATAAAAAAATAGAGTATTTCAAACACCTATTTGGCAGGTTCTGGCATATGGCTCTGAGATTGTCGAGGGTGTGATCAGCAACAGCCAGCCATTGCCAAAGCTTCTAAGGATCTAGATTTAAGTTTTTTCGGGTCTTGGGCGCAGTAAGTAAGCTGTGTTTCTTGCGGTGTATACATGTTAAAACAACTAAGGGTTGTGACTTCGAGAAATTTTCTACCACCAGAAGAAGATCACGGATTTCATCAAAACTACAAATGAATAAACAAAGTTTTGAATTCAGTTGAATTGAATATATTTCCTTAAAAGCGAAAAGTTGAACTATATACATACACTTATTTAACCCGTGATTTCCATTTAAATGGATTTTATCAAACAATTTTTAAGGCTATAAGCCTATTTTATTAAACAATTAAACAACACGTCTTTTTTTTTGTTGCAAAACAATCCACCGGATTAAGGAGACCCAAACCTAATAAAAAAAAACTAACTACGAAAGTAAACTTTAAGACACCTTCCTCCTCAATCACAGCTAGCAGCTCCTCACCAAACTACCCAGGATCAATTTCAATTAGTCCCTTTACAAGATGGGAATTGGGTCTTTATGCCATAGTGACTTTCAAACTCATTATCATCGTTTTTCTCATTGTGCTTGTGTTAGACCAATTTGGCTTAAACTCGACAACTGGCGTGGCATTACAGTCCCTTAATAGAACTGGTTCCCATCTATTATTAAAAGTTTATGCAGGTTTACAAGTAAGATTGAAGACATTGACCGGAAGGATGTTATGCCTTTTGGCTGTCATAAACACGATTAAAATTCAATGATTATCATGCAAGTGATAGGATTTTAAAGAAAAAGGCTAGCTAACTTGACCGGAAAACCAGATTTGATATTTGTCTTGGAGTAGCATATTAAGGGGTCTTATTGCTTTCCAACTTCACAGATATGAACAAAATTACTGGTCTTGGTATGTCTAGGCCAGGCACGCGGTTTTTGCAAAGAAGAAAAAGTTAACGCATATTATGTTGTATCTGGTTATTTTTATAAATAAACAATCGGTTTCTAAGAGCAAATTTGTCACACTGTGAATTATCACCGTCCACAAAGAAATATTCAATATCCTTTTAGGTATGGGATGGAGAGGAAATGCTTGTTTAGGAGGTAAATATGTCACAACACAAAGGCCAAGTAGGAGAATATTGGTAATTTGTGATTGGCACATATAAAGAGATTTACAAGGCCACACATGCTTTGGCAAAGCACTGCTACAGTCCTACAACCGTGTTTCTTTTCTAGAGGAAAAATAACTTGTGCAACATCAACCCTACTGTAAAGTTCTTTTGCCAATTCCCTTTTTGGTGCTTTTGTTGATTAGGCTTGGTTATGGATTAACAAAATTTAAGTAATTCTATTGTTGCGAAACCACAGAATTTTATCGATATCAAATGAAAGTTGTTCTTCTGTAATGTAATACGTAAATAAAGTCTAAAATAGTTATGGTGTCCATTGAGAGAAGTAAAAACAAAAACCTTATTTTGACAAAATAATCAATGCTTGAACTAACAATTCACACTAAGTCGCTGAATTCATGTAAGATGGAATAACTAAAGCTAGCGAAATTTTAGACATTGAGTCTAGTACCTTTAACGACCCTGTCTTCTTCTGCTGAATTTTTCTGAACAGGAAAAAGGCTTTCGGTGATAGTTGAACACATAGATACTCCTTTTTTTCCTGAATCCACCCGGAGAATTTAAATAATTAAGCTCATCTGATTCAACCTTCCTAAAAGTCATGCTTTTCCAGTTGTAAGACATAAGGGAGAGACACTTTATATATGGTCGTCGACCTTTGTATGTTTCTATGAGTATTTCGTCTGTTCCTGGGATCCCATGAAACACGACCCGCCTTTTGTTGTCCCACTGAAAAGGCAATTCAATAGTTCTTCCAGTCCAGTTTTGATTGCAACTTGTAGTGCGACTAGCAGATATATCCTTCTTATTAACGTCATCGCAATCAAGTATCCATAGCTTCACGATGTGACCACCGGGTAATCTACAATATAGAGCTACACGATTACTCACTTCTAATAAATCCTTAGACGAATTAAAAATGCCCATATACTCCCTATCATTCGGAATTTGATCAGTGATGAATTTAGGGACAAGGATAGTTCTGAACTTCTCACTTCCCACATCAAATGCCACTATGACTTCTCCCCCAGAGTGCCACCTATATATAAGCTGGCCTGTGATCCAGTAGATGGAGCCATTCACATATACATAACCGTTTGGGACTGGTTGAAAAGAATATGTATCTACAAGTTCGAACTGTGGAACTTCATGAATATCGATAATTCTCCATGTATTATCGCCTACAGTCAACACCTCGCAACCTACATAAACTGGATCGGAATCTCTTCCTGTGTATGTTTTTGATTTCCAAAGACAAATCACTTTATGTTCCTTAGTGGCAGGATCGAATCCAAATTGATATTTAGGATCAACGTAGGCGTCTTTACGCATGAATGTTGTTGACATCCATGGTGTCAATTCTCGGTTACCCAAATTGTATATACGAACACCAAAGTCCCATGTTGTATCAGTGAAACAGATCAAGCCGTTTACCGGTTTCAAAATTCCATCATAACCTACTCCACTTTTTTATCGATAACTTCATCAAATTTGATTGAAGTTGTCTTCCTAACAGTAGCGGTGGTTCCTTTGCCTACTCGACCTACTCCCTCACACAAATCAGCTATCAACCTATTCGCTATTAACGGCCTACATATAGTGTAAGTTGTCCCTGGAGGGGGCCGGTGAGTTTTTCGATGTGTCGGAACAGATAAGACGAGACATGGGCGTAACTTTGATCGAGTATGGTATAAATCAATGAAGTATTTATCATCCTTGATCATAGACTGTCATTGTTTACATACGCATTTGAATCGCATGACTGACTTCACCGGGAGTCTGCTAAGTATTTCACACACTATCTCCACTTGGATGCCATCACCACTGCTGCTCTTTTTCTGCCCGACTTGATCATCATCTTGCTGATTTTGTTCTTCATTTTCGTCTTCAACGCCATCAACATCATCTTAGTTCTTCCAACTGATCTCATCATTGTTGCTGTAAACCAAGGAAGATTAACAAGCTAGCACGTCGGAAACCCTAGTAGAATAGTTTTAACAAAAAAAGTTAAACATAGATGTCCTTATATATAAACCCTAGCAGCGGTTAGAAGGGCCCATAATTGGCATAAGGGACCATACTTGTTTTTTGTTTAAAGAGACCGTTTTGATCTAAAAGTCGAACTATGTTATGGTCGTTGTAACCCTGCTTCCCATTAAACTAAGAACCAAGCTTGGCACGAATTGGCAGGTCAACTAGACGTTCACCAGGCGAGAAGGCAATGTTTTATTAGCTTTAGAATTTGTAAATGGATCGACGAAAGCCATACACTAATCGCAAAATAAAAGACGTACCATATACAACACTGTACCTGCTACCCCATTTGCAATCCCGACACGGTGGCTTCATCCAAATAAAAATCTGAAGAAATCATTTTTTTTTTTTGGTTGTTTACATCTAGTAATCCACTTTGATTCCAAGAATTTTAAGATCGAAGAATGAACAAAACTGAAACTAAGAACCTATACGATTCCGTGGTTACTTTGGATCCCTTAGTGTTTACATGAAATATTTATGCTACATAATTGGGTTGGTGCAGCAAGTATAACGTACGTAATTGGGTTGGACCTACCGCTGACCAAAGGATTCATAATTTTTAAGATATAGGGTTTAGATTATATTGAGTGGTGAATAGCACTTCTGACTTTTTTTTTTTTTTTTTTTTTTTTTTCTGTTTCTCAGCCGAAAATTTACTTCGCTCTACGCTCTTTGCAGCACTTGCGTAACTTTCCTGAAAAGCCACTCCTTCGTGGTAACTCAGTTTTCTATAATCTATTTAGCCTTTTTTTTTGAAGCCTTATATAGAGGCTGCAAAGTCCATAGAGGGGCTGCATTAGGATTTAGGGTGATCAAATAATCCGTTAAGGGGTATTTTAGGGGGCTATGTTAAATATCCATATTATCTTTCTATTTATGAAAAAGTCTAATTTGCCCTTCAATCTATTATAAACTAAACAAAATAAAACCTTACAAAAATTTCATTTCAATTCAAAACCTTTCCCTCTCCCTCCATATCTCCTCATTCTCCATTTGAACCGAATTTCTCCATCGAATCAATTTATTGGCGATTCGAAAATTTCGTCGTCGATTAAACTCTAAAGTTCGTGATGAAGAATCCTACTAAAGGTGTAGAAGGTAGTAGTGATGACAATCAAAATCAAACTAAACAACCTAATCAAGATATTGAAGAACAAATCGGCGGTGGAGGAAATCAAACTCCCCAACCACAAAAAATGGTGTATATAAGCTATCCAATCGAACCCATGTTATTTTTAGAACCCTAAAGTGATTGATTTTCTTGTTTGATTGATGGAGTTGTAAAAAAAATTGGTTTCCAGAAACATTTACGGTTGGGTTCGATTGGAAAACCCAACCGTAACTATTTTTTTTTTTTATTTTACGGTTGGGTTATTAAAATACCCAACCGTAAATCAGAATGAAGGAGATGAAGATGATATTTTACGGTTGGTTTCGATTATGAACCCAACCGTAAACTATTTTACAGTCAAACCCAACCGTAAAATTAGATGAATAGATTTAAAGATTTTTTCATTTCTATCTTGTAGAGAATTGAAAGACGAAGCCAACCCCAAAAAAAATGAGGTCAATCGGACATCGTATGAGGGAGTTATGATCAAAACGGTGAAATACAAAAAAGTATCCAGGAATAATTACGGTTGGGTTTCTTGGACTCGGACCCAACCGTAAATCTGGGGATTTTGGGTGAGAATTTTGTGTCAGAATTTCGGTTGGGTTTATTGGGTCGAACCCAATCGTAATTCTTCTTGGACACTTTTTTTTATTTCACCGTTTTGATCATAACTCCCCATACGATGTCCGATTGACTTCATTTTTTTTTTGGGTTGGGTTCGTCTTTCAATTCTCTACAAGATAAAAATAAAAAAATCTTCAAATCTATTCATTTAATTTTACGGTTGGGTTTGAGTGTTTAGACCCAACTGTAAATCTTCCAGGAACTTGTTCTCCAAATCTAAAACTAAAATTGCTATTTACGGTTGGGTTTGATTGTCAAATCCCAACCGTAAACTATGCTGGATAGAAACACTATTTTTTGAAGATTAGTTACGATTGGGTCCTATGCTAAAACCCAACTGTAAAACTTTTACGAGTGATTGTTTGTTACGGTTAGGTTCTAGGATGAACACCTAACCGTAATTGTTAGTTACGGTTGAGTCTGATGCTAAAACCCAACCGTAAAACTGTTACGATTTATGTGTTCATCCATGAAATTGCGGTTACAGTAGGGTTGAGAAGAACACCTAACCGTAAATGGCGTTTACGGTTGGGTTCGACATGAAAACCCAACCGTAAAATTCTCTGAATCACAAAAGAATCATCATTTCAAACGTAATTTCATTAAATTTGAGCCATAAAAAGACCAAGAGATTAAGTTAGAGGTATACCTCACTACTCTGATTGAGTGAATCAAAATTTAGGATTTTTTAAAAAATCCTAAAAAATTCTCTTCTAATTTTTCTTCCCACCGAACCAAAAAGAAATTTTTTTTTGATTTAATTTGATTAAATATAAGATTATTTTAGATTAATTATGATTAGCTTAATCTATTAACTAATTAGTTTTACTAATATTAACTAATCAGGGATAGTTTAGCCAAGGGATTTTTGAAATTCATTTCAAATGTCTTTATTTCGTCTTCACATGAATAACCCCTCTATCACTTTTGTAGCCCCTGCATAAAAAGAAAAATTCATACATAATTTGTACCAGTTGTGGTGTAAAAATATCGTTGTGAAACAATGCCATACATCTTTTAAACACGTCCTAATAAAAAATGATACAAATATCTTAACTTGTGCTCATGTCTTCGTGGAATTGTAGTTGGTTTAGCCCATTGACTCTATACGTAGAATGTGATCCTTAAGTATGATATTCGGTTGGTTTGTTCAACTCAAATCCAAATTGAATTAATTAGCTAATTCACTGTATTGGCTGTGGTTTAATCTTCACAACTTTATTTGTGAATATTGTCATCATCGTCTTCATGAGCAGCAACTACTATTGGTCTATCAATGGAAACCTTTCCCAACAGGTCGTCGACAGTTCCAACTGAACCCATAGTTGTGAGACAATTAACCATGCTAGCTTCATCGTGTTTAGGTTCATCCTCGTATTCTTCATCCTCACTTTGTGTACTGGATGAGCACCGAGGTGTCATCCCAAAGAAAGTAAGACGACGAATCGCTAAAACAACACACTATTACTGACTCATCATTTGTGGAACCAAATCTAATTTGATTGAAATCCTCGTCTTCTCCGTCAGCAAGCAAGTATGATGGGGGTGATCCACTTTAATCACGCTTCCATTCTTCAAAATCAATCTTGTATTGGGTATAATCAGCACCACCATTGCCAAAGCTTCTAAGGATATCAACATTTTTCTCTGGGTCTCTGGTGCAGTAATCAGGTTGTTTGGGGTGTATCTATAATGTCTGACATTAGGTTTTAAATGACTAAGTTTCCTAATATAATTAGATTTCTTAATTTAACTTAATTTTTTAATTAAAAAGGCTAATAATATTAATATCAAATATTAATTTCTAAAAGAATTTAAAGGGTACGGCCAGAGCCGTAGTCCCCGGTTAGTTTGACCCGACCAACAAAACACCGATTAATCCATATGTTCAACTCTACAGCCCCGATTAATTTAACCCGACCAATAAAACACTGGTTAATCTATAAGCTCAACTTCCGAACCGTAGGCCCGGATAATACTTAATACATATATGTGGAAACAATATAATTTTCTCGGTTGTGATCTTATTTAAGGAACCAAGTATTTATACAATATTTTCTGTGAAATGTTATCGAAGAAGTTAAAGAGAATTTTCTTCTGCCAAAAAAAGGATCATGGATTTCATTCAAATTAAACTACAATTGAATAAGCAAAGTTTTTAATTGCATATACATACGCTTATTTAACCTGACGTTTTTGAGGGCGACCTAAAAAGAATTTGGGGCGACTAATAAAACAAAATAAGGTCACTAAGAAGTAATATCAGCACACCCCTTATCCATATATTTTCTTTAATGACTAATTTGTCCTTGTTTAATTAGTATTAATGTTGATTAATTAGTTAATTAATTTTTTTAATTAGTTAATTAATTTTTTTTATAGTTAGTCTTAGAAAAATATTTGAGTTATAGTTTTAGAAAAGAAATAGAGAGTGTGTTAGAGAGGAAAAAGAAGAAGAAAAAGAAGAAGAAGAAGTTTGGGGAAACCAGGTTTTATCTAAAATCAATAACAAACATGGATGAATATGAGGAAGAAGGTAAGAAGCATCATGAACAACATCATATTAAAGGATCAATAGTGTTTAGAGATGACAACTTGGGATATTTGTTGGATGTTCCAAATTTGGTGCGGAAGAAAACCTAGATGGCGATTTAGCGAGAGAAAAAGATGACTCATATCAAAATGAAAATAATAATGCATCAAAAAATCATGTATTGTGTTAAGAAGATCAAAAACCCACTTTGTATGCAGTTGAATGTGATCGGCAAGCATTTAATGTCATGGACGTCCAAGAATCGGTAGATAATGGAGGACCATATCTACCAATTACACACTATTGTGCCAAAATTATGGTATAATCGGTAGTCTCATGAATATTACTTACTACCGATTATACAAAATCCCCAAATTGAATTTCGTTCGAATTTCTGTTTGCATTATCGGTATTTTAGGAATACTTATTATCTATCGATTATGTTTATCGCCCCAAAAATAAATTTCTCCAAACCTATAAATTTTATGTTTTGCTAACTTTATAATCGGTAGTATATGGTATATCGTTATCTACCGATTACATTGCAATCGGTTGTTGTTTAACAAACTAAACCTCCGATTATACTTGTTTTTGTGTATAGAACTTGTCTTGATTTCTTTCTATAATCAGTAGTACGGGAATATAATTAACTACCGATTGATGTTAATCGGTAGTACGGGATATAATTAACTACCGATTGTCGTTAATCGGTAGTACGGGGAACATAATTATCTACCGATTATTGTTGTCTAACTCATTGCTATTTTATGTTGATTATTGAATGGGTTAATCATGTTTCATACGAGGGTCCTCATACTTCCCTACACTATGCAAATAATTTGGTATGCTACCTACCCACTCTTTCCTTGTCATAAGAATGTATGTTACATGGTTAGGCTTATGATATTTGTTTTGTTATATGCACATTAAGACATTTGGAAGTAAGGCGGAGGCAAAGGAATGACTTATCAACAAGGCAAAAGAGAAGATGTACGTTGTAGTTCAGAACAATTGAGTGAGATTTGATCGATTTGAAATAATTTCTGAGAGAGGTGGCGAGCGAAAGAGTCACGTGGGAAAGGATCGTAAATACGTAAAGAAGACGGAGAGGAAATACCAAGGTAATTCAAAGAAGATTGGATACTCATTTATATTATCTTCAGTAAGCCAGATAGTAAGGAAGGTAAACTATGGAAAATATTTAGAGTTGCTAATGGTCGTCACAACCACAAAGATCCGGAAAGTCTTGTTGGGCACGTAATTGTTGCCAAGTTAAAACCAAAGGAAATGGAGACGGCGAAGTCCATGAAGAACATAATGAAAATGAGTTCAATCCTATCTAAGATAAAGGAGGACGACCCCAACAACTTGTCTTCGTTGTCTACAATTAAGTTGGCGCTAGCAACGATCAAAAATGACGGAATGGGATGGTCGAATGGTTATGCAACAATCAGAATGGTTAGCCGAGAAACACAATTACACGTTGAGAAAAGAAGAAATGGATGGTAAGGTGATTCGTATTTTCTTGGCACATCCGAAGATGATCCAATTCGCTCAATGCTTTCATCAAATTTTGTTGATAAATGCTACTTACAAGACAAACAGGTACAACATGCCGTTGTTGAACATTGGTTTCCACACTTCGGAAAAATGCATATTTACGGTGGTGTGGGGTTTAATGGATGTTGAGATCGATGTGAGTTTCATTTGGATGTTGCAAACATTAAGGTCGATTTATAATCGCGATCATTTTCCAAAGGTTATTGTAACGGATAACGATCAAGCCTTGATGAATTCAATAAAGGTAGTATTTCCGGAAGCCTAAAATTTGGTTTCTACGTGGCACATTCAATGCAACACCAAATCCAATTGTAGACATCATATCCAAGCTAAAAAACGAAACAAAGGTACCAAGAGGTCGAAGGAAGAGGATGAACGTATTAGTAAACTAATCGTGGAAGAACGAGAAGAAGAGAAAAGGTTAGCTGATGAAAAGTGGGTCGAGGATGGAATAAAGTGGTCTTTATTTCTAAAAGCATGGGATAAGCTAGTTTGGTCGATGACGGAGGAAGTTTATGAATACAACTTGAAGAAATTTTAGGATGAATGGGGCAAGAACTATCCCAAACTAGTTAAGTATTACAAAACACAATGGTTGGACCGCATAAGGATAAGTTTGTGTTTGCATGGACATATGAATATCAGAACTTCAAGAACGAGGCAACAAGAATTGCAGAGGGGTCTCATGGACGATTAAATAAAATATTAGTCGGTAGTCAAAATGGGGTTGTGTCGGTCCAAGAAGCAATCCATGAGTTCACCAATCATGACCTCACTAAGATTTACGGTTCAATGGAAAAAAGTCGGCATAGATTCCCCCGTTGCACATTTAAAACATAAAAATCTTCTAAGGGGTATAGTTTACAAAGTTTCTTGGTGGGTAATAAATTTCATGATACAACAATTAGAGTTGTTCAGAGATCACGATGATGAGACTATGGTTTGCAATTGCAAGACGATGATAGGTATTGGACTCCCGTTTCTTCACATGCTTGGTAGGTATATTGAAGTGATTGACATTAATGATATTCATACCTTTTGGAAGCAATTATATTTCACTCCAAGCACCCCGGTGGTTGATGGTGCGTCGTTCGTGGAGACGGAAATGTTTGCACGAATACTCGAGCGTTACTCTACGTCAAATGGGACATAAAAACAAATATTGATGCACCATTTAGAGGAAGCCCTTCACCCCTGTCTAAAGGTTGTTGAAGAACCAATGAAAACAAAGGCGATGGATAGGTCGAATACCGAAAAACCGAGGTCAATTCAAAGAAAAGAGATGAAGGAATGGTTATCTAGTCAATGAAAGATTTCTAGGCATGAGCATACTGAAGCTGAGTATGAAGATGTGCCGGCTCTAAGGAAAAGGGGCCGTCCAAGGAAGGTTTAAGGTGGACCAAGCTCACGACAAGTCAAACCTACAGGCTCTACGATTCCTTCTCAACTAAGTCAAACCCAACCTATACACGAAATACCAAATCGAGGTACATATACAATATACGGTGAGTATTTGGAACAACTCCCTCTACTCATTATACCATTTGTTTTGTCCACCGACGATGTCGATGGGGATGGAAAATGTGGTTTTCACGTTGCTTCGAAACAAATAGGAGACTTTAGTGAGGCGGTTACCGAGAATATCATCCAATGGCAAAATTTAAGAAATAAGATGGCCGCCCAACTATTGGAGGATAAGGAATTCTATATTGAAATGATAAGAGAAGGAGATATAAATGTTAGAGAACAAGAGTTCAAAGAGTTATATACTCGTGTAAAATACCGAAATGGATTGAAAACAATCGGATCCAAGTATTGGATGGTAATGTCGAAATGTGGGTATCTTTTAGCGGATATATTGAACTGCGTTGTACATTATTTCTGTCCTCCTTCTTTAGGAGTGAGTGTTACATTTACACCCACAAGGACGGTTTGTGATGAGTCGGTCAAGGATAGACGAATCATTATGGCATGGGTTAATAACAATCATTTTATCGGTTTAAGGTTAACAAATGATTGTGCATTACCTCCATTGAGTAGGTGGTTGGATTACTTCCCAACTAACCATTGCAAGGAGTGGTTGAAGCAATACGAGTCCAACATGGAGCGTTGGGATCGTTTAACAAACTTTTTCAAGGACCCAATTGATTTGACCGAGGATGGTGAGTAGTTTGGTTGATCATGTGATTTTGAACATATATTTTGAACAGTGGGTATAGACAAATATTAATGCAATGTTTTGTGATCGTTAACAAAAAAAAAAACATTTTTGCATGCATTGAATGCAATGGACATCCCAGAATCGGTAGATAATGGAGTACCATATCTACTGATTACACACGCATATGCCAAAATTAGAGTATAATCGGTAGTATCGTGAAGAACAATTACTACTGATTAAACAATCGGTAATGGGTGAAAATTTTTATCTATCGATTTAGAATCGGTAGATTGCAAAATCACATATCTACCGATTGTGATTGTAGCCATAATTGAATTAAACTTCAAAAAAATTCACTTTGTAATCGGTAGTTTAAAGAACAAATATATCTACCGATTCCATTGTAATCGGTTGTTTTTTAACAAATTAATCCTCTGATTATACTTTTTTTTGTGTACAGAACTTGTCTTGCTATAATCGGTAGTATGGGAACATAATTAACTATCGATTTTTCTCTAAAACCCACAATCGGTAGAAAATATCAAACCTTATCTACCGATTTTACTGAATTATAACCGATTTTGTACTCTATTTGGAAGGAATAAATAGCCGTTTGAACAGTGTATGACCAGATTTTTTAAAAGTTTAGCCGTTACACTAGCCTTTGAGTGTTTATTGTATATAAAAGGAACTCTTCTCTCAACAAAAAACCTCACAATTCTCAAACTAACTTATTTTCTTCATCTTCTAAAAAAACCTCACACTTCTCAAACATGGCTACTAGCCGGTCCACCAAGGAAGATGTTGCAGTTGTTCGGGCGTGACCATAAAGCATGATTCTCATCTAAAAATTAACTCTTCTCAAACCATAGAGGCTTTTTGGAACCGGGTTTTCCCAGTTTTTGTGGGTTTAGATGGCAATGGAGGTGAAAGAACATGGAACGTGGTCAGGGATAGATTCGAACAACTCAATGATCGTTGTGATTTTTTTAGAACTGATTTGTACAATGCCAAGTTTAGTTTCCCTGAGCTCGACATCAATGGATATGTAAGTATATCTCAAATAGATGTTAATCAAATCAATTATGATCTCAATATAATACTAACAAATTGTTCATTACTTTTTTCAGACTCTTCATGCTCTTAAGGACTATAGGGATATGTATGGCAGAAAGTTCACGCATTTTGCATGTTATGATGTATTGAAAGAAAATGACAAGTATTTTGATCACGAGTATTTCGATGACGACTATTGGTCAATTAGGCATCAAAACTAATAAAATGTAATGTTATGATCTACTTTATGTCTTTAAGTTCAATGAAAGAAGCCAAAGAACTGTATTCCATGATTCATATTCTATCTTGGATAATACCCTTCACCTTAAGCGACATGGACAAAACTTAAACGGGTTGAATTTTTCCATCACCTTAAGGACATTGAAATGAGCTTCGTAAAAGTAATTTGATCGTTGACATTCCTCGAGAGATCTCGTTATAACTTCATCATTAGTTTCACACCTCGAACGATATCGATTGACAAGATAAGTTAAATTCACAAATGGATCAACTTCTCTGCTTATGCAATTAAATCGACAAAAAAGATTAGCTCTATTACGGTTATTGGGGTTACCGGTGTCAACGCAAAAATGTTCGTGAATGTTCTCCAAATAACTCAACTCATTACACCATTTTTCCTACGTTCTTCTCCTCGCCTCGGATAGAATTGCACAGAGCGCCTACATAACGATAAATATTCTTCTACGGTGAACGGTTGAGCCATTAATCTTGTACATGATTACTTCGATGTTGAAGAGTTAAAATATATTGGAGGTGCATGAATGAGAAGAGGTCACCCTCCTTATATAGATTAGATACCCAACGACTCGTATTTAAAAAAAAAAAGAGTCGTTGAGGCCTAGTGTAACAAGAGTGTACAGAAAATATATACACTAAGTTCGTACGAATATAAACAATCGGAAGTATCGGGATCACCATTGTCTACCGATTGCTACAATCTGTAGTCTATGAAACTTTATTTACTACCGATTGCTACAATCAGACACCTTGGTGGTCTTTCCTTTATCTTCACGGATCACATGAAGATGAGAATGCTCCTGGTAACATACCATATAGCGTGGATCTACTTCATCACCTCGGTTGACAGGTCTCCATCGTTGATCATATATTACATCCTGTTATTCCAATCTTCAACGGACGGGTTACCAGAATAAACTACTGTGATAGAGTCTTTTTCACATACAAAATTCTCCACATCCAATTTGAACCTACCACGCATGTGACTCCAAGGTTCTTCTTGGACATAACCGAGTTGACGCATCACCCTAGAGGTATTGTACATAACATATCCAGTGGGATGCCACAAGGGTCCATAGTAAAACGACAACTCAGACCTTCCTGTTATATGTCCACTAGCTCGGTCTTCCATGTATGGATCAAAGCATACATCTTTGGACGGCATCAAGTCTAATTTCCTCCTCAAAAAAATCAACTCATGATCCTTAGACCTTGAAAGGTTGTTTTCGAAGATGTATTTTGTTCCTCTGGGTGTTCTTTTCTCCCATATCGGATTCTCTTTGGCCAACTCAAGGAACGGGAAATGGTCATAGATCCATGTCTAGTGTACATATGAAACCAAGTATGAGAAAATTGATTCTTAAAAGAAAAAAAAATAAATAGTAATCAAAACATCTATAAAGTTACCAAAATACCTGTAGTAGCTCATATTCCCAGCAATTTAGCTAGTTGATTCCCTCGATGCCTTTCTTAACTCTTCCATTAAGAACGCATGGCATGCGGTGCCCCACGAGTAGTCACAAACTTTATTGAGAGGATGCAAAAGTTGTAGAAGGTTAGCGTCGACCCGGTTGCCACTGCAGTTGGGGAAAATGACACATCCCAAAACACATAGGAGATATGCAGTGGATGCAACATCCACTTCTTCCTCGCTAAACTTTGGATTCATTTCTTCTTTATTCTTGGTGCCTTTGAACATATTCATCAAGTGAACCATGTTGAACTGTCTAGTTTTGTAACGAAAGCACCTGTTGAACTCAATATCGGATGTCGCTCGATCCCAACCAAGGTACTTATGAGTGTAAAAATAAAGTTGTTCCCAGCTTAACTGCTTCACATAATCAAACTTGACGGTTGTACCATGGTCAGCGAGACTAAGAATCTGCACCATATCATCTGGGGTGATCGTCATCTCTCCAAACGACATGTGAAAGGTATCGATCTCAGGATACATTCTCTCCAGGAAGGCTGATATCGACACCCGGTCATGCCCTAACATTGAATTCTCGATAGCAGTAGATAACCCTGACTGATAAATAATTTGCTTGAACCTTTCACATTCACCATCTAACGGTCAGTCTTTCATTTTTCTTGGTGCAGCTGTAGGGTTTAGTAGACGAACCGCATGAGAATGGTCCTAAAGTACACGACAAATTATAAAATAATTAGAATAGTGGTTAACACTTCTATGAATAAAAAGACAATAACTTAAGAATGATGTTTTATAATTATTACCTCAGTTGAATAAATTTCTTTGGCCCAAGAGTCTTTGTATCCAAATAACAGATCTCCTCCATCTCTTGGTAACCCAGGGATTTGGCCTGCTTCAATACCCTTCATCTTCAAAAAGGGGGGGGGGGGGGGGGGGCGGGTGTGTCCTCCTTTCTTCTTAATTACATTCTTTGTACCTTGTCCTTCTCCTTGTGTACCACTTGGTTCTCATTCTTCTTGGTTTCTAACTTGTGGAGCACTTGGTTCTCCTTCTTCTTGGTTTCTAACTCTTGGAACACTTGGTTGAGTTCCTTCGGTGATAGAGATTCCGTTAACGCTCTTTTCTCTTCTTGCACTAGCTGTTACTTTCTTACCCCCTTCACGACGAGGCCCCGAAACAATTGTATCTTGGGCTTGCTTAGTTCGCCTTTCCCTAAAAAAACAAAATAAATAACAATTATTTCCAAGAAGACACCGTTTAATTACTATATAATCGGTAGAGAAATTAAAAATCAACCGATTATTCATAATCCGTAGTCAAATAAACAAACTAACAACCAATTGTTCATAATCGGTATATCGGGACATAGATTATCTCCCGATTATGCATAAAAGTTGGAACCAAAAACTCTAAGCTATGGACACATATAATCGGTAGTCAAATAAACAAACTAACAACCGATTATGGATAATCGGTAGCTCGGGATCTACATTATCTACCGATTATGCATGAAAATTGGAACATAAAACTCTAAGCTATGGACACACATACAATCGGTAGTCAAATAAACACAATAACAAACGTTTAATACAATCGGAAGTCAAATACACAACCTATCTACCGATTGAAACCATCTAACATAATCGGAAGTTAACAACTACTACATATCTACCGATTGAAACCATGTAATATAATCCGTAGTTAGATAAAAAAAATTTACTACCGATTAAGCGTAAATTTTGGTACATGAAGACAATCGGTAGTTAATGACTAAACCTAACTACCGATTATTGTTGATGTTTTTGAGGAATCACTAACTTTCATAATCGGGAGTTTAAACCTATACGAAACTACCGATTAAGCCTAAATTTTGGTACAAGAAGACAATCGGTAGTTAATGACTAAATCTAACTACGGATTATTGTCGATGTTTTTGAAGAATGAAGAACTCAACCATAATCGGTAGATAAATACAAACACAAAACTACAGATTATATCAAATAACCGAAAACCCTAGAAATTCTATTGACGATTTCATTCGATTAAAGCAAAATAAACACAAATAATGGTAAACCCTTACCTTATTGGAGCCATTAGATAGTGCTGGAGAGGCTGATTGTCGGAATCAGTCTCCGTATCTAGATCATCATCTTCGTGTTATTCGTGTTCTTCATCTTCTTCACTATGTTCTTCAACGATCTCTCTATTTCTTATTCTCTCAGAAAAATTTGGCCAATTAGTATTATCATTTTGACGGGTTGTTTGCTTTTGTCGAGCCATATTTAGATTGTAATTACGACGATGAATTGGTACATCGATTGACGATTAACGGCGATTAACGACGAGGATTCTTTTTTGCACAATCGGTAGATAGAACGAAGAGAAGAAGAAGAGAAGAGGAAGAGAAACTATTTCTAATCGGTAGTTAGAAATGAAATGAAATGAGTTTAGATTTTATACTTATATTAGTGAAAGGGTATATAGGTATTTTTTTAATTAGTGAAAGGATATATAGGTATTTTTACCTACCATTAGGCTATACCATAGCCACATCTATTTGATGGGTATAAATTAGTCGCCCCAAATTCTTTTTGAGTCGCCCTAAAAAACGCCAGGTTATATAGATTTATTATATGAAGTGAATTGATCAAAGACGTAGCAATTGAAAAGTTTTAGTAATTAAACAACACATGTCTGAAACTGATCAAATTTATGTAGGGATATTTTGATTTTGGGTCCCAATTTTATAACCAGTGTTATATTTAGGTCCCGAAAGTTTAATATTAGAATTTGGGTCCCAGAAACGTGGTTGGCCACGTTGACAATTAAGAAACTTAGTTAAATATAGAAATGACCAACATAATATTCGAGTTCGATTTATTTACTAACCCAGCCATGATACCTTATGTTTTCCACATGTATGGGTAATAATTATCCACCAAAGTGCGGCCGAGATTAATTTTCTTTGTTTTTTCCTTTAACAAAACTTCAACACTTCTATCGTTCTCCACCAGCAGAAGACAATTTCTCTCAACACTATAAAAGAGAAATACCTCTATGAGTGTTTAATCAACCATAATGCCTAAAATGAAACACGTCTTTTAAACTTCTCAATAATCCACGATTATTATTTAATATAACTTTCGATTTTGATTTTGGATTGGCAGGGATTCAACTGAGTTTAACCCAAATTATTATTATGTAAATGGGTTTTAATTTCTGAGATTTTGATTTAATTTGGATATGTTTACATATGGAAGATTAAAAACTATAAAATCTGGAAGAATGAAAATCAAAGAGAAAGAATGCTTCCCAGAAATCAGTGAAGTTGTAGTAGCACAAAATCCTACTACCACAAACAACCTAATCTAATAGATCAAAGATGTATTATAACAAATAAGTAAATGAAATAAAGATAAAAGATATTGAGATGGACATAAGTATTTACGTGGTTCAGCATAAATGCCTACGTCCACGGTGGGATGATGGTTTGAGTTTCATTATGAGTATGAATATTATATTTAGATCCATTAAAAGGGAGTGAAGCTCTAAGTGAGCAGCAGAATGAGATCTAGGGAAGTAGAGAGAGAGAGTAAGGTGGTAGAAGAGAAGATAATATCCTGCCTCTAAACCTAATACACTTACTCTTTTATAGAATAAGAGAGTGTATAGGTGATTACATGTTTACCCTTAGCTTAATAGTTAAGCATCTAAAGACTAGTTGATGTGTATGTCGCTTCATAATATTAAGTTGCATACGTTCTAATCTTGCGACACATGTCGAGTGGGATTTTCACCCCTCACAGTTTGCCCCTTTTTCTTGAAGTTTGTTTGAAGAACAATCTTTAAGCAAAACCTTCCTTAGATGTAGCTTCTGGAACGAGATGAGTGAGCGAGCAAGATTCCCCAAGTAAACTTTGTAGCTTCTATTTGTTGCTGCAGGAACTGAGCGGAAGAATACAATCTGTTTTAAAAGTATTAATACTTGCCCTCATTCTTTCGCAAAGTTCCCCCATTCTTTCGTAAAGTTCCTAAGCATTGAAGTTTCATCCCCTGAAGTATACGAAATATGAAGTACCAATCCTTGAGTAAGTATTAAAAATCCGAAGTATAAGAAGTATCAACCCTTGAAGAAGTATGGTTCCGAATAAGAAGTATAAGAAGTTCCAAAGCATCTCTTGAATCAATAATTACTTACTCATTCCTTATACACTGCCCCTATGACATATTTTAGATTTTATGTTGACTGTAAGTTGATAGTTGCCCCAAGCTAGCAGGTGGAATCGAGCGATGTGGATGGTGAAGTCTGAACTGATTTACTGACCCGATCTATGTAGTCCGGAAGTTATTTATCCCGAGTTGTCGTGATGCGATTTGAGTCTGCGTCCGAGGTGAGTGAATGACCAAGATTCCCGAAGTAGACGGTGTGAACTTGCCTCGAGATCAGACTTCATGCTGCTGCGACGGATTGAGTTGTCCGAGTAGTAATGACTATGTAATGTACAAATGATGCTTATGCTCGGCCCGAGTATGCTGAAATTTTGGTGGTCTTTGGCTTGTCAGCGATGCGGGATTCAGATCAGTCAATGCTTTATCTTTCACAATCTTCTTCTCTTCAATTGTTGTTGTCGTTTTTACGATTGTGATTGGTTCTATTTTCTCGATTCGTAAGCGAACTTCAATTATTCCGAAGTAAAAACGGATGATCTTGCTCGGAGAGGAGTGGTTTATCATTCATGATTGGTGTTGATTGTTCGTTATGATATATGAGGGTGTGTCGTGCTTGATTTCCTTGCTCAGTTGTAATTCTGGAATTAGGTGGACATGTTGTTTTGTGCGAGCTTTACATTGATCACGCTAGTTGGATGGTCCGACGCAATTGCTGACTTTGTCCTTATACGAGATGGTAGTCTGAAATAACGATTCCGAGGCATTTGGTTAAAGCAGGTTGACCGTGATTTTGGTGCTGCTCACATTGTATAGGGATGGAGCCAATGTCGAAGAAACCTTCTGGCAGCAATTTTTTATGGTTGCGAGAATAATGTTGTTGGATATATCTGTTAATGCTTGCTTCATCTTGTGAATTTTTACTTTGGTGGAATGACCAATGATGTAGTGGTTGCACTGGTTGATTCCTGAGGTAGCTTGACGATATAATCCTAGAAAACTTGAGACGAGTGGGTCCTTTGAATGGCTTGAATGGGCAACTGCTATCTTTCTGCAACAAACTCTTTAAGGTTGCTATTGTAAAGACATTGTTGCTGGTTGTATCTTGTCAGTAACTAATGGGTGAGTGTTGTGGTGAGATTTGTGAATAAAACGATCTGTGTTGCTTTGAGTTGTTGCTGAAGAAACATGTTCTTGGATCTGTTGTTGTTGACAGTGAGTCGCTTGTAATAGGTTTTGATACGAAGTTTAGACAACAACTATGCCCCTGTTACTCATGTGTGGTGATGAAATTCCTTGCTTTTCTACTCTCCCGATGGATCTTTCTTTATGAACAGACGTTGCAACTTGCATTTTTTATTTCCATTGCTTCTGCGTATGTTTTGATTGTGATGTATTGTGGCTCTCTCTTGGATTTGCGACCTTTTTATCGTTGTTGAAGGAAGTGAGGGAAATAATACAAACTGGCATATATAGAGTATGTATGTATATTTTCCCTATTCCTTCCTGATCTTCCGAGACTCTTTTCATGAGACTGAGTAGAGGATGCCTGGAATAGTTCTTGATTCTGAATGAATGTTCTCTTTCCTTTTGCTGCTTTTTTCTTTTTTCCTTTGATTGATCTTTTGTAATGTGTCATTAAATTCCTTTAGCGATACCGTGCTGGATTGTACTTGAATGCAACATGACTGTGCGAGATTATACTCAGCTTTGAAATTGTGCGAGATAATACTCGGCTTATGTAACTGTGCGAGATAATGCTCGGCTTATATAACTGTGCGAGATAGTACTCGGCTTATGTAACTGTGCGAGATAATACTCGAATTTGTAACTGCTTGTGTAGGTACTTGGATGATGCTGAGACCCTCGGATATCAACCAGCTTGTGGTTCCCTCTACTCTAGGACGTATCCAAAATACTACGGAGACTTCTCCTAATGAGTATGTCTTGTACCCCTTTTATCATCCTCACTCCTGCACTGCTAGTAATATATCCATCCTAATGGGGTATCTTGTGGGGACGGTACCTCAGTACGAAACAATGTCAAGGGCTAGCTGATATCACCGAGTGGCCGGTACCTCCTTTTACATGGCATCGTCTATCCATGTGGGGTTATACGGACTTGGGTAGGTTCTTGAGAGAATACATCCCTTCAGGCGTCTACTTTATCAACAAATATATTAGATCCCTACCACCCAACATCGCTTTAGGATATGCTCCTTGGAGGAAATAGTGGAGTTAGGTCCCCTTCGCCTCGCTCGTTGTTAGCCTAGCACGGAATATAGTATGACCATAGGCAGGTCGTAACGTAGGTGTAATAACCAAGAGCGCAGTTGTAATAACCAAGTGGGGATAGTACCCCTGAGTGACGTATCCATAATTTTATCTTTGATTTTATCGTGCTTGGTTCCGTGGATGCTCTCGTAGTACTCTTTTTCTATGCATCCATGAAACATCATTGCAAGGCCTTATGTTGAATATCAACATAAAATGCAATGCCTCATCAAAGTAGTTGAGCATACTCCTGCTGCCCCCTCGAGTGAAGCTGTAAAGTAGTTGAACATTACTTGACACCATGATTCTCGCAGGTTTGATCACCTAGGTGATCATCTCGTGCATCTCCATGGTGTCTCGCATCTCAGACAAAGGCTCTAAAGCTCATATTTCCTTTTGCTGCTCTCCACTAATTTACGTTCACTCGGGTTGCAATTTCGGCGCCATTTGTTCCTTAATCGAGCATGTGCCCCTGCTTTGCAATGCACACTGGATTTGAAATTTATACCCATCAACCTCTTCACCTCAGCCACTACTTGGTATGCCTTCTTTCAGCTTGATTTGGAGTTTTCTTGAGTAATGCCCTTATGGTGATTGGTTCGCACTGTTGTTTACGTATTTTTTATTGTTTGACGCATTGTTCGTGAGGTGAGTGGTACTTATCTTGCTTCTCTGCTGATTGTTATTGGTGCGACTTCTAACCATTCTTCAATTTGCCTTTGTGTATCTTTCAAAGAATTTCCTCCAGATTGCCCTTGAATCGATTGATCTCTTCCACCATTCGCTTTGACTGCACATGAAATTTGCAAATCTTTGTGGTTTTTTTAACCGAAGTGGAATTATATTATTTTCTTCAATAATGAAGACATGAACTCTTTAGTTTTCAGAATTCGTTGATTGGATTGCTCCTCTCTTGGACTAGCATTTCGGACGTCCTCTTTCTCTTGCTATTGCAGTTGTAGCTATGACACCCTGTGTTTTCTTTGTTTGTACCAATTCCTTGTGCCCCGAGACCATTCTTCACGAGCTATGCTTATTCAGTACACTGGATGACCATCTGAATTAGCTTTGGAGTGGCTTGGTAGCTTTTGATTGTCCCCATTTTCTCGTGCTTTTCCCCAACATCACGTGTTCTACGAGTACCCAGCCTTTCTTTTCCCATTGATGCTCATTGTCGAGCTTCGTAGTCTGGCTGCTAGTCTACGAATGCGAGATGGAGTTTTAAAATTTTTGCTGAGATGTGGCATTTTTTGTTGTAGATTGAAAATAGTATTAATATAAAGGGGATAAACCCAAGGTAACACAAATACGGAAAGAGTACTACTCTGATCCATAAAATAGTACGCTGCAAAATTGCACATAAAAAGTCCTCCCCCTCTCAGTCTCTCTGAGTAAATATTTATAGTATTCTTAAATTCTCTGAAATTCCCTAACGTCGTACACGTGGCCGATCTTGACTTCTGCGCCACTCTTGTACGTCAAATCCATATTGATAGTGTATTAAACACCTAAATTAATATCAATTGATTATGCTTTCTTTGCTATTTTCTCTTGTATTTTGTGTATATTACGCTTGTTTTAGCTTTTGTAGATACTTTGAAGTCACATGAAGCAAAAGAAGATAATTAGGAGCTCAAGGCATTTTCTTGGAGGCATTGGGTGTTGATGGAATCAAAGCTAGCAAGGCTAGAAGTCTCTAATGCGTCAAGAATAGAGAATCACTAAGGGGGCAACAAATTTACGAAGAAGAACTGTGAATTACTAGGGGGACACATGTTTCTCCTTGAAGCAATTCTAAAGGGAGTCAATTTGCTTCTTTATAAAGGTAGACGCGACTATTACTTGGGGCACCCATCAAAGTTTGTTAAACACATATCACATATTGATAAGGGATGCCATCAAGCCTTTATAACCTAAATGACTAAACACAATTGAGAACCAGCTTTATCTCTTTGCTGCACCATTCACGTCGGCGTAACTTAGGTCTGGTGGCTACTGAAATCAGGCTAGAGAAGAGACAAAGGCAGGACGAGAAGAGTCTGATGGCTAATCTGGTATACATTCAGGCTCAGGTTTGAAAAATAAGGTAAGAAGATATACATAAATGAGAAGAATTGAGGAAACTCGAGTTTAGAAAGAGACAGTGAAGATGGGTCTGTTGAGTGAAGAATTTAGAAGATGGTTGTGTTTTTACTATCGATGGTGGTTTTGGTTCAAGAAGCAACAAAGAAGATTCAGAAAAGATGAAAAAAAGAATTGATGGGTCTGCTTCTACCGATCGAGATAATGAGGAGGAATTGAAGTTTGATTGAGAAAAATGTGTTGTTGTTGTAGTTTCAACCGAAAAAGAAGACAGTTAGAAGATGACGCTGTTGAGAAAGAGATGGTACCGAGATACTAATAATGGAGTGGATTGTTATCGTGAAATAGATGAATGTGTTTGAGTCTTTTGATTAAATGAATGGGTATATCTTGAATTCGTGATTAACTACAGAGAAAGATAGAATTAGTTGTCAGAAACACCAACAAGGTGTGGCCTGAATTACCATACAGTTATGCACCTGAAGTGCTCGACTGATTTTCTGAACAACCTTTTTAGTTCACCAGGTTTGTCATGGGATTGATGGGTTCTTTCCAAGGGTTTTCTACTGCTCTACTGATGGTCTATGAGTTATGATCAATGGGTTTAGGACAGAATGTAGAAACTAAGATGAATACGGCAGTTTTGTATAAGAGTTTTATTTGTATATGGAAAGGGTTTAGCCGAGACTTCAGTGAAGAGACTAGTTCTCTGCCGTTAAACTGAGAGATAAATGATGGTGATTAATGAATATTTTTATAGTTTGTGTGAGATTAGGAATGTGGGTTGTTTAGGTTACGTAATTGCAGGAGAGAGTTAAAGCTATAAAATGAGGTAAAGGCTAAAGTAAAGGGACATCCTCTCTCACGTCTGCTCCACCGCAACAGAGAAGATCTTTAATCTTCTCCAGATTTCATCACAGTTCACGTCCATCTCCACCTTACACCACCACTTACTTGCATACCACCAACACCAACAGATTGAGGAGTTTGAGCCAACAGGATCACCTGCAGTTCAACAAGTTACAACATCACCGACCATTACCATTCCATCTGCCTTCTTCTTCTTGTGGTTTAGTTGTTTTAATTCTTGTTTTATATTTATTCTTTTATCATAAACTCCATTATCTAAATAATTATTTGATTAGGGAAGACTTCGAAACTATGTTATATCATGTACTCGAGTTAGTCTTTCTTTTCTGTATTAATTTATTGTTTGTATTTTACCGAGCCTATGACCATGGATTGTTTGCGAGTGTTTAAACGTCCAATTGAATATCTTGTTTGCAATTCCAATGCTATATTTTATAACCATAATCCGTAATTATTATGGTGATTCAATCACAAG
This sequence comes from Papaver californicum, assembly GCA_023531435.1. Classification (NCBI taxonomy): domain Eukaryota; kingdom Viridiplantae; phylum Streptophyta; class Magnoliopsida; order Ranunculales; family Papaveraceae; genus Papaver; species Papaver californicum. The sequence continues at coordinate 11,047,291 of JAJJMC010029624.1, forward strand.
TAGCGAAACATAAACGTTGTAATGGGATGTTGTGGACTTTGATGTGTAAAAGATAACCCTAAGTTAACATGTCGAGCTTTCGAACATGTGGTTAGGATCAACCCGACTCATAGAACATACCGGTCGATTAAGTTACTCAAAGTGGCTTGATTGGCTAGAAACGAGTAGAGAACCTATTCTACAAAGTGAACTTGGAGTCTAATGAACTTGTTGAACTCATAACTTGTCTAGGGTTTTTAATAAACGTATTTTGAAGAAAATTTTGCTTGTACTCATATTCACTAGTGGAGAAAGAATCCTTAATCATCTTCATCTTCATATTTGCATTCTTTTATTTGTTTTGGTATCTTTGCATTAGTTTATTTTCAGAAATTTATTAACAAATTTAACTCAACGCTCCCTTAGGAACGAACCTGCTTATCATTAGTGTAAGAAAGTAAGGAATATATTTTTGACGAGTTTGACACCTCGGTCAAATTGGCGCCGCTGCCGGGGAGCAGTCGGTAGTTCTAGTTGTTATTTAATTTCTGATTTTGTATTTAGTTTTCATTCTAGTTTCTTTTACTAATTTGTTTGCTTAGAATCTTATTTTCAGGTACAATCAATCATTCTTTTGTGTACGCGTAATCGGTTAATAGTATTCATCACTTGTCTAGAACAAGAGGTAAGTTCTCTAAACGAGTTGTGTGCATAATTTTTTTTAGGTTAGTTATAAAGATGTACCCTTTTGGGAATAACATCTATGGTTCACAAGACCATAAATTATATGGTGATCAGTTTAATTCTCATTCTTATAACTTCCAACCATATGTGGGATATGATCGAAACCAATTTATTGGATATAATCACCCTGCAAAACCTTGTGATAATTCCCATACATTCCAATGGCCTTACAGTGAGTATGTATGTGAACAATCACAAGGATGGGAGAATAATTATACTTTTAAACAGTTTAATTCTAGACATATGCAGATGCTCGATCACATTCTTTACGATTAAAGGTAGTAGAACAAGTTTCTAAACAATCAACCAGGCCTGGTTACAATGAATCTAGCCCAAGTCCTGATCCTATTTATGATCATTCACCCATTCAACGGGATGAGACCTGGGCTGGAAACTATGTAAAAAGTTAAAGTTTTATGTCTCCAAGTTTGGATGAGCAGTTTTCAAATTAAAAATTTGATCGTTTTGTGGAATCTTCTATTATGGTGATGCAAGAGATGCTTCAAGCAACAATTTTTTTTTTTGAATTTCAGTTGAGTTACAATGAATCACTCCAAGAACTTCAAAATATAAACAACATCAGAAATGACATGAATCAAATTCATGAAGAGCGGAATAAGGAAGAAGCTTCTCCTGTTCTAATGTTCCCATGGATAACAATATAGAGTATGATGATTCCGAAGAAGACGAACCTTTGAATATTGATAATTTTAGTACTACTAGCTCTACTCATGATCATAATGATCATTCTCCTATTCAAAAGGAAGAAGTTGAGTCTAGAAACACTTAAGTTATTGATGGTAAGACTTATGTTGTGTATAAGAGCGATGATGATTATGACTTATTTGTGCATATACTCCCCCGAATTCAAAAATAGTAAATACTTTGAATGAGAAGTCGATATGTGAAGAAGATCATAAGTGTTACGATGAATTACATGGAGTAGATTTTGATTCTGATGATGAAGACTTGCAGGTTGTACAAGAAACTGATGAAGAATGGCTTGTCAATAGTCTGAATGAGAATTATGATATTTATGTAGGAACATCGATGAAATTTTTCAAAAGTACCGAGGATCCCGTAATACGTGAGATTTTACAAGGTTTTTCTAACCCCTTATATGAATCTTTACCTAATGATGACCCTCCCATATTAGAAGTAGTTTCTCAAAGAGTTTCTAATTCGACTTTTAAGAAGGTACCTAGTTTGGGGATGAAATTGAATGCTTCTAAATTTCTTTCTGAATTCCTTGCTTCTAAGTATCCACCATATATGTATGAATCTAGCGCCGTGTAGGTTTCCACAAGGTTTTTTTCACTTATGTTTTGTATACACTTTTGAGTGTAGAATGGACTAAGTGTGGGGTAATTCCTATGTTACGCTAATATTCTTGTGAAGCTATTGTTAGAATTGCAGATTATTTTCTGAATGGATCCCCAAATTTTCATATTTTTGGTATACAGGCGACCAGAAAGTCAGACTGATGATGTTAAACTAAGCTCTGCATGGGAGGAAACCCACTGGTTTTTAGTATTTTCCTGTTTTTTTAGTATTTCTTGGCTTTTCCTTGTTATTTTTTCTGAATTTTCATATCATTATAGGATTTCCCACCTTGATTTTACATTAAATGAGTCAATTTACATTGAGGACAATGTAAAGTTTAAGTGTAGGGGAGTGGTTAAGCATATAGAGTTCTTAAGTATTCACTTTTTAGGTAGAAAATTTTCAACTTTCTTGTAACTATTTGCATGAAACCTCCCAATTTTAGATATTTTAGAGTCACTTAGTATACTTCTAGATACGTTTACATACAAAATTCTTACCGAAATAACTTAACTTAGAAGTATTAAGAACTATATTCGGGTTTCTTAGTTGTTGAGAGGCTAGAGCTGAAAAAAAAGGACTTAAACTGCCGGTAGAGAGTACAGTATTAGAGAAGCTGATCATTCAACACCCATGAGTGAGGCACCAAACCTTCAATTGCCTGTTTAGAGTGCTTCATCTGCGTTAATTCCGGGTAGAATGATGAGCTACCCAACTTGGTACCAATTTTCAGCACTACTTTTTGATCTCTTGAGTGCTATTTCTATCAATCGTGAGGGTGACATCAGAATTGCGAAAAAAACCTTACCTTGTAGTTTGATTTGCAGTTGGCATCATTCTTTCTCTCTCTCGACAACAGGTCCATAGAAACACCATCATCATCAATAAGCGGAACAACACAAATTTGAAGAAAGTTGAAGACGCTCAAGGTTTACAAGCAACAATAGAAGGAGCATAATTTTATATACAAGTTGAACACTAGGTACAAGAGAAAAAATATCAAAAGAAGTGAATTTTTATGATGTTTATGATACCGAGATAATACAAATTGTGAAGAATCAAGTGGTAAAAGTCCTTTCTCCACGGCCATATTAGTTTCATTGTTATTATTTTAGTTTGTATTTCATATTTCTTGTTTCAAAAGAAAAAAAAATGAAAAAAAAAAGATGAAAAGAGAACAAAAAAAAAGACAAGAGAAATATTTCATTACTTTAGTTTTGTATTTAGTTTGTTTTTATTTAATAAAGTCATGAGGAAGAAGAACTCTATAAAGAAAATTGAAGCAACAAGAATTTGAGGATAAAAGTTACAATTTGTGAAAGTTCTATGAAGTTCAAGAGTTCATCATCTACAGTTGAAGCCGAAGACCGAGACGTTTGTATGGGATGTTGTGAGAGTGGTGTTGATTGTAAATTGGATGAGAAGGTGAGTGAGCATTCCCATCCTCGCATAGTGGTAGATTTCCTTTCGTAGAGATCATCAGAAAACATGTACTTTTCTTCCCAAATTTCTACGGAATATTCAAATATAATTCGGAAGGTTGTCCCTTCCCACCATTCAAAGTGTGCAGGATTTCTATCTTCATTCCTTCCTGCACGCATGAGAACCATAAAGTGCGTCTTTTGAGTGCAAATTCATAAAATCCTATTGGTGAGGAAAAATTCATTCGATCGCTCTCAAACCTGAATTCTTTCATATGATGGTTTTCTCCTAACTCAAGAGTTAAGCATGAGAATAATATTCTTTGATACATCTAACTTCTTATTATTAGTGTGCAGAAACTTTATGTCCTCTTAACTCTTTGGATGCATGTGCTTTGGAATATTTTGAAAGATTGGAGTAGGTTTTATGGGTATACCACTTGTAAACCCTCACGAGACTATAACTCATCCACTAGGGACACCTAGGGGTTTAAAGGCTTATTACACATGCTAAGCGTAATCATATCCTCAACGAAAGGGAGTTGTTGTATTTTAGTTTAGTTTTACTATTAGGTTTAGTTTAGCTTAGTTTGCTCGAGGACTAGCAAAGTCTAAGTGTGGGGAAATTTAATAGGTGTATAAAACACTCTAATTAATATCAATTGATTATGCTTTCTTTGTTATTTTCTCTTGTATTTTGTATATATTACGCTTGTTTTAGATTTTGTATGTATTTTCCCATGAATCAAAAGAAGATAATTAGAGCTCAAGACATTATTAGAGGCATTTGGTATTGATGGAATCAAAGCTAGCAAAGATAGAAGTCTTTAATGCATCAAGAATAGAGAATCACTAAGGGGAACCGATTTACAAAGAAGAACTGTGAATTATTAGGGGGACACCTGTTTCTCCTTAAAGCGTTGCTAAAGGGAATCAATTTGTTTCTTTATAAAGGTAGACGCGACTATTACTTGGGGCACCCATTGAAGTATGTTAAGTATAAATCACATATTGATAAGGGGTACATTCAAGGCTTTATAACATGAATGACTAAACATAATTAAGAACCAGCTTTATCTCTTCGATGCACCATTCACGTCCGCGTAACTTAGGTCTGGTGGCTAGTGAAATCAGGCTAGAGAAGAGACAAAGGCAGGACGAGAAGAGTCTGATGGGTTATCTGGTATATATTAAGGCTCGGGTTTGAAAAACAAGGCAAGAAGAGATACAAAACTGAGAAGAATTGAAGAAACTCGAGTTTAGAAAGAGCAGTGAAGATGGGTCTGTTGAGTGAAGAATTTAGAAGATGGTTGTGTTGTTACTATCGATGGTGGTTTTGGTTCAAAAAGCAACATAGAAGATTCAGAAAAGATGAAAAGAAGAATTGATGGGTCTGCTACTATCGATCGGGATAATGAGGAGGAATTGAAGTTTGATTGAGAAAAGGTGGTTTTGGTGCAGTTTCAACCGAAAAAGAAGACAGTTAAAAGATTACGCTTTTGAGAAAGAGATGGTACAGAGATACAGATAATGGAGTGGTTTGTTATCGTGAAATAGATGAATGTTTTCGAGTCTGTTGATTAAATGAATGGGTATATCTTGAATTCGTGATTAATTGCAGGGAATGAGAGAATTGGTTGTCAGAAACACCAACAAAGTGTGGCTTGAATTACCATACAATTATGCACCTGAAGTGCTTGACTGATTGTCTGAACCACTTATTTTGTTCACCAGGTTTGTCATGGGACTGATGGGTGCTTGCCAAGGGTTTTCTATTACTCTAGTGATGGTCTATGAGTTGTGATTAATGGGTTTAGGAAAGAATGTAGAAACTAAGATGAATATGGCAGTTTTGGGTAAGAGTTTGATTTGTATACGGAAAGGGTTTAGCCGAGACTTCAGTGAAGAGACTAGTTCTCTGCCGTTAAATTGAGAAATGAGAGGTGGTGATTAATGACTATTTTTAGAGTTTGTGGGAGATTAGGAATGTGGGTTGTTTAGGTTACGGAATTGCAGGAGAGAGTTGAATCTATAAAAGGAGGTAAAGGCTAAAGTAAAGGGACATCCTCTCCCACATCTTCTCCACCTCCATATTTCATCACTGTTCACCTCCATCTTCACCTTACAACACCACATACTTGCATACAACCAACACCAACAGATTGAGGAGCTTGAACCAACAAGATCACCTGCAGTTCATGGCAGAGACTAAACAACAAGCTACAACATCACCGACCATTACCATTCCACCTGCCTGATTCTTGTGGTTTAGTTGTTTTAATTCTTGTTTTATATTTATTCTTTTATCATGAAATCCTTTAGATAAATAATTATTTGATTAGGGAAGACTTTGAAGATATGTGATATGATTTATTCGAGTTAATCTTTTTTTCAATATTGATTTATTGTTTGTATTTTACCGAGCCTATGACCATGGATTGTTTGCGAGTGTTTAAACGGCCAATTGAATATCTTGTTTGTAATTCCAATACTAGATTTTAGAATCGTAATCCGTAATTATTATGGAGATTCAATCATAAGTAGCGAAACATCAACGTTGCAATGAGATGTTGTGGACTTTGATGTGAAGATAACCCTAAGTTAATATGTCGAACTTCCGAACATATGGTTAGGATCAATCTGACTCATAGAACATACCGGTCGATTAAGTTACACTAGAGAGCTTATTTAAAGTGGCTTGATTTGCTAGAAACGAGTGGAGAACCTATTCTACGAAGTGACCTTGGAGTCCAATGGACTTGTTGAATTCATAACTTGTCTAGGATTTTTAGTAAACTTATTTTGAAGAAGATTTTTCTTGTACTCATATTCACTAGTGGAGAGAGAATCCTTAATCATTGTCATCTTCATATTTATATTCTTTTATTTGTTTTTGTATCTTTGCATTAGTTTATTTTCAGAAATTTATTAACAACTTTAACTCAACGCTCCCTTAGGAACGAACCTGCTTATAATTATTCTACTAGTTAGTGTAAGAAAGTAAGGAATATATTTTTGACGAGTTTGACACCTCGGTTACATACACGTGTCCTTTGATGACATTTCCTTTTCTCTGGCATCTACTTTTCAGATATTAGGAAGCCTTATCTGGAGTCCACCCGGATGACGTTTTATTCTTCTTCTCAAAACTGTCTTGTCCAGGGTTAACGTCATGTTTTGACCCTCGTATAATACGACGTTCAACATAACCACTTGCTTGGTATTTTTATACTCTCCGCGTGACCAAGGGTTGATCACGCGAAAACCCCTCCTACTTCCACTTTATCTCATTCTCTTCGTCCGAATGAAGCACCCCTTCACGCGGACTCCCCTCCTTCTCTTCTTTCCTTATTCTTTCCTATCTCTTCTTCTTTCTCATTCCTCTCTCTTCTTTTTTCTCTTTCCTCCTCATTCTTTCCCTATGTGCATGAGTGCATTTTTCAACCATCCTCTACCATATTACCCATCTATGTATACGTGGCCATTTATCGTCGTTCACCTCATATGCGCATAAGTGCATTTTCAGAGTAAATCCTTGTTTTACCCTTCTCTTAATTTTTGGGTATCTACATTAAGTCCCCTAGATGTTCGGTTAGGCGTAAGGCTATCTGGCAGTCATATACCCCGAAATTCTAAGTCCCCGAGTGCTGCAGAAGTCCCCGAGTATTGATAGGTGAATTATTTACATTAGTTTGATACTATAACACATTGCTTTCTTGTTATTTTTCATATCATTATGCTTTGATTTTGTTTGTTTATGAGTTTCTTAGGATTTTTGAAGTGGATTCAACCAAAGAAGAAGAAAGGGATTCATTACAACACGAAATGAACAGGGAATAAAGTGCTACAAACGAAGGAAGATCATGAACAAATGGAACTCATTCAAATTCAAGATTTTTTTACTCCATCTTGAAGGTAATTGAAAGGTGAAGCTAACGGTGAAAGAATAAGGTCGTTCCGAGTTTGTACGAAGAAGTTATGGGCAAAACTAGGGATGCACATCGGGTGGGTCGGGTCGGGTTTGGCCTCACCCGCACCCACCCGCTACATCGGCGGGTATTAAATCTTCACCCCGCACTCGAACCGCCGTAAAACGGGTCGGGTCGGGTCTGACCCGACTTTATGGAGGGTCGGGTGCGGGTGACCCGCTATCACCCGCCCAAACTAATAATCTTGTTCCTGTTTCTGTTCTTGTCATGTTCCTGTCATGTCCGGTTCCTGTCCGGTCCTTTCCTGTTCTTGTTCCTCTTTCTGCTCTTGCTCCTGTCCTGTCCCGTCCTGTCCTGTACTCCTGTTCCTTTTCTGTATATTGATTTGTTTTGTATCATGTATTCCTGTTATGTTCTTAATACTAACTCGATACTACAAAAGAGTCACATGATTCACATTCACATTCACATGATTCACATTCATATACACATAACCATGCGTCTATGCCCTTTCAAAAGTTCAATAAGTTACAGACTATGAAAGAAAAGAGTTGTATGAAAGAAAAGTTCTGTAACTTAGGATTTTCAACAGTTGAAAGAAAACCAGAAATATACCTAAAAGAAAAGAAAGAGCTTTAAATTTAAGAACTCGCAAGAATCAACTGCCGCAGGATGACATTGGAAAAAACTAACTTAAAACTTCCTCCTCCAGGTCACCGAATACGATTTAATCATCATCTATGATAATGGAAGAAGCACCAAGGTTACCAAATAGCTCTACAAAAAAAGAAGTGAACAATTAGAATGAAAAGAAATAAAAATAGTAATAATAGTATAAGAAGTTAAGAACCATGAAGTACAAATTATACCCGACTCAAGAACATCAACCTCCTCCTCCTCGACTCCAAGTCTAGAAGAATGTTTGTCAATTGGTGTAAGTAACCAATTTTGCAATAAAATTAATGCCTCAAGTGTTCTAGGCTTTAAAGAACTTCGAAAAGGATCCAAAATTCGTTTTCCGGTACTAAAAGCGGATTCAGAAGCAACAGAAGAAACAGGTATAGCAAATATATCTTTGGCTATGAGTGGCAAAATGTCAAACCTCGCAGAGTTGACCTTCCACCAAAGTAATTCATCAAAAGAAGAATCCTCATTGGTTGGCGAGTAGATAGGCTCAGCCAAGTATCTTTCCACCTCAGATCTCCTATGCTCCTCCACAGTAGTTAATTGGCTTTTTTGTTTATTCCTTTCTTCCCTATACTTAGCCTTGCTAGAAATAAAAGAACCTTGAGCAGAAGTAGAACTAGAGTTACCTAGAGACTCGGATGAAGATATCACACTTTCAGTTGTATGTTCTAATTTATAAGCTGTGAACAGTTCATCAAAATCCTTTTTAACTTTATCAACCCAAGCTTTTACCCTTCTTTGTGTTATCACAGGGTCGTAATGCACAACTAAATCTTCAAAAGTCACATACAATCCTTGTTCTTTCTCTCGTGGATCCAAAAGTACAGCAATAAACATCAACGAATTCATTTTTTCAAAATCTCCCCAATACTTGTTGTACTTGAGCAACATTACATCGCCCATGTGACTTAAGAAAGTATCCTCGTATCTACTTTTCCAATCTTCTAATTCTTGACGAACAGTACTGATTTCCTCCAAGAATGAGTGGGAAGTAACATATGTAGAAGCTGAAAAAACAACAGTTGAATCGTAGAATACCTTTAGAAACTGAATCAGAACTCTGGAATTGCACCAATCATATCTTTCAGGAGCATGCACTGGAGGCCTTTTCTTCTTCTTGGATTTTCTAAGAGCAACATCTACTTCTTTTTCTAGAATATCTACTTCTTCTTCTTCATCGTCAGAATCTAGATCAAAATCAGCATCTATATCAACATTGTCATCACCGTCACCCATAGAAAAAAATGGTACTGAAATATCATAACAAAAATTCTCACAGAATGCCCTATCTGACTCATGTAGCCTTTCAAAAGCTTTTTCATACCTCTCTGCAGCAACTAACATCAAATAAGTAGAATTCCACCGCGTTTTCACATCCAAAATCAAACCTTTTTTACAATCTATCCTTGCCATCTCAGCAGCATCCATAAACTTCTTCAATCTTGCGGGAGATTTTTGTGACATACTTTACCACTGCCCTGATTCTGAGAATTGATGTATGGTACTTTTCTAAACCATCCTTAACGACAAGAGCAAGTACGTGAGCCGCACATCTAACATGTAAAAATTTAGCTCCAAGTAATGAAAAACCCCAACTAACAACTTGTTTTCTCAAATAATCAACAGCAGTTTTATTCGCAGATGCATTATCAAGAGTGACAGTGAATACTCTCTCAAACCCCCATTCCACCAAACATTTCTCCAAAGCCTTACCAATTTGTTTACCTTCATGACTTTCAATCAAACAAAAACAGATGATTCTTTTATGCAGCTTCCATTCCCGATCAATAAAATGAGCCGTTACAACCATGTAATTGTAGTTTTGCATCAATGTCCAAGTATCAGTAGTAAGACATACCCTTGTCTTATTTTTCTTGAAATAACTTATCAATGAGGCCTTTTCATTCAAAAACAACGTGCATATATTACGATACACTTTCATACGACTTGGAATCTTAAATCTCGGCTCAAGATACTTACTGTAAGCCCTAAAACCTTCGCCTTCAACAATTCTAAAAGCCATTTCTATAATAATAAACCTAATCAACGCTTGTCTACATCCTTCTTGAGAAAAAGTGACCACCACCAACTGTGGTTCCTCTCCCGGCTTGCACGGCTGAAAACAAAGTGTCTGTTGTCCTCCCTGCTCCTTATTAACTGATTTCTTGTACTCAATACACTTCTCTAAATGATAGGAAAGATTGGTAGTCCCATGTGTTTTACCACCAATCTTGTAACTACCCCGACTTTGGACAATGCTTACACTTTGCTTTAGCACCATCTTCTATAATATCGAAGTGATTCCATACCCAAGATTTCTTCACACCAACTCTAGGCTTCTTATTTGATGATGAAGGTTGAGAAGATGGTGTCGCGGATGATGAAGGTTGACTAGATGGTAAAGCTGATGACCCAGATGTACTCCTTGTCCCTGCTAAGGATGTCGGTTGACGTTGAGGTGGAGGTCCCATACAAGTTTGGGATGGTCTTCCTTGTACAAGTGGAAGATCTGAACTAACGTCATCTTCTGAGATTTCAACCATGGTGATAACCTACAAGGAAGAGATGGCAGAAGGGGTGAGTTATCATATATACATATGTATTAGAATTAGTCAAATGCAGTAGTACTTTTAATATGTATTAGAATTAGTCAATTGCAATATAGGAATCTACATACAGTTGTAAGCACTTGCAAGCAACTTCCAGTAGTACTAAAGCTATTAGGGTTTCTATTTTGTGTCTATGTTGGTAAGAGCTTCTTATAAGGTCAGCAGATGCTTACAAGGTCAGTACTGAAGCAGAACCATGAAAAACAGTCCTAAGCCAGGCCTAAAGTTGCAGAACATGAGAGCTAAGGTTCCCCACTTGCAGTAAACAAGTTGCACACATTTTATTAATTTTTAGCCGAAAAGGTAAATATACTATTAAAAGGAAAAATTCTAAGGAACTACGATCTGTTTAATGTTGACTAAACGCTTTCCAATTGAACATGTTATACACATTGAAAAATGTAAAACTGATCAACATCCATAAAAAATTAAGTAAAATCCATGAAAATCCACATAAAGCTAAGTATTTGACGATGTGATGCACCTGATGTAGAGTAATATAACAGCGGAAAAATACTTCACCAATCACAGGAAAATGAACATGCACAAAATTTCCCTATAATCCACAAACCCCAATAGTATATTCAGTCACAGAAAACAATAACTAACCTACATTGTGAATGGAAAAGTAACAAAAAGTAGAAAAAAAAATCTGAAACTTCTTGCACAGATGACGCCTAACTTATAAATCCACACCAGATTGTCGTGTTTTACCACTGTATCCATTGACTCCATTCACAATGTACCCTTGATTTCAATTTTCTGGTAATAATAGTCGCAGACTCGCAGCCTCTGACATCTTTTTAACAAACAACATTTGTGGATCTTGACTGTTGTCAGTTTACCTGTAACAGTTACTTTAAACATTTTGCCCATATAGCAGTTTCCTTTAAACATTGGTTCGGGAGATGTATTTCAGGTGCCACTGCGGCCTTTGTCCATTAGTAATAGGCACACAGTTACTTCAGGTTAATTATGGTGTGTTTCCTACGCGAATGTCAACTTATTCACGAGGAGCATAGGGTCCTATGGTTTTCAATCATCTTAACAGAAAAACAATAATCTGGTTTTCATTGGAGCAGTTTTTGAAAAGAAAAGACAGTCAAATCATGACAAGGTAATCGAACTAGCAAGAAAGCATTGTATACAATCGACTCAAAACGCTGTACTTATTCATTCTTACTGGCGAATAACTCTGTCCCTCCAGTACAAAACCTACTGATTGAGCATGTCCAGGATGTGTTCTAGAAGTTTCTCCATCTTATTCTTCTCAATGAAGTTATGTTTTCGGCTATACAAGTAGGCATCACAGCACCACACAGAATCAACAAAAATTTGGAAAATAAAAGAAGGGTTTGATAAGATACCTAGGCTGGTTGATAACAACCATTCACTGGTCCAATGGGCAGTTTCTACTTTTGACATTCTAATAAACCATAAACCTCAATTTATAATCATATATGAGTAACAATAGTAAGATCTTTATATTCAGTTGGGAAATTTGACAAACAGCAGCTGGGTAATTTCACAAAGAAATAACTGAACAAAGAAAAATGGTTCACATCTTCACAGATCATAACTTATGGTGGATACTAAAACTTTCGGGAAGAGGAAAACGATCAAACAAACCTAATTGGAATTAATTAAGAAAAACTAAAAACCCTAATTTTAAGAAAACTTACCAGATTTCGAAGTTCTTGAATTTTGATACTAATACTAGGGAAGATGAAGTCACCACTCACCAGTCACATATATCTAGTGTTTGAAAAGGTTTCAGAGAGAAGAGAGAGGATTAAACAAAGCAACTCATTTTTTAGGTCAACCTAGAGAAAAGTTATTTATCAAATTAAACATTATGAGCATCACAATCACTCAAAACTAATGAAACCCATAATCAATTGCTACTCAATCATGTAATGATACAAACATTAATTTCAATTAGGGCAAAAAATTTTTTTAAAACAAATAGTACATGTACCTGATAGAGATTCAACAGAAGAAACAAGGTGGTGGTGATGATTCTTGGGTTCACGGTGGTGGTAGTGGTGTTCTCTGTAACTTCTGAAACAAAAGAACTGAAAGAGAAGAAAGAATCGATGAAGAAGAATAGAGAACAGAGAAGAGAATAGAGACAGAGTCGATGAATGAAGAATGAATATATAAGTCTTATGACTCTATGAGTTATGAATAGAGATGGCGGGTGGGCGGGTCGGGTCGGGTGAGAGGAGTTATCACCCATACCCGACCCGTTGATAAGTGGGTATAAAAAAAATCACCCGCACCCGACCCGTTCATTAACGGGCCGAGTGCGGATCGGGTAAATTTGGGCGGGTGCAGGTCGGGTTTGTGCATCCCTAGGCAAAACAAGCTTGCAAAACTTGAGTGTACAGAGAGGTTCGGCCATAAATCCAACATACAATTAGTAGCCGAACCTGACACTGTCTGGAGCAAAAAAAAGTTTTCAGGTTCGACCAAAAAAGTCCATATAAAATAATAGCCGAACCTGAGCATAAAAAATACGTTTTCGAAGAGTCTACAGAAAACTGTTAGGCCACTAAGTCCATACTCAATAATATCCGAACCTGACACTGTTCTGAGACATATTTGGACAGGAAATTGACTTCTAACTCAAGGAAACACGGTCCCAGAAGGATTCTAATCCCTAGAAAGAGAGTGTACTTGAGGGCCAAGCATTGAAGGCTAAAAAGAAGACATATAAGGCTCAAACAAATCATCTTTATATCTTTTAAGTAATCTCTTATCTTCTACCTCTCAGAACACATCTTCTACACCAAAATCCTAGGGTTTTCCCCTTGGGGGGAAACCATTCTTCTTCTTTGTATACATTCCATGGGTTTTAGTAAATCCATGAGTATGTAACTTTTTTTTATTTGTTGGGGATGTAGTTGGAAGTCCTAGACATGTAAATCAATCTAGTTTATTAGTTTTAATGTTAATGATCTCTTTTATTACTTATGTTCTACTATTTATATCGCCATGTATGATTGAATACTTGCTCGTTTAAGTTGTAAATTGAATGATCTTGTGTTCATATCTAAAGCTAGACTAGGTTTGAGATTCAGAATTGTCAAAGAACTCTAATCACAAGTATCATAACATAGCTGTTAACGATGGGATGTTGCCATTCAATTATGTGTAGAAACTTAACCTAGGTTAAATACGTGTGGCTCTTACACCGGATTGCTTAGAATAACCTTAACTCACAAAGACCATTGCTTTCATTGGGTTAAACTTGAGTGGCTCTTGCGCCAAGTTAGTCATTGATTAGGATTCAAAGAGTGGCTCTTGTTCCTTTGATTATACAAGGATTTTTTCCGGAGTAAGCCTGTGATAGGATGCTTAAGGGTTATTGGTATGAGAAGGATTGAACGTTAACTCTAATCGGTTGAAGAGCTTGATTGGTGACGGAATATTAAACCCTTAACCAGTATTTTCTCACCTTGTTCTTAATCTTTATTTATTTTTCTTTTACATTCATTAGTTTAATTTAGTTTAATTCATTACAACTCCCAATTTTTGGTTACATAAGAAGTAAAAGACAAATAACAATTCACAGCTCCTCGAGGTAACGATCCTTACTACCGTTATATTACTTGTTAGTATTAGTGGGAAATATCTTAATTAATTTATGCGCAAACGATACACACTAAATTTTGGCGCCGCTGTCGAGGAGTAGCAATTGTTTTTGTTTGAGAATTATTTTAATTTTATTTACGTTTTTCTTTTAGTGTTTTTTAGGTTTTTAGGTTTTTTCTTTTTGTGAAAGTAATTCGTTGGTGGAATTTGGCAACCGTCTAAAGCGGGAGGTAGATTCTTAAAACAGGTTGTATATATTGTTTTTATTTTTATATTTATATTTTTAGTTAAATTTTTATTCTTATTTTCTTATACTCTTTGTGTTTTATCATGTTTCCCTACGGAAATAACATGCATGGTACACAAGATCAAATATATAATGAAGGTAATTAGTTTGGTTTTCAATCTCAACCCTTTGACAATTTCCAACCACACGGGGAGTATAATCACAACCAATATTTTGGTAATGACCAATATTCCAATGAACCTTATTGTGGGTATGTAAGTGAACAATCCCAAGGATGGGGGGATAGTTATACTTCTAATAATTCTTCTAGTTTTGAAAAACAGATGTGCACCATGTTACCAGAACTTCAACAACAAATTCAGCTACACCAACAGAGCATTAATAAATCACTTCAAGAACTTCAGAAAGGTGCAGATAATTTAACGATGCACATTGATCGATATGAGGAAGGAATGAAAGAAGAAGAAATTCGGTCTCAAAGCCAAAACCGCTCTAACATTCTTGTGCACAATAATGAATATGTGATCAATGAAGATTATGAAGAAGACCAATTTTTTAGGGCATTTGATGACACTAGTGTAGCTTACTCTCTTGATATTACTAATGATCAAGCACATATTCAAAAGGTAGAGCTCAAGGATGATGCAATTTGTGATCTAAAAAAATTCCTTGCGGTGAGATTTGAATCCGCAACAAATTATGATTATTACAACAAAGAGAAGTATGTTGAGAATGGAACCGAATTGAGTAATATCGTGGAAGACCCAATTGAACTTGCCAAAGTCTATGATGATAATGTTGATGCTGAAATTCTTGTTGAGGCAGAAACTAATGAAGAACGTTTATAGAGTTTAATAGAGGACCACGGTATACAAGAGGTAAGTAAATTTAAGAAAGACGACGATCCCTTAATACAAGAGAATTTTGAAGGTTTGACTAAATCTTTGATTATTGATCCTTTTCCTTTAACTCACTTAGGATTGAATGTATGTTCCTCGGAAGTATTGTTGAATTACTTTGCTTCTAAATATACGCCATTGGAAAAGCTTGATTCTAACACTGTGCAGGTTATCCTTGAGAAACCTGTAGAAGTTCCCGAATTCTATGTTTTATATACACTTCCAAGTGTAGAAAAGACTAAGTGTGGGGGTAACTTATTTATGATAACGGTTTCACTGGTACTATCATATGCAAACATTTGTGTGAAGCTGTTATTAAAATTGCAGATTGTTATCTGGGAGGATCCCCAGATTTTCAGATTGTTGGTGTACGGACAATAACCAGAAGGTCAGGCTGTGGACATTAAACTAAGCGATGAATGGGAGGCAACCCATTTATTTTGTATTTCTTTCCCTTTATTTTGAGTTTTTTAGTTTCCATATACTTATTTGATTTTCCATCTTGATTTTACATTGGAAGAGTCAATTTATATTGAGGACAACGTAAAGTTTAAGTGTGGGGGAGTATTTAGCATATAGATTTTTTAGTTTTTACTTAGAGTTTTCACTTTCGTAGGTAAATTTTTCAAAAAAAAAAAAATTGCACATATCTGCAAGGAAACCTCCAGCTTTTAGAGATTTTAGAGTCACTTAGTATACTTCTATCTAAGTCTACATAAAGAGTTCTTACCGAAATAATTGAACTTAAAAGTATTAGTGAACTACATTCGGGTTTTTTAGTTGTTGAATGGCTAGAGCTGACAAAAAGGGACTTAAACTGCCGGTAGAGAGTACATTATTAGGGAAGCTGATCATTCAATACCTATGAGTAAGTCACCAAACCTTCAATTGTCTGTTTAGAGTGTTCCATCTGCGCTAATTCCGGTGAATGATGAGCTACCCAACTTCGCACCAATTTTCAGCACTACTTTTTGATCTCTTGAGTGCTATTTCTATCAATCATGAGGGTGTCATCAGAATTGCTAACTTTATCTTGTAGTCTTGTTTGCAGTTGGCACCATTCTCTCTCGACAACAATAGGTCCATAGAAATACCATCATCATCAACAAGTGGAACATCAAAAATTTGAAGTAAAGTTGAAGACGTTCAAGGTTTACAAGGCAACAATACAAGAAAGAACAAATTTCATATTCAAGTAGAGCAAGAATACAATGAGAAGAATTATATATACATATTGAAGAGTTATGTACAAGAACGAAAGAAATCAAAAGATGAGATTTAGTGAAGTTCATGATATCGAAACAATACAAGTTTTGAAGAATCACGTGGTAAAGTCCTTATCCCATGGCCATAGTAGTTTCATTGTTTATTTTATTTATTTTTCGATTTGTATTCGAAGTTCTTTAATAAAAAAAATAGAAAAAAGAAAAGAATGGAAAAAGAAAAAATAAATGTTTTATACTGTGTTAGTGTATATTTCTTTTGTATTCATTCAACAAGGATATAGGGAAGAAGAAATATATGAAGAAGTTTTAAGCAACAAGGAATTGAGTAAAAGAGTTATAACTGTCAAGAATCTACGAAGTTCAAGAGTTCATCATCTACAGTTGAAGACCGAAGACTGAAGACATTTCTATTGGATGTTGTGAGAGTGTTCTTATTGTGAATCGGGTGAGAAGGTAAGTAAGCATTCCCATCCTTACATAATGGTTGATTTCCTTTCTTAGAGATCAGCAGAAAAACAAAAAAAGTTCTTTTTTATCCCACATTTCTATGGGATAACATCTTCATATGATTCAGAAGGTTCTTTTTCCTTCACACCATTCACTGTGTGCGGGATTTTTATCCTTCATTCCTTCCTGCACACATTAGAACCATCAAGTGCGTCTATCAATTTCATAAAATTCTACTGGTGAGGCAGAATTCTTATTCGTTCACTCTTGAACCTGGATTATTTCATATTGTGGTTTTCTTGTAACTCAAGAGTTAAGCATGCGAATAATGTTCTTTTGGATTTCTAACTTCTTATTGTTAGTATGTAGAAACTTTATATCTACGTATCTGATGTGGATTATAGATGTTGGTAAGAATGGGTTTGTTTCAGAACTTGTGAAGATTTGGTTTTAGACCTAAATTTCGAATGCTAAAATAGAAAACTTAAAACAAAGTTGGTATCAAGATTATAAAAAAAATCACCGAGACTCAGGATTCCACCATTAACCAATTAAAGTGATTCAATCTAATCAATGTTCATGTAATTCTTTACGTTTAAAGTGATTCTAATATGTTACAAAAGTAGATTTTCAAAGTAACAATTGTAAATCGAAAGTATAGAACATCAACAAACCTAGGCTAAGCATGCTCTGTCAAAAGAAATCACAAATGCTTAATAAAAATTCTTAAATCAATTTTTAATCAAAGCAAATAATCATAAAAGAAATTATAAAAATCAATTAAAGTAGAAATATACCACTTTCAACAAAGGGATTTACCCATTCATGCTCAAAACACCCTCAAAAGATTGGTACATAGCTCAAAAAGTGCTTGATAAAAAGAAAAAAAGAAAAAGAAAAAAACAATAAATCTGCAACACTGTACAAACGTTATAGATTAACTGTTACAGTAGAATCTCAAGATAAATGTTGTAAACTGAAGATAAACGTTGCAAAACAGTTGAAGAAACCGTGGCAGAGAGGTTGAAGACTCTCCCTCCTCTTCTGCGACTCCCACAACTCCTTTATATACTCACAGGACCCAAATCTCTCTAGTTTAATGAGAATATTTTTGAAAATAGTTTTTTTTACTTCTCACGGGAATACTTCCCTTTTATTTTTCTTTCACGCGTCTGCTCATAGATGCAACACTCCCAACTCGTGGATTACAGGTTCAGAAGGAGTTAAACTCTCTAAAGTCACACGCCAATCTTCCCAAAATAGAAAAGAATACCCGAAATAAACTATCCTCCCTGTTTTATCCCAAATCCATGTAATATTCCTTTTTTTTCGATTTCAAAAAACTTACCCATCTTGTTTTGTCTTAACAGGCTAGTACAAGTCCTTCCCGAGATTAAATATGACCAAAATTCTTCCAAATCAATTCCAGAACTCTCGTTGTTGAAAACAATTCAAACCTGAACTTTCCCGCCAAACTCATATTTCACGTGAAGAGAAAAGGGTGTCTCCTATCTAGTCATGGGGTGCCCTTAGCACTGGAGTGCCCTTATTAATTTCTGAGGTTCCTTTAGTAATTTTTCTTGGGTGCAATATCACTTTTCAAGATAATTTTTCCACAAAAGTTTATTTCTCCAAAAACACCTACATATACATAAAAACACAATATTAGTACAAAATTGAGTTCCAACATTATAAAGATTGTGAACAAATTAGACACATAAATGTGTCTATCAAATACCCCCAAACTTATTATTTGCTAGTCCTCGAGCAAATCTAATCTAGAAAATCTTAAATCACTGTCACAAGCATCGCGATTGCACTTAGCGTGTGAAACAAGCCTTTAAACCCCCTAGGTGTCCCTAGTGGACGAGTGTTGTCTCGTGAGGGTTTACAAAGAGGTATACCCACAAAATATTTACTTCAAACTCTAGCTACTTATGAATGATTGAGGGTAGACAGTAAACATGCTATTTAGTTAGATACAAAATTCCTTGGATAATAGAATCATTACCATATATGAGTCCAATTGTTGTACACGAGTTTGCACTTAGCGTACCAAAATTCATATAAAAATGCAAAACTCTACTCAAATAATCATCAAACGTTCCAGAACTGAATGTAAATTGTCAACATTCACATAGCTCGGAATCAAATTAAAACACATGTATAGATTATAAGATGGATATAGAAGTAATGAATGGTGCACATGTTGACTAAGTTGAACGGTGTTTCCCATAGCTTGTTTAGGCGATGGAGACAGGGAGAACACACACATATTGCTATCAAAGGGTCAATACTTTTTTTTTCTTGAATAATAGAAAATAATATAATAATGGGGCTTGATCCCAAACACTCTACTTCATCCTGGCGGTGATAACAATTCGATACTGGTGCCCCACCAAATCACTTAGAGAAACACAAAAAAACGCAAAAATAAAAACAAAAGGTGATATGGTTGAGATAGACTCCGAGATATGCTTGTTCAATTATTATCATGTTATTTCTAACACCTGAGTGCATCCTTTTATCAATAGACCATTTAGCTGGGCACACCAATTCCTATAGATAAGAGCTATGTTTCTATCTACCTAGAATGGTTAGTGTCATCCTGAATTGTTCACAAGTTTCTAAAGTTTGGAGTTTTAATATTTTCTCTCTTACCCCCAAACTTAAACCTAACATTGTCCTTAATGTTTCAAATTAAAGTGCAATACCAAAAATATAGGTAACTAGAGGAAAGAGGTAAGTCAAAAAAATAGTACATGGGTGAAGCGTAACAATCCTTCTTTGGAGAATAAGATAGAAAAATAAAAACAACAACCTACAAAAACTTAATAATATACAACAATATCCTTGATGGTCAATCAAGGTAAGAAGGGTCCTCCAGAGGGACCTCCTCAACATCACCTACAAGAAAAGGCTTTAAAAAGGTTTCAATCTCTGGCCCTTAACCTTTGAAGAACTACTACCATCCAGTGTTTCAATCTCAATAGCACCATGAGGAAAAACAGTGCGAACTATAAAAGGACCCGTCCACCGAGCGCGTAATTTCCTGGGGAATAGATGCAAACGGCTATCATACAGAAGAACTTTTTGACCTGGAGAAAATGACTTTCTTAAAATATTTTTATCATGCACAAGTTTCATTTTGTTCTTATACTCCTTAGCACTATCTTATGCATCTCTACGAATCTCGTCCAACTCATTGAGCTGAAGCTTCCTGTGAGCTCCTGCCTTGTCAAGCGAAAAATTAAGTTGCTTTACGGCCCAATATGCTCTATGCTATATCTCGACGGGAAGGTGACATGCATTGCCAAAAACTAGACGATAAGTTGACATTACAATAGGGGTCTTAAACGCAGTATGGTAATCCCATAAGCATCCTCAATGATCAGTCTTTCCAATTATGATTAATTGTTTTCTCTAAAATACGTTTTATCTCCCTCTTAGAAACCTCTACTTGACCACTAGTCTATGGGTGATATGGGGTAGCTACTTTATGGGTAATACCATATTTCTTCATCAAAAGCCTAAATGGTCGATTACAAAAGTGTGACCCTCCATCACTAACTATAGCTCGCGGTGTACCAAAACGTGCAAATATGTTATCATTCAAAAACTGGACCACAACCTTGTGGTTATTTATTTTACATGAAACCGTGTCAACCCACTTAGACACATAGTCTACAACGAAAAGGATGTAAAAATAACCAAAAGAATTAGGAAAATGACCCATAAAATAAATGCCCCACACATCAAAGACCTTAATAACTAGAATAGGGTTCAAAGGCATCATATTTCTACGGGAAATAGTTCCTAACTTCTGACAACGCTCACAAGTAACACATTAATGGTGGTATCTTTAAACAACGAAGGCCAGTAGAATCCACGCTGCAATATCTTAGTAGTGGTTTTTTTAGTACTAAAATGAACCTCACAAGCAAGATCATGACAAAAGGAAATAATACTGGACTGGTCACTCTCAGGTATACATATCCTAATAATCTGGTCTGGAAAATATTTAAACAAATAAGGATCACCCCAAAAGAAATGCTTAACCTCGGCTAAAAACCTAGAAGGATCTTGTTTACCCTAATGTCGGGGCATTCGTCCAGTAACAAGATAGTTCACTATATTCACATACCAAGGTAATCGGGAAACAAGGAAAAGTTGTTCATCAGGAAAACTCACAGGAGGGGAATCATCAGGGGAATCAAAAACAAGCATATACAAGTGGTCTGCAACTACAGTTTATGCACCCTTTTTGTCTCTAATTTCTAGAGATAATTCTTGTAACAAAAGGATCCATATAATCAATTTAGGTTTAGTATCCTTCTTGGATAGAAGATATTTCAAAGCAGCATGATCAGTAAAAAATATGACCTTAAAACCTAAGAGATAGGATCTAAACTTGTCTAAGGCAAAAACAATGGCTAACAATTCCTTCTTTGTGGTGATGTAGTTCAGTTGGGCATCATTCAGAGTTTTGCTAGCATAGTAAATCACATGAAGTAATTTGTTTTCTCGTTGACCTGGCACAACACCAATAGCATAATCTAAAACATCACACATGATTTCAAAGGGTAGGTTCCAGTTAGGTGCCTGGACTATGGGGGCGGTAGTGAGTAAAGTCTTAAGCTTCTTGAAAGCCTCTAAACAAGCATCATCAAAGACAAACTTAACATCTTTTGTAAGCAAATTGTATAGAGGTCTAGAAATCAAGCTAAAATCCTTAATGAATCGACGATAAAAACCTGGATTCCCTAAGAAAGACCTAATATTTCTTACGGTTTTGGGAACCTGTAAATTCTTAATAAGGTCAACTTTGGATTTTTCTACCTCTACACCCTTGGAAGATACGATATACCCTAAAACAATTCTTGATCGAACCATGAAATGACATTTCTCCCAATTGATGCAAGCACTCATCAAAAGATGAACCAAACACTGAAAAATCATCCATAAAGACCTCTAAAAACCGTTCTACCATGTCAGAAAATATGCTCATCATACAACGCTGAAAAGTCACAGGGGCATTACACAACCTGAAAGGCATGCATCTATATTCAAAGGTACCAAAAAGACAGGTAAAAGTAGTTTTTTCTTGGTCCTCTAGGGCAATAACAATATGATTATAACCAGATTAGCAATCTAACAAGCAATAATGACTATGTCCAGATAATCGCTCTAGCATTTGGTCGATGAAAGGAAGGGGAAACTGGTCCTTCCTTGTGACCTTGTTCAATTTTCTATATTCAATACAAACACGCCACCCCGTGGTCACTCGGGTTGGGATTAACTCATTGTTATCATTCTGGACTACAGTGATACCTGATTTCTTGGGAACAACCTGAAACGGGCTGACCCACTTACTGTCTGAAATGGGGTAGATAATACCTGCATCTAACAACTTAAGCACCTCAATTTGAACTAATTCTTTCATGTTAGGGTTCAGTCGATGTTGCATCTCCCTAGAAGGTTTAGTGTCGTCCTTTAAATGAATCTGATGCATACAAACAATAGGACTTATACCCTTAATATCTTCTAAGGTCCACCCAAAAGATTCCTTGTTGTCTTGAAGTAAGGTTCACTAGCCTACTTTCCTGATCACTATCCAAGTCGGATGCTACAATTACAGCTAAAGTCTCAGATGGGACTAAAAACACATATTCCAGAGTATCTGGCAATGGTTTGAGGTCCAACTTAGGAGGCTCTTCTAAAGAAGGAATTAAGGTAGAATTAGAAACTGGTAGTGGGTCGAATTTAGCTTTCCATCTATTAGTATCTAACACAGGGGTAAAGTCTAACAGAGCATTCACTTGATCAATGGTGTTATCATCGTCCAAATCTAAGTCAAAATGGGATAAACAACTCTCTAATGGATCTTCAGATAAGATGTTTAGTAGTGACTCGTGAACTAATGTTCCTATCATGTTCACCTCTTCAATGCATGTGTAATCTAACTCAGAGGGTTGCTTAATAATATTAAAAATATTCATCTCAATAGTCATATTACCAAAAGATAAATTCATAATACCATTTTGACATTCAATGATCGCATTAGATATAGCTAAAAACGGGCGACCTAATATCACAGTTATCTAGTTTTTTGGGTCAGGAGCAGGTTGGGTATCTAGGATAACAAAATCCACAGGATAAATAAACCTATCGACCTTAATAAGAACATCCTCGACAATACCACGAGGAATTTTCACAGACCTATTAGCTTACTGAAGTTTTATCTAGGTAGGTTTTAAGTCACCAAGTCCTAGCTGGAGGTACACATGGTACGAAAGTAATTTCACACTAGCTCCTAAGTCAAGTAACGGTTTCTCTACACGGTAGTTACCTATTGTGCAAGAAATGGTAGGGGAAACTGGGTCTTTGTACTTAGGAGTTGTGTTGTTCTAGATAATTGAACTCACATGACTATCTATAAAGGCTTTTTTCTGTACACTAAGCTTTCGCTTTCCCGTACAAAGATCCTTAAGGAACTTGGAAAAAGTAAGAATCCTCCTAATTGCATCTAATAAAGGAAGATTGATGTTGACTTGCTTAAAAATCTCCAATATATCATTAAAGTTGGATTCCTTCCTAGTTGGTACTAGAAGTTGTGGGAATGGGGCTCTGGGCGCAAAATCAGGCTCAACGGGAACCGTATTGGACTCTTTAAATACTTTATCAGTCTCTTCATCTACAGGCTCATAAGTGTGAACTCCAGCATGTTCACTATCGGGCAAGATTACCTTGTTGTCTACCATTTTACCATTCCTAAGGGTTCTAATTGCATTCACATGATTTGATGATTTCTCACCAGAAGATACTTCATGAACTCCTCTAGGATTGGATTGTGGTTGACTAGGAACTTGCCTTTTTCTCTTTCTCTCAAAGACTCAGCGATTTGACCAACCTGGGTTTCTAAATTGGAAATAGCCTGACTGTTAGCCTGAACAATCTTTTGATATTCTTGTAAAATTTGGTTGACTGACTGCTGAAATTTTGTAGTGTTCTGAGTCAATAAGGCGAGAGACTCTGCCAAACTCATGATCGTCTTATCTATCGGATTCTGAGATTGTGCTAGTCCATAGGGATTCTTAGTATAACCAAAACATGGGGCAACCCGAGGATTACTAAACTGACCTTGATTTTGGCTCTTAGACCAAGAAAGGTTTGGATGGTTTCTCCAACCAGAGTTATAGGTTTATGAATATGGGTCTAACTTCTGATGTTTATCATATCTAGTGTTATTGTAAATAGCATGGGCTTGCTCTTCAACAGTTTGTCCTTCCCAAAATGACTTGGGCTCTATTCCACAACTAGATTGACTCAATTATAAAGATTCTGACCTTTTTATTATAGCTGCCATTTTGGCATCTAATTCAAGAATTCCATCCACCCTATTGACATTACCTCTGCTCAGTAAAAAATTTCTCTGGGGTTCCTTATTACATTCCCATTGCTGGGTTTTTTGGCAATTTCATTCAAAAATGTCATTGCCTCATCAACAGTTTTACTATCAAAACTCCATGTACACAACGACTCGACCATGGTCGTCGTTGGATAATCTAGCCCTTCATAAAGGATCTGGACTAGTCTAACCTTTACTAAACCGTGATGGGGACATTGTATCAATAAATCATTGAACATTTCCAAATACATATATAAAGATTCTCCCTCTTGCTGAACAAATATGGAAATATCGTGCCTAATAGATGATGTTTTGTGCCTAGGGAAAAATTTAGATAAAAATACAGCGGTAAGTTGTTCATATGTTTCGATAGATTCAGATGGAAAACTATATAATCACGATTTGGCCTTGTCTCTCAAGGAAAAAGGAAACAACTAAGTTTCAAAGCTTCATCAGACAGGTTGTGAATTCTTAGGGTACTACATATTTCTTCAAAATCCCTAATGTGAAAGTAGGGGTTTTTATTTTCTTTTCCTAAGAAGATTGGGAGCATCTGTATGGTCCCAGGTTTTAACTCATAGTTTGCTTGAGTTGCAACTAACTTGATGCACGATGGACGAGAAGTCCTAGTGGGATTCAACAAATCTTTTAAAGTTGCCATTTCTTGCACAGCTGGAAAACTGGGAATAACTTCCTCACTAAGAGACAGATTCTCAAAACCAAAGTTTTGAAAAATTGGGATCTCAAAAGAAGGGTTTCCTAATTTCCCAATTTCAAAGACAAAGTTTTTATTCTCGTCACTGATTAAACGACCAATATAATATCTTCTCCATCCACGTTCACGTAAGTCTTTAGGCGGCTTGGGCATGCAATAAAATAACTCCTAATTGGAAGGGAATTCTAAACAAACACAAACAAGGAAGACTCAACCAAATCAAACCTACTGAATCTAGCAAACAAAAAACATGAACGATCCACTTAGATTGTTTCTAGACCAGCTTTTATTCTTCCAAAAGGCAACTAGTTATAGTTTTAGCAAATCTCTTAGAACGATCCGAATTAGATTAAGTCGAATAGAAACAGGATAAGCTCTAAGGAGGTTTGATAACCCTGCCTCTTTAGCAACGTTTCCTTGGGTTACAAGGTGGCTCGAATCTAATTAAAATAATCTTTCTGAACTTTAAGTTAGGCTAACAGAGTAACCAATACAGTCCTTTTGAATGACTTTCTTATAAGCTTGTTAACCTATCGGTCTCTTTTTAGTCATATTTTAAGGATTAGGTTCGCGTTAAGTAACGTGTTCCTAAGGCGCGCAAGAAGGAAACAATGATGAAATCCGAGTCCTTATCTTATATGGCCAGTCATTTCCCTTTACTAGAAAATAAATCCGTATTCAGTTCCTCAACATATATGTATACGAAGGAATACAGTAAACCCACTTGCAGGGGATTCATCAGGTTAATCGATTCTTACCTTCCGTACCAGACGGGGGATGAATCGGTTGTAGTCGACTCGGGCCACCGACTCTTGTGTCAGTGTAAGAACCCGAGGGGCCGAGACAATATCGTAAATTTTCGTCCTTCATTGTTGAAGTTTATATTTAAATTACCCTTTCGTAGGGATTAAAAATAATAATAATGTCCAAAGTCCCAAAATAAAGTCCAAAAGTGTCCAAAAATAAGAGAAAAATTATAGAAATTATAAAAGATTTCCTAATACAATTTCCTAAAAAGAGAAACAAATAAAATCTAAAAATAAAATCTAAAATTCTTTGTCTTCTTTTCCGTTCTTTTAGCTTTAACTTTTAACTCCAAGTCTTTAATCACCAAAATCTTTGGCTCAATTTCCTTTCAATCCAAAATTCAAAGCCTGTAGCAAAAAGATAAATACCAAAAGAAACTTAAAATAGAAAAAGTAAAAATAATACTAAAAAAAAAACCTAAAAAAAAAATCTAAAACTCTAAACCTAAGGAGAAGTTTGCGTCGGCGGCGCCAAAAAATTGAAAATAATTCAAACCTGAACTTTCCCACCAAACTCATATTTCACGTGAAGAGAAAGGGTGTCCCCTATCCAGTCATGGGTGCCCTTAGCGCTGGAGTGCCCTTAGTAATTTCTGAGGTGCCTTTAATAATTTTCCTTGGGGTGCAAATATCACTTTTCGAGCCAATTTTTCCACAAAAGTGTATGTCTCCAAAAACACCTACACATACATAAAAACACAATATTAGTACAAAATTGAGTTCCAACATTATAAAGATTGGGAATAAATTAGACACATAAATATGTCTATCAGTAGCTCTTTGGATGCATGTGCTCTAGAATTTTTGAAAAAACTGGAATTTAGGTTTTGTGGGTATATCTCTTGTAAACTCTCACAAGACTATAACTCGTCTACTAGGGACACCTAGTGGTTTAAAGGCTTGTTACGCATGATAAGTGAAATTATATCCTCGGCGAAAGGGATTTGTTGTATTTTAGTTTAGTTTAGTTATGTAGTTTGCTCGAGGACTAGCAAAAAGAAAGTGTGGGGGAATTTGATAGGTGCATTATTTGCATTAGTTGGATACTCTAACTCATTTCTTTCTTGTTAGTTTTCATATCATTATGATTTGAATTTGTTTGTTTTTAAGTTTCTTAGGAGTTTTGAAGTGGATTCAACCAAAGAAGAAGAAAGGAGTTCATTACAACACGAAATGAACAGGGAACAAAATGCTACAAATGAAGGAAGATCAAGACCAAACGGAACTCATTTAAATAAAAGATTTCTTCACTCTATCTTGAAGGGAATTGAAATACAAAGTTAAATGTGAAAGAATAAGTTCATTTCGAGTTCGTATGAAGAAGTTATGGGCAGAACAAGCTTGCAAAACTTGAGTGTACAAAGAGAGGTTCGGCTAGACATCCATCATACAATTAGTAGCCGAACCTGACACTGTTTGGAGCAAAAATAAGTTTTCAGGTTCGTCCGGAAAAGTCCATATCAAATAATAGCCGAACCTGAGCATAAAAATCACATTTTTGAAGAGTCTAATGAAAACTGTTCGACCACTAAGTCCATACTAAATAGTAGCCGAACCTGACACTGTTCTGAGACATATTTGTACGGAAAACTGACTTCTAACTCAAGGAAACACGGTCCCGAAAGGATACTAAGCCCTAGAAAGAGAGTATACTTGAGGTCCAAGCATTGAAGGATATAAAAGAAGACATCTAAGGCTCAAATAAATCATCATTATATCTTTTAAGTAATCTCTTATCTTCTACCTCTCAGAACACATCTTCTACATCAAAAACCTAGGGTTTTCCCCTTGGGGGGAAACTATTATTCTTCTTTGTATATTTTCCATGGGTTTTAGTAAATCCATGAGTAGGTAACTTTATTTTATTGGTTGGGGATGTAGTTGGAAGTCCTAGACATGTAAATCAATCTGGTTGATTAGTTTTAATGTTAATGATTTCTTTTATCGCTTATGTTTTACAATGTATATCGCCATGTATGATTGAAGACTTGCTCATTTAAATTGTAAATTTAATGATCTGGTGTTCATATCTAAAGCTAGACTAGGGTTTGAGATCCGTAATTATCAAAGAACTCTAATCACAAGTAGAATAACATAGTTGTTAACGATGGGATTCTAATCAATCTGGCGCAAGAGCCACACATATTTAACATGGGTTAAGATTCTACATATAATCGTATGGCACATCCCGTCGTTAACAACTATGTTGTGCAACTTGTGATTAGAGTTCTTCGACAATTAAGGATTTCAAACCCTAGTCTAGCTTTAGATATGAAC